>JAJPUD010000034.1:302982-412282 GCA_023553655.1 Myrmecobius fasciatus
TGAAATTTGGCCACTATATTCCTTGGGGTTTTAATTTTGGGGTCTCTTTCTGGAGGTGATCGGTGAATTCTTTCAATGCCAATTTTGCCTTCTGATTCTAAAACATCAGGGCAATTCTCTTTCATGATTTCCTGGAAGATAGCATCCAGGTTCTTTTTTTCATCGTGGCTTTCAGGGAGTCCGATAATCCTTAAATTGTCTCTCCTGGATCTGTTTTCCAAGTCAGTTGTTTTTCCTAGGAGATATTTCATATTTTCTTCTATTTTTTCATTTTTTTGTTTTTGTTTAACTGATTCTTGAAGTCTTATTGAGTCATTTACTTCTATTTGTTCAATTTTAATTTTTAGAGTATTATTTCCTTCAGTTATCTTTTTTAGCTCCTTTTGTAGCTGGCCAATTGAATTTCTGGATTCAATGCATTCTTTTTCCATTTTGCCAGTTTTATTTTTCAGTGAATTGTTGTCTTTTTCCAATTCACCAATTTTGTTTTTCAGTGAATTGTTGTCTTTTTCCAATTCACCAATTTTGTTTTTCAGTTCACCATTTTTATTTTCCAGTGAATTGGTGATTTTTTCCAATTCACCAATTTTGTTTTTCAGTGAACTGTTTTCTTTTTCCAATTCACCAGTCCTATTTTCCAGTTTTTGATATTTCTGTTGCCCTGATCTCAATTTATTTCCCCATTCTTCTTCTAGCTCTCTTTTGAGATTCTTAATGCAATCATCCAGGTAAGCCTTCTGAAAGGAAGACCAACTTAAGTCTGCCTTTGTGGCTTCATCTGGGATTGTTTTCATAATGTCAGGATCTGGGGATTGTTCTATTTTTTCTCCGTAAAAGCTTTCTATGGTGAGAGCTCTCTTCTGCTTCTTGCTCATGATTTAAAGTTGGGATATTGGTCAAAAGCCGAGAAAACTGCAACAATTTGTATTTGCCCTGGGGCAGTTTGCCGAGTTGACTTCCGGTCTGAGGCTGGTCGGGCTAGATTCGCACTAGGACCACGTTTTCAGCTGTTCTTGATCCACCCCCTTCCAAAGGCAGATCTGCCAAAGCACCTGCCCGCAAGCAGAGCAAAGTGGCCCAGGCGTCTCCCAGGGGCTTCCTGGGTGCCCAAAATCTGCCCCTCTATCGCAGCCCTGACTTCCGCCCCGGCTGGAGTCCTATCGCGACCAGCCGCCGATTTCCCCTGAGGCTAACCTTCTCCGGAGTTCTTTCAAGGTAGATCTTTTATAGAAGTGCGTTGTAGTCCAAATGCTTGGCGAGGCCCTCACTCAGAAACCAGTTGGAAGGCTTACTTTGTCTGGGTTTGAGGGAATGTCGGAGGAGTTCACAGAGAAAGCTATCCGCAGTTCGCCATCTTGGCTCCGCCCCCTCTTCATATTTTTTTTAAAAAAACATTGTCTAACTACATTTCCCCAATCCTATAACCATGAAGTTGATTTTTCAAAAACCCAAGTGTAAAACATTTATTCCTACTAAATTTAGTCTTATTCAATTTGTTTCATCATTCTAGATAACTTCGGTTTTAAGGAAAACATACAAGTCAGTTGGGTCCTCATTCCTGTCTTTCTTTCTTGTTTTTTTTTTTTTTTTTTTGCTGAGGCAATTGGGGTTAAGTGACTTGCCCAGGGTCACATAGCTAGGGAATGTTAAATGTCTGAGATCAGATTTGAACTCAGGTCCTCCTGATTTCAAGGCTGGTGCTCTATCCACTGCACCACCTAGCTGTCCCCCTCATTCCTCTTTAGGTACTGCTTCTAACTCTCTTGGCTTTCCCCTATCATGCCATAGAAGACTCATCCTGAAATTTCTCACACTGGAAATATTCTCCACCCTGAAGATCCCTGATTAGCTGGTTTCTCCATGACACTCCATTAAAGCTACACACACAAGTTAGTCATGTCTTCTTTTCTTCTCAGACACTACTCCTCCTTCTCCAGGATTTCTCCACTGATACATACCTTATAGCTTCCTTTAAAGTAGTGTCTTTCCCTTATTAAAATGTAAGCTCTTTAATATGATAAAAATGACAACACTAACCTAAATTAATCTGCTTATTTAGTGCCATGGCAATCAAACTCCCAAGAAATTACTTCACAGAGCTGGAAAAAATAATAACAAAATTTATATGGAAAAACAAAAGATCAAGAATTTCAAGGGAATTAATGAAAAAAAAAAAAAAAAAAAAAAAGGCTTTTGAAGGTGGCCTTGCTGTACCAGATCTAAAACTATATTATAAAGCAGTGATCATCAAAACCAATTGGTACTGGCTAAGAAATAGAGTAGCCCATCAGTGGCATAGGATAAGATCACAGGACAAATTAGGCAATAACTATAGCAATCTAGTGTTTGACAAACCCAAAGACCCCAGCTTTTGGGATAAGTACTCACTATTCAACAAAAACTGCTGAGAAAATTGGAAACTAGTATGGAAGAAATTAGGGCTTGACCCAACATCGTATACCAAGATAAGATCTAAATGGGTTCATGATTTAGACATAAAGAGTGATATTATAAGCAAACCAGAAGAACAAAGAATAGCTTACCTCTCAGATCTGTGGAGAAGGAAGGAATTTGTGGCCAAAGAAGAACATGAATTCAATTATTCAATGCAATATGGATAATTTTGATTACATTAAGTTTAAAAGTTTTTGTACAAACAAAACCAATGCAGACAAAATTAGAAGAGAAGCAATAAACTGGGGGAAAATTTTACATTCAAGGGTTCTGATAAAGGCTTCATTTCTAAAATATATAGAAAATTGATTCAAATTTATAAGAATTTGAGTCATTCTCCAATTGATAAATTGTCAAAGGATATGAGCAAGCAATTTTCAGACAAAGAATTAAAACCATTTCTAGTCATTTGAAAAGGTACTCTAAAGTATTGTTGATCAGAGAAATGCAAATTAAGACAACTTTGAGCTACACACCTCTCAGACTGGCTAAGATGGCAGGAAAATATGTTGGAGGGGATGTGGGAAAACTGGGACACAAATACATTATTGGTGGAATTGTGAACTGATTCAACCATTCTGAAGAACAATTTGGAACTATGCCCAAAGGGCTATCAAACTACGCATACCTTTTGATTCAGCAGTGTTCCTACTGGGCCTATATCCCAAAGAGATCATAAAAAAGGAAAAGGACCCACATATGCAAAAATGTTTATGGCAGCCCTTTTTGTAGTGGCAAAAAACTGGAAACTAAGTGGATGCCCATCAGTTGGAAAATGGCTGAACAAGTTATGGTATACGAATGTTATGGAATATTATTGTTCTATAAATGATCAGCAGGATGATTTCAGAGAGGCTTGGTGAGACTTGCATGAACTGATGCTGAGTGAAATGAGAAGAACCAGGAAATCATTATATACAGCCAAAGCAAGATTATACGATGATCAATTCTTTTTTTTTTTTTTAATTAAAGCTTTTTATTTGCAAAACATATGTATGGGTAATTCTTCAACATTGACCCTTATAAAGCTTTCTGTTACAATTTTTCCCCCCTAGTCCTCACCCCTCCCCTAGATGGCAGGAAATCCACTACATGTTAATTATGTTAAAATGCTTGACAAATCAAATATATGTAAACATATTTCCACACTTATCATTGTTGTGTAAGAAAAATCATATCTACAAGAAAAAAAAAATCTGAGAAAGGAAACACAATGCAAGCAAACATACGATGATCAATTCTGATGGACATGGCTCTCAGTGAAATGATTCAGAACAGTTCCAGTGGTCTTGTGATGAAGAAAGCCATATACACCCAGGGAGAAAACAGTGGGAAGTGAATGTAGACCACAATATAGTATTCTCACTCTTTTTGTTGTTGTTTGCTTGTATTTTATTTTCTTTCTCATTTTTTTTTCCTTTTTGATCTGATTTTTCTGGAGCAGCATGATATTTGTGGAAATATATATTGAATCACTTGCTAAGTGAGGGAGAAAGGGGGGGAAAAGAGGGAAAAAAATTAGAACACAGAGTTTTGTAGGGATGAATGTTGAAAATTATCCATGTATATATTTTGAAAATAAAAAGCTTTAATTAAAAAATAATAAAAATAAAAAATAAAATAAAATTGTAAGCTTCCTGAGGACAAGATCTGTAATTCTTTTCTTTTGTATCTCCAAGAATCTAACACAATGCCTAGCGCATTGTAAGTGCTTAATAAACATCTCTTTCCCCCCCCCCCCCCCCCCAAGTAAGCTCTTTGAGTACAAGAACTCTCTTTCTGCTTGTATCTGTATTCCCAGAACTTTGCACAATTCCTGGCATATAGTAGGCATTTAATAAGTGCTCCTTTAATTATGACTTTTTTTTTAAATCATTCATTTTAAAAATTTTGAGTTCCAAATTCTCTCCTCTCCTTAGCCCCCCCATTCCAAAGGCAAGAAATATAATACCTATTATATATGTGAACTCATGCAAAACATTTGTATATTAATCATGGTGGAAAAAAACAAGGACAAGAAAAATAAAGTAGAAAAAAGTGCTTCAATCTGTACTCAAGAGTTCATCCGTTCTCTCTGTGAAGACAGGCATTGTGAGTCCTTTGGAACTGTCTTGGATCATTATATTAATCAGAGTAGCTAAATCTTTCACAATTGTTTATCAGTACAATATTGCTGTCCTCCTGATACTTTTCATTTCACATTTCATCAGTTCATGTAAGTCTTCCTAGGATTTTCTGAAACATCTTCTTTGTCATTTCTTATAGCACAATGGTATTCCATCACAATTATGTACCTCCACTTGCTCAACCATTCCTCATGGGTATGCCCTCAATTTTTGATTCTTTGCCATCACAAAAAAAAAAAAATCTAATATAAATATTTTTGTACAAGTAATTTCTTCTTTTTCTTTGATCTTTTTGGATACAGACCTAGTAGTGGTATTACTGACTCAGTGATGTGATCTATGATGTGGCATTTGTCATCAAATGGTGACAAGCACCAAAAGCTGGGGTTCAGTCATGTGAAGAATTCACAATGGCCGTTCTCTTTGGCAAAAGGTAAATTCATTTAGAGGAATAGGTTACAGACAGAATGGAGGGACACAATAGACACTATGAATGATAAATATGAAATAGATCTGGGAGAGTATATGAAAGACAAGTTCTTCAGTGGAACTCACAATTACCCATGAGGTTGGAGCATGTCCTTAGCTGGCAGGCTAAATCCTGAAAGGGACTAAACACCCTAAAAGAACTAGTTAGGTGTGAGGAAGTAAAGCTGGGTTGAGAAGCACATTGGAGTTAAGGGAGATACCACCTGGCATGGGGGAAGGGGAAGGAGAAAGACACCAAAAGGCAGAGTGCCATGGTGAACTGACCCAAAGGAGGGCAGTCACTATAGCATGGGCTATAAGTTGTTTTATAGGGAGAATTTAACCTCAGGGACTTGACATAACTTGGTTTTCTGACTGGATTACCTCCAGTAGTTGTTTCCATGGAACTAAACTTCCTCCCTTACTCAGGAAATAAATTTTATCAATTTTTCAGCTTCTCTCTGCCCATCACACCCACCATTCAGGACTTCATCAAAAGGATATGCACAGTTTTATAACCCTTTGAGCATAGTTTCAAATTGTTCACTAGAGTGGTTGAACCAGTTCACAACTCTACCAATAGTGATTTGGTATACCTATTGACTTCTTGCCTTTAAAGAACAATTTGGGCTCTTATTAAATTATACAATGTGAGAGCTACCTCTCAAAGCAGCATTATGTCTTACAAATTTAATAAGAATGACCTCATTCAAGTAATTTATAAAAATGCTGAACAGCACAAGATTAAGATTGAACCTCTATGAGACTCCAATTGAGAATGCACTCCAGGTTGGTATTAGTTCATTAATGTTTAATTCTTTAGATATAGTTTTTCAACCAAATTCACCCAATTGTGTTATCATCTAGCCTACATTTCTTCATACAGTCCACAAGGATAGAAAGATTTTGTTAAGTGCTTTGCCAAAATACAGAGTATAGCCACCATATTCCTCTTACCTACCATTGTAATAAGCCTGTCAAAAAAGGAAATCAAGTTCATCTGGAATGAGCCCTTTATGATGGAGTCATGCAGGTTTATGATGATTGTCACTTCTTTTTCTAAACGCTCACAAATGTTCCCTTTAATGATATGTTATAGGATTTTTTTATATTAATACTTTTTATTTGCAAAACATATGTATGGGTAATATGTTATAGGATTGTATCAAAAATTATAGGTAAGCTCCCAGTTCTAGTCCTAGTCATTATATTTAAATATTCTGTTTACAAGTTTTTGGTTGGAATAGCAATAACATGCAATCAAGTAATACGTGAACCTAAAATGAAAAGCTATCAGATCTCAAAGCCATGTGCTCTATCTATATTCATTTGTGTAAGTTTTAGGTTTTAATGTTAATTTAGAGCTATGATACCAAATTTTCAGAGAGATTATGGCATCTCTATATAGGTTAAACTAACCAATTAGCTTTACCAGAATCACAGCTTTCTAGTATATGTGAAATAGAAAATGTGAAATGTCATGTTAGAATAGAATTAAAGCTATCAAACTAATGGAAGCCAGTTGAAAAATTCTCTAGTGTAAACCAGATCAGATTAAAATGTAATTAGGAAATGTTTAACAGAATAAATAAAAATTAAATACAACATTAATAAGATTAAATTGTAGTTTTCTAAATTAATATGTATATATAGGTATTCTACTTGAGTTTGACACTACTGACCATATACTAAATAGCCACAAACCTTGCCCTTCAATCTCTTTTTTATGGATGGATTTAGGTAATGTATTTCTTATTCTTAAGATTTAAATATGTCAGAATTCAAAGTCAGAAATCATGTTTTACTATAAATGCAGCATCATTTTTTTAAATTTCATGTATAGATAAGGACATTCAAAGTAAGACAAAGTTTGCAAATTATGCTTTTCAGAATAACCTATGGCCTAAATCTAGCCCAAATATCTATGCCAAACAATCAATCAAGATCAAATATGCAAGTGATCTGTGATCCCAAGGGCAAATCCCTTTCCAAAGATCAAATCATGGGCAGATAGCCCAAGGAATAGTTTGGTGACTGCCATGCCTTTGCTTTACTTTGGGACCTGGCTAAGTCTCATGCCTGAACTCCATGTTCTAAGCTTGTCAGAATTGTTGAACAATTTCTGTCTCATTCCTGAATTTACATATGCTGTTTTTGAACAGTAGAAAGTAGATGATAATGTTGCATTTACTGAAAAACTTGGTTCCTGATTTTAAGTGATTTAAATCTAGAAAACAAGAAATGCATCATGTATAGAAAAAAAGACTGACTTCAGAAAGATTGCTTCAGGCCTCTCCATTCCCAAACATCTACTTCTGCTTCAGGAAAAGAACCAGGGGCATGTCCTGGTTTCATTCTATGGAAGGACATGATTGCTGCCAAATAAAGTCACTTTCCCTTACCCCAGGTGTGTCACTCCTAATTTACTGAGCCTCCTTGTCTCTATGGAACGCCTTGGCCCCTTCTAAGAAAACAGAGACTGAATGCTAGATGATCCTTGACCAGAACAAACATTCTATATAATTCAGGTCAAACTGAAGTCACGGAATTACCTTTCCTTCACTCTGAGTAAGTGAATATCTATAACTATCATTTAGGGTTAACTCCCACTTAGATGAATAGATTTCTCATTAGCAACACAAGTTAACTTTTAGATTATGTAGTTGCCACTAAGGATCCAGAGGGGATAAGATATGGATCTGATAAACTTAACTGTGGGGAAGTTTAGCTGCCAGAAGTCCTTGATGTCTAAAACTGAGCTCATCATTTTTCTACCTTTCATCCCATAAAACATCTCCCTAGCCAGCTTCCCTGTCATTGTTAATGGTAATACAATCTTTCAGACATTTAAACTTAATCTCTTAGTCATTTTTGACTTGTTTTCTTTCACTCCTTGACTCCACTTTTCCCAAGTACTGTCCATTAACTTTTTAAATGTCTCTCCTATTCACCCCCTTCCTTCTTCTACATGCTCAATCTTGGTTTATGGAAACAGTGTCTTTCTGCCATGTCTCCTCATTCTTCCTGCAGAGACCATCATGGTATTGTGGAAAGGGGGCCAGAGTCTGAGTCAAAGAACCTGGATTAACCTTCTTCCTCTGTCACCCATTACCTGGGTGACCATGGGAAAATTACTTCAATTTCCTCATCTTTCTTTCACATTATCATTTTATCTCTTCCCTTCCTTTAACAGCCAAACTCCTAGGAAAAAAGCTGTCTAGACTGGTGGCTTCCAGTTACTCTCCTCTAAGACCTTTTCCCTTGCAGTGTAGCATCTGTGCTTATCACTCAAGTGAAACTGGTCCCTTCAATGGCTGGTTAATTCTTAATTAACCTCCTTGTGTGAAACAATGAAAGTCATTTCAAGTGTTCCACCCTCCAGGGATTGTATGTATGGTAACCCAAAAAAAAGGCACTACCCCACCTCTTTTGCTTCTTGTGAGATAGCATGTTGAGGTTGTTCAGTCACATCCAACTCTGTGACCCTGTGTGGGACGTTCAGATCCTTACCCAAAATAACTACTCAGAGGTCTCTCAAAGTTAAAAGCAGAAAAGTATTTAATTTAGAATTTCAGGAAATTCGGCCGGTCCTACAGCCCCCAAGCAAAAAGGAAGTACTTGGAAGGAGGAGAGCCACCGATCCTACCCACACAGGCAGTTTTATCCCCTCCCAATCTTCAAAAATCATTAATCCCTCCCTTTACCCCTTTGATTGGCTGCAACAATTTCTTTCCCTTTTTTGGACGATTAGGACCTAAATGATATGTCCTTGTCTCCTGCCATGTGACCTCTGGGAGGAAGAACTGGGGCCTACAATGCTCCTTAAATATATGTGTGTGTGTTTGTGTGTGCGCTCTTGTTTCCCTCTGTAAATTCTTCATTTTTCCCTGACTCACACAACCCCATTTGGAGGACTTTATTTTCTTTTCTTCTTTTCCTTTTTTTTCCCCCCTGAGGCAATTGGGGTTAAGTGACTTGCCCAGGGTCACACAGCTAGGAAGTGTTAAGTGTCTGAGACCAGATTTGAACTCAGGACCTCCTGACTTCAGGGCTGGTGCTCTATGCACAGGGCTCTATTTTCTTGACAGAGACACTGGAGTGATTTTCTATTTGTTTCTCCAGCTCATTTTACAGATGAGGAAACTGAGGCAAACAGGGTTAAGTGGCTTTCCTGGGGTCACATAGCTAGTAAGTGTCTGAAGCCAGGCTTGAATTTAGGAAGATGAGTCCTCCTTACTCCAAGCCCAGCACTCTGTGCACTATGGCCTCACCTAGCTGCCCAGGGCAGGATGACATCTCTCCGCCACACAGTTCCTTCCTCCTTATCAGTTTAGAAAGCATCCTCATTTCACTGATCTGGACTATCTTGCCCTGAAGATGACAGGTGAGTTTCTTATTTGAACAATCAGTTCTTTGTCTAAAACTCTACATAAGTTTGAGCCCTGAGGGACCCTGGGCCTTTGTGCAAAACCCCTATTGCATGGTTCTGAATGGGACCAGGTGAAGACTCATCAGAAGAATGAGGGTAGGTCAGAGCCTAAGTCTAAACTTTAGGAAGTCACATAACCCCCAGGAAGTAGACAGCATTGTTGACCCTTGGTCAATAGTTACTTCCTTTTCAATCCATCCAATGAATTTAAAAATCAATAGGAAGGGAGGGTATACCCATAGCTTTTCTGCTATATAATCCACTCCCTGTCTCTACCACATGCCACACACCATGCTGGACTATCCAGTTGATGGGTTTGAATCTCTCCTTGCAAGGACCAAATAAATGTTTTCTGTTTGTATCTGGAGCAGTCAATTTGGGAGGTAAGCAAGGTCTAGCATTCTGTCCTACACAGTTCCATACCGGGAAGCCAGGGACCTTGTGTACTGACCTCAGCAGTGGGTAACGGATACCACACACCAAGACTGTTCTCACTGACATCTATTCTCCTCCTCCCCTGGCAGTAGCAGTAAGTTTTGTTACCTGTCCTTCCTGTATAGCTCTGCAGCTTTTCATCCAAACTGCCTCATACTATACTTTACAATTTATACTTCTGACCAAATTTTCTCTTCTCTAAAGGTTTTTGTAATACTCTTCTTTGCTTCTGCTCTTGCTTCTCTAGCTGCCCTTTCTCCATCTTTTGCTGAATCATTATCTATCTCATACCAACTATGTTTAAATGTGCCCACGTCATATCTAGCAAGGCTTTGTCCTGTACCATCTTCTGTTTTTCTAAACCCCTTTCCAGTGATTTCAATAGTTCTCGTGGGTTCAACTCCATGAAGATGATTCTAGATTTATAAATCTGGCCCTAATCTCTGATCTGAACTTCAGTTCCACATCACTAAATAAATATCTATTAGAGATTTCCAAATGCATTTCTTAGAGGCAACTCAAACTCAATGTTCAAAATGGAGCTTAGAATCTCTATCCCCAAAACTTCCCTCCTCTCAATCCCCCCATTTCCAGTAAAGACACCACCCCAATCTCCTTCCTGAGCTCCTTTCCCTTAACCAATGGGTAGGACATTTATCTCTGGACAACCCATGATCATTTCAAATTCAACTTGCTCAAAACAAAGTTCATTACCTTTTTCCAAAACCTATTCCTCAGCCTATCTTCCTTACTTCTGTCCAGAATATCACCATCATTTTAAGCATAAAGGGTTCACAACCTCACAACTATTCATGACTATATTCTTACTCATCCTCATAGTTAGCAATTGTCAAGTCCTGTCAAGTTCACATTTCTTGCAGCCAACCCCATCTCTCTATTCAAATAGCTGCCTCCCTAATTGAGCCTTATTCACCTCTCCCCTGAGTTATTATGATAACCTTCCAGCCTTACTCACCTCTCCCCTGAGTTACCATAATTTTTATCTTGGCTTTTTTTCTGCCCTTTCTACAATCCTCCCTCCACAGCTGATAAAGTGATACTCCTAAAGAAACATCTGATCATAGTTTCTTATTGCTCCTAAGATAACATGCAAACTTCCCTGGTATTTAAAACTTTTCATAATCTCACCACCATGCCCTACAATTTTATATGTTTCATTTTCACTTATTCTTTATTTCAGTCAAACAGGGCTGCTTGCTGATCCTTGTATACAGCATTCAATCTCCTGTCCTATGTCCTTTGCATAAACTGTCTCAACAATGTATAACATATGCATGTGTGTATATATGCATATACATATGTAGCATGCTTAGAAGGCATTAACTCCTATAAAAATTGCTTAGGGATGAGTCCATAGGAGCTATCTCATGGAGTGTTTGTTAGAGCTCCTCTGCAAGCTTCTAGGGTTACCAGGGATACACATGGCTCAGTACTGAAGTGCTTTGAGATGAAAAATTTATTGGTCACTGATCAAGAGCTTCAGACTCCTTTAAAAAGTGATCTTGCCTTCTCACTCACTCCTCCTTCAATTCTGTAACTCTGAGATGTCTCATGAGGGCTTAAGAAATAATAGCTTTTGGGGCAGCTAGGTGGCGCAGTGGTTAGAGCACCAGCCCTGAAGTCAGGAAGACCTGAGTTCAAATCTGGTCTCAGACACTTCCTAGCTGTGTGACCCTGGGCAAGTCACTTAACCCCAATTGCCTCAGCAAAAAAAAAAGCAAAAAAAAAAAAAAAAGAAAAAGAAATAATAGCTTTCTCTACTCTTGACAGCATGGTGACTACTTCCATAAAGAAGCTTATCTCAGTGAGCTGAGCTTGAGACCCTTTTGATTGATATTTCTTTGACTGATGATCATAAGTAATTAGCCAGCAATCCCCAAATGGTCATGTCCAAGTTTGGAGTCAATCTTGTGAATTTGAGAAGGTCTTCTGTCAGAGCTAGCTGCACTACAGGAGGAAACTTCTCTATATTCACTATGTAATTGAAAAGAAGGTGAAGTCAGTTTTTGGCTTGCTTGATTTACCAGAAGACACAGCTGGAGGGAATTATTTAGGAGATATAAGGAATATATATATAAAGGAGAGCAGGTAGGTGATGCAGGGGATAGAGTCAGGAAAACCTGAATTCAACTCCAGCCTCAGATACTTACTAGCTGTACAATCCTGAGCAAGTTACTTCACTCTGTTTGCCTCAGTTTCTTCATCTATAAAATGATCTGGAGAAGGAAATGGCAAAATACTTCAGTGTCTTTGCCAAAAGAGTCAGCTCTAACTGAACAAAAACAATATATAAAGGAATGGAGGCGGGAATAGATTAGGCAGAATCAATAAACAATCCAGTGGTCTGTTTTCATTTCTTATTATGAAAATATTTATATATGAGGATTTGTAAATATGTGTGCAATGGTAATTATTATGTCATTAATAAAAATCATTGTTAATGATTTTAAACAGTATGAAACAATTTTAATAGCAATAACAGAAATTATTTGAGGAAAAATTTAATGATCATAGTTAGTTAGCAATAAAACTCCAATTAGTTTACAGATAAGTAATTTTTTTTTATTATGGTAAAGAAAAAATGTCCCATTCCAACACCTGTGAGTATTTTTTAAATATAGTTACCTACGTAGTTTATTATCACTTGCTGGCCACAGCTCCAAACCATGATGCTGAACATAGCTCCTTTGCTCTCTTTTTCTTTTTTCTCCCATTAGAATGTAAGATTCTTGAGGGTAAGGACTATTATGCTTTGCTTGTACTTGTACTCCCAGCATGTAGCAGGGTGCCTAGCATATATCTTTATATCTACCAAAGGTTTTTTTTCACATATATTAATACAAGTATAAGATTTCCTTGACTTTTCTTATTGATATAATTTATTTGTAGTGGGCATGAAGACATTAACCTCAGTTCATTCACCTTAACAATAATAATGAGGACTTTATTCTAGCTTTGATAATATCTCCCTGTACAAAGTATAAAAATTCCCATTGCCCCACGAAGGAGGACTTTTGATCAGCATTAATAATGTTTTCTTGATAAGGTCTGAATTCCTTGCCTGTCTCTGGGCTGCCTCATAGACTGCATATTGAAGATGACTGTTCAAAATCTGGACCACTCCCTTGGACTTAGTCTTTATAAGAGAAATTAGGACGAGGAGAAAAATAAAACTAGAGCTGAGAGGCTGGAGACATGGACTTGATCCCTTGTAGTCTGTGCATTCACTTAGCCCCTCCACATAGCCATGTGTACCAGAAAACTTGAGCCCTAAGTTTCTCAGTAGATAGAGCAGTGTATCATGATGCCTCAGCCAACCTGCCAGCTGAAGAAGTGTGTCTACATCATCAGAGCAGTAAAATAGAATAGTCAGGAGTAGGGTGGGACAAAGGCTCACTACAGAGAAAAGGAGAGCTTTCTTGACTTAGTAGACTGAAGTATGAGTCCCTGGCATTTTTTCTTTAGGATAGTATAAATCTTGTTCTATGTTTGATGTTTTATTAACTTACGTAGTAATGTAGGAGTGAAGACCCTTTTTGCTTTTTAGGAAAAGACCTAAAAATGTGCCACATTTTGATGTTTTTATTAGTTAGATGACAAAAAGAATAATTTAATGTATTCCAAAGTCTGAACCAGGTCTGTACAATCTGTTCTGTTGCATATTAATTGTTTCCTTGGTTTTATATCCTTGGATATAAATGAATTCTTCATTTCAAACCAAAAGTTGCCATTATGTGTAAGAGGGAAATATGGATAGCTTTCCCACTAAGAACAGTGGTAAAGCAGAGCTTTCCACTGTCAAAATTGCTAACTTGCCATCACTATCAAGTCTTTTCAATTCCATCTCCACAACATAATATATTGCTTTTTACTTACACTGCCATCAACCAGGTTGAGGCCCTCATCACCTCTTGCTTGGACCATCTTAATGGCCTCCTAATGGGTTTCTATTTCCATACTTCTCTTATAATCATTTTCCACAAAATTGACAAAATAATTTAAAAAAAAAATTAAGACATAGGTTTAACCATCACACTTCCCTGATTAAAAACAACAATTGTTTTTTATTACCTCTAAAAAAACCCCAATATACTAGCTTAGTGTTAATGCCCTCTACAATCTAACTCCAATTTAGCCTTTCCAGGATTATTTTGTATTATTCCCCTTCACTTGCTTTACTTTTCATGCTAAAATGAACTACTATTTTTCCCCAGGATCCAAAATGCCACGTCCTGCCTTTGGGCATTCACATAAGCTGCTGTTCATTATTGAAAGATATTTCTTCTTCAAATAATGATCTTTCAGAATTCTTATCTTCCTTCAAGGGTGAGCTGGGGTGCCATCTAATCTTTGTTATAAGATGCAAATGTTCTCTCCCTATTAAAATTCATGGTATTTCTGTTACCCACACATATGTTATACAAATAAAAAAAAATTAAAAAAAAATTCATGGTATTTCTGAACTATTATTTCTCCCTAGAAGGCAGGGACTGTCTTATTTTAATCTTTATAACCTAATCACCCAAGGTAATGCCTAACAATTTTAGTTTTTATTAAGTTTTAGTTATGTTGAACTGGATTGATTTTCTGTTTGGGATAAATGTTAAAATATTAACAAATGACAAAGAGAAAATAAAAGTACTGAATGCCTATTTCACTTGTATCTTCTTTATCAAGGAGGAAAGTCTTTAAGGTAGAAAGAAAAAATAACTATGGTTAAGAGGAGCTCAAAGTTCAATATAGGTAAAGAGATTGTAAGGGAGCGCCAAATTACTATAAATGCATTCAGATTTGCCCAATTTTGGATAATGAAAATACTAAAAGATTTTGTCTCTGAAATACTTTCAATTATCTTTGAGAAATTAAGAGATTATAATAGAATTTTTCTAACAGGGTTCTTGTGAAGATAAAATGACATAATATATTTGAAACATTTTGCAAATCTTAAAGTATTATATAAATATTAGCTTATTAGGGACAACAGGGAAAAGTGAGCAAAATTGACAATTAGCAAATGTCCTAATTTTAAAATAGGTTTTAAAAAGCTTGCAGTTAAATGAACCTCATTTCTATCTTTAATAAGATTCTAGATCAGATTATTAAAGCCTTGATTTGTAAGTACTTATAAAAGGAAGCAGTATTCACAATAAACCAGCAGTAGTCTCACTGATAGATTATTTCAAACTAATTTCATTTCCTGTTTTCAATTCAATAAATATTTACTAAGTATAAGAAGACACAATCTTAGGTAGTATGAGAATATGAAGTATATAAAAGTATCTTTCTTACTACTGATAGGGTTATTAGCCTGGGAGACAGAGTAATTCTATACACAAAGAACAAATTTGCACTTCAGGTCAAACATAGACTGGTAAAAGATCAAGAAGACTTGGAGCAGAACAGGGGTCCTCCTGGTACAACCAGAAAAGATCTGAAGAAAGACCCAAACTGAGGATTAATGAATGTGAAGTGCAAATATCTCTGGACTAGCTCCTCAAAAACTACAAGTGAAGATCCCTGGGGCAAGCTAGGTTTAATCTGCAGCCTCAACAAGAGTCACAGAAACTTTCACCTCCCAGACTGTTTGTAGGATAAGGGGTCTGAGTCCTGGAAGACTGGGTGAACCTCAGCTGATTAGGAATGTCAGGCTGAGCTGTCCTGCAGGAACGCAGCCTTGGGTGAGAAGGAACCAGCACAGTTAGTGAGTGCAGAAGCAATGGAGCAGGGATGCTGCTGGCTGCTGACACTTGCTGGAGATGGGAACTTTTGGTTTGGGGATCAGTGGATTTTTACATACACACACACACACACACACACACACACACACACATATATATATATATATTGGATTTAACATATATTGTAACATATTTAACATGTATTGGACTACCTGCCATCTAGGGGAAAGGGTGAGGGGAAGGAGAGCAAAATTTGGAAAAGGAGGTTTTGCAAGGGTCAATATTGAAAAATTACCCATGCATATATTTTATAAATAAAAAGCTTTAATTAAAAAAAAAGTGACAGAGCCTTTAAAAAAAGAAAAGAAAAAGCTTTAATTTAAAAGAGAAAAAAAGAAAACATTCCATGTGAAAAAATGCAAAAAAATAACAGAAAAGAAAAATTGTCCTGGAGTGATAGAACATAAGGGGAAAGTAGAAATAGTAAAAATCCACTGATCGCCACCTCAAAGAGATCCTTTATGGAAAACATATAGGGATATTATTGCCAAATTTCAAAACCCCCAGATAAAAGAGAAACTTTTGCAAGAAACAGGAAGTCAATTCAAATATGCTGGAGCTACAATTAGAATTGCACAGGATTTATCAGCAGCCACAATAAAAGTTCCTGGAATAATATATACCAGCCAAAAATATCATATGCAGCAAAATTATCTATAATATTTCTTGGAAAAAAAAAGGACATTCAACAAACTTGCAGATTTTCAGGACTTTCTATCAACCAAACCAGAACTCAATAGAAAATGTAATATATGTAAGAACCAATATCTAAGATTAATTTTAAGGAATTTAACATGGGCAAGTTGTTTGTTTTTTACATGGAAATACATATCATATGTCTAAGACTGACATCAATAATTGATTAGCTGAAAAGAAAGATTTATACAAATGAGATGTAGAGGAAGAATAGCCCCAGAGGTAGTTAGGGGAAGGAAGGCTCATACTTTTAAAAGCCTACTCACAGATGTTTCAAACCAGTTCCAGGTGTTCAATGATGAAGAAAGCCATCTACACCCAGGGAGAGAACTGTGGGATCTGAGTGTGGACCACAACATAGCATTTTCACGCTCTTTATTGATGTTTGCTTGCATTTTGTTTTCCTTCTCAGTTTTTTTTTTCCTAGTAGATCCAATTTTTCTTGTGCAGCAAGATAACTGTATAAATATGTATACACATATTTGATTTGTCATGTATTTTAACATAATTAACATGTATTAGACTTCCTGCCATCTAGGAGAGGGGGTGAGGGGAAGGAGGGAAAAATTTGTAACAGAAAGCTTTGCAAGGGTCAATGTTGAAAAATTACCCATACATATGTTTTGCAAATAAAAAACTTTCATAAAAAAAGAAAAATTACCCATGCATGTGTTTTGCAAATAAAAAGCTTTAATTAAAAAAGAGATATAAAACAAACAAACAAAAAAATAAAAAAACCTACTCACATTGGGAATGGGTTAAATAGGCAACACAACATATATACCATGAAGGGTATAAAGAAATAAGGGGGAAGCAAAGGGTGGGGGAAGAAGATAAGGGAGGGATCCATGGGTAGAGGGAGGTTAAGTAATAGCAAGGCAAGTTTATAGTAAGGCAGCATTATAGCTTATACATAATAGCAAGGCAGAATTATAGTAGAAGAGTTAACAGGGATAGGAAAAAAGAGATATACAAAACCACTACAACAAATATCAGGAGTTGAATTTATTAGGAAAAAAAGACAAAGTTAAAGATTCAACAAGAGAGAAATTTACATTATATGTCAACCATACTAATATTGTTTTAAATGCATGTTTAGATATGAGTAAACATATATGTATGTGCCTTAGTATATATAGATATATATGTATGTTGCTCTATGTATATTTATATGTGTGTGGGTCTATGGATGAGTATGGTATATATGTATATATGTGTGTATGTGTATGTGTGTGGGTATCTATTAAATATATTTTGCTTACCTATGGCCTGCTTATAGGAACTGGGAGGATGAAAGGAAAGTAAAAAAAAAAAAAAGTATACATCAGAGAACAAAAGAACAACCTAAAAAGATGAACACTTATGAATATAATTTCTTCTACTACTATATATCTCTTCTTGAAGTGGAAATTCATTATATATTTTGAATCTTCCCTGACATTCTGCTGGACACATGACAATGTTCTGCTTTGTTTTGTTTTATTTTTCTTTCCTTTCTTTTTTCTATTTTGTTTCTTTTTAATAAACATTAAATTTTGAAAATAGAAATTTTTAAAATCTAAGACGGATTGCAGATTAAATAATATACCAAGAAAATATTTATTAACACATCATTGTTAGTTTGAAGTAAAATCTCTAATATTTGTTTTTATCCTAGTCAATTTTTTTAAAATCAGTAACTTGGATGAAAATATCTATAGTATACTTATCAAAATTTAAGGGGACAGAGCTTATTAAGTATTTCTTCATTCATATTGTTATAGGATGAAGATTGGAAACAATGTTGGAGAGAAGAGTGGGGGGAATATGAAAGTGATAGTGAAGAGCAAAGAGGTGTGAAAGAGGAGAGATGGGACTAAGAAGAGTGAAAGAAGAAAGGAAATCAGAAGGGGAAGAGGAGATAGGAGAAAAAGACAAAAGGGAGAAGAAAATTAGAATAAACTTAATTGCGATGTATTTGCAAAGGTATTGTAAAGTGGCTTGGTTGTAGCAATGCTATGTATATACCTATATAGCATATATATATAAACCACAGAATCTGCTTAAAAAAACACCACCACCTTAACAGGCTAGAATGATGTGCCCAAACTCAAAAGTTTCAATTCAATAGATATAATCACAAAGTACTAAGCCTGGGGAGTAAGGAAGGAGAGAGGAAGGAAAACAGAAAGTTGACTAGTAGCAGTTTATATGAAAAAGATTTGAGTATTTTAGTTATATCAGCTGGACCAGAACAGGCCTTTAACCTAGGGGTGACTAAAGTCACACAAAGCAGGCTAAAGGCAGGAAAGTCAGGAATCAAACAGAAGTTTAATTTCTAAGTAAAAAAAAAAATGGCTTATAAACAAAGACAAATGTGCTAGAACCCTTTCTCTAGTGGGGTGCCCTGAGGCAGTGTGGGGAGAGCTTAATACTTATACCTATGGCAACACAGTGAACGGTGGCCCTGCCAATGAAGAGTAACAGCAACAATGAGACAAGTTTGATTGATAGCAGGCTTCATGACCAGAACTGGGGTGCTACAGATGCTTGTCCAAGCTCAGAGATCACCTGCTGCTGGTATGAAACACTTCTGAGATTTTGCTGTGACTGGGATCATCTGGAGGGTCAGCACAAAGAATGGCTATTATGGCAAGTTCAAGGCACAGCCTGCTTTTTGGGCCTTAGCTGTGGAAAACACTAACGTCCTGTTAGTTAACTAGTTCAGTGTGAGCTAGCAGTGTGGTGAGATAATGAAAAGTTAGTGGATGTTTGTAGACATATAGTGTCCAGATTTAAAACAGTAATGTCCCTTAATCAGCTCACTATTGGTCTGACCACATTTGGAGCATAGTACTCAATTGTGGAGTACTATATGGAAATTTAATGGAGCAAACAGGAATAATATGGAGCCATGTTATATGAAGAAAGGGTTGGTAAGCAGGGATATTCAGCCTGGGAAGGCTGAGATTAGATAGGGGTCCTGGGAGAGAGGAGAGGAATAATTAGTCTTTATATATATGAAGAACTGCCATAGAGGAATCAGATACATACTATGTCACTCAGAGATTAGAACTAAAACCAAGGGGTGAAACTTAAAGAAAGGCAGATTTTAGTTTAATATAAATGTAAAAGAGATAAGTATGGAGAGACTGATCAAATTTAGATGTTTCCAATACAATTTGATGATATAACAAGGTGGGGAACATTGTTAATTGCAATTCATCAATCAACCAGATGAGATTACAAAGTTATGGGGAGTGGATAAAGGCAAGTGATGAGACATAGGGAACTTCTAGTGACTGCATAAGAGAAGATCAGTCATATTCTTCATGGTCTATAAAAGCAAACTGGTACCACTGCTCAAGTTCTCAGCTCTGGAGGACATGCTTTTTGTTTTTTCCATTCATCTCTTTCAGAGTGCAGCAATCAGAAAGAGTATAGCACCGGGGGCAATCCCAACTCACAGTATGGGTCCTCCAGATAATGGTGAACTCAGATTCAAGTATCCTTTGAGTCCCACAATTCTAAAGTTATCACTCACAAATCCCTGGCAATATGTTTACCTTTCAGTAGAGCTAGGGGATACAATTACATGTTGCTCAAACTCTTGTAAATCCACTAAAACTGGCCTCCTTACTGTTCCATATACAAAACACTCCACTCCACTCTAGGCATTTTCACTGGCTGTCTTCCAAACCTGGAATTATCTCATTTTTCATCTCTGCATCATCCTATTTCCCTGGCTTCTTTCAAGTTCTAGGTAAAGTCCCATCTTCTGCAAGAAGTCCTTTCTAATACTCAATTCTAATGCCTTCCTTCTGTTAATTATCTCCCATTTAACCAGTATAAGACTTGGTCACATTTTGTGTACATGTGTTGTCTCCTCTCTTAGACTGTGAGCTTCTTGAGAACAGGGATTGCCTTTGCCTTTCTTCATATCCCTAGTGATTAATACAATGCTTAGCACAGAGTAGGCACTTAATAACTGCTTGTTGACTGACTGACAATTCAAAACAAAGTCATTTACTGAAATGGCATACTAGGAAAATCAGCTACAAAACATTACCTCATAAACCTAGGATGAGCTCTCCTACAAATATACTGGGTCTCAGAAGAGAGCACAGATATACATAAAAAGAACAAAGAGAGGCATACTTTTAAGAAATACAATTGCCAAAGCATATGTGAAAAGGAGCACCTCAAGTATCTGATAGCATATGCATTCTTTTTGAGTCTTCACACCCATCTCCTAACCTTGATCTCTAGCATCTGCCAGATGCCTAATAGTAGACTATAGTTTCCATTCTACTATCTCCAGCTTTTGTCTCTGTTGAAATCCTCAGCTGGAGCATTGCACTGCTTTTTTTAAAAGAACAAAAATCTCTACCTAGAATGGTATTATAAGCAGGATATTGCATGGGAACCATGTGAATTGTTTTATTCTCTAAAGAACAGGATTCATCAGGCAATCTTTTCTCTCTAAAATAGTCAGAATCTCTTCTTGCACAGCAAGATAACTGTATAAATATGTTATTTTATGACATTTATTGACATCTTATGACATATGACATGTATGACAAATATTCAATTTGTCAAGTATTTTAACATGATTAACATGTAGTAGACTTCCTGCTACCTAGGGGAGGGGTGGGGACTAGGGGGAAAAATTTGTAACAGAAAGCTTTGTAAGGGTGAATGTTGAAAAATTACTCATATATATGTTTTGCAAATGAAAAGCTTTAATAATAAAAAAAATAAAATAAAATAAAACAAAATAGTCAGAGCCTGGAATTCCCAGGAACTTCTGAATTTGAAGTGGTTCATGAGGCAATCCCAAGGTTGATGCTGGTCTTGAAATCTCCTTTCTCTGTTATAAGATAAAACTCTGGAATCATGCTCTCTAAGGTTTTAAGAATATCCTATCTCTACAGAGAAAGTTAGAGTTCAGGAAACAATATCATTATTTTCTCTTCTTTGAGTGAATATAAGCATATCTCCTACAACCACGTGCTTCTCCCATGCATTAGCATTACTATTTCTAGTTGGAGGGAAGTAGGGAATCCTCTTCCCTCTTTCTGTATTCTGGAAAAGGTGCAAGGCAAAAAAGTAAAGAACAAGTCCTTAAGAGCTGACAGCTTGAGCAGAATAGGAGCAGTTTGCTTTTTATAGGTCACAAAGTATATATAACTGATACTCAGTTATTCCATAACTAAGAGTTTTTAGTACTCCATTAGCTTTCATCCAATGACCATTGCCCTATAACATCCTCAGGTTAATTGAGGAACTTTTTCAATTTGATAAAAAACTAATAATGGCTTATATTCTATGTACCTCATTATGAATCTATGTAGGGGAAAAATAATCTGATCACTTTTGTTGCATGATTCACCTCTTTTATACAAAGAAAAAAGTATTAGGAAAGAAAGTTGCCCTAAAATGTTTTATTACAGAAAGAAAAGAGCAAACATTTATTAGGTATCTACTATGTGCCAGGTACTTTACAAATCTCTCATTTGATCCTTCCAACAACCCTGGGAGGTAGGAACTATTAGTATCCCTATTCTATAATTGAGGAAACTGAGGCAGACAAAACCTAAGACTTGCCTAGGGGTAAAGAATCACAAATAGTGGGGCACTCTGGGCAAGGTATAAGATTCTTTTTTTTTTTTTAAAGGTTTAGTTACTTTATTTTATTTTTATTTTTTTAAATTTTATTTTATTTGCATAACATATGTGTGGGTAATTCTTCAACAATAACCCTTACATAGCTTTCCGTTACAAATTTTTCCCCCCAACTCCCCACCCCTCCCCTAGATGGCAGGATATCCACTACATGTTAATTATGTTAAAATATTGGCAAATCGAATATATGTATACATATTTCCAAACTTATCATTGTTGTGCAAGAAAAATCTTATCTACACAAACGATATATCAGATAAAGGAAACACAATGTAAGCAAACATCAATCAAGGAGTATGAGAATGTTATGTTGTGGTCCACATTTCACATCCCTCTCTCTGGGTGTATATGGCTTTCTTCAGTGAACAATTGGAGGTGGTTTGAAACATTTCATTGTTGAAGAGAGCCATGTCCATCAGAACTGATCGTCATATAGTACTGTTGTTGCCGTGTATAATGATCTCCTGGTTCTGCTCATTTCACTCAGCATCAGTTCATGTATGTCTCTCCAGGCCTCTCTGAAATCATCTTGCTGGTCATTTCTTACAGAACAATAATATTCCATAATATTCATATACCATAATTTATTCAGCCATTCTCCAATTGAAGGGCATCTATTCAATTTCCAGTTTCTAGCCACTACAAAAAGGGCTGCCACAAACATTCTTGCACATGTGGGGCCTTTTCCTTCCTTTATGATTTCTTTGGGATATAAGCCCAATAGAAATGCTGCTGGGTCAAAGGGTATGCACAGTTTGATAGCTTTTTGAGCATAGCTCCAAATTGTTCTCCAGAATGGCTGTATCCGTTCACAGCTCCATCAACAATGCATCAGTGTCCCAGCCCTCCCACAACCCCTCCAACATTCATCATTAACTTTTCCTGTCATTTTAGCCAATCTGACAGGTGTGAAGTGGTATCTCAGGGTTGTCTTGATTTGCATTTCTCTGATCAACAGTGATTTGGAGCAAGGTATAAGATTCTTTAGTCCAGTAGAACTCGGCTGATGTGTTGGGTTTGGCTCCTCATTACCCCTAAGGAAGTCTCAGTCTTCCTGACAAGTCAGGGGGAATGACAACCTGTGTTATAATTAAAGCAGTTATATAAAGTGGTAAGGAAACATCTCCATACAAAAGCAAGTTGTTTATGTGGTCCCATATGCACAGTATCTTATAGTTAGCACATGCACAAAGTGCTATAGTTATATAAGTGTATTAGGGTATATAAGGCTGAGAAAATTTTGAATAAACGGACTCCTGTTTGACCATCTTTGAGAGTTCTGCTCCTTCATTCCTCCATCATGATCAAGATTTGGGCTGGTATTGAAATATTCTAGTAAGCAGGTCTGGACACCCATCATTGTCTGAGACCAGATTTAAATTCAGATTTTTCTGATTCCAGGTCCAGCACTCCATCTAAAACTCAACAAAACAAAGGCAACTACCTTTGGCATGGAGATTCCTTTTACTAAAAATATTCAAGCAAAGGCTTATTAAGGATGCTCTAAAGGTTCCTGCATTGAGTAGGAAGTTAAATTAAATGACCTCTGAGGTCTTTCCCAAGTTGAAGATTTTGTGATTAGGGACCATAACAACAAATGTGCAGTGGCAACCTGAAATGCTATTGAATGTCTCTGTGGAGTCAGGTCATCATGTTTATCATAAAAAGGCAGAAGGCAGTTTTTAGGAGCAATAAAGTTAATAAGTGTTTAAATATTTTGCTTTGTGTAAATGAAAAAGTGCATGAAGGAGAGGTCAGCTCCTTGAACCTCTGTTTATTTATGATAGCAGCTCAATAAAACACAATCTTTCATGTATACTGGTAAATAGTAGCTCAGGCCCAGAAAAGGTCAGGTTAAGAATTTAGATACATAAAATATAAAACTTTAGTAAGTGCCTCATTTATGGTAAAGCTTCATTTATCTCTTCAGTTATATATACAACACAAATAATCACTATCCCAGTATTATTTCCAAAAAAACAGAATGACAGTAACCTTGAACAAGGTTCTCTGTGACTCTCAGCCTCAGTTTCTTCACTTGTAAAATTAGAGGGTTGAACTCAGCAATCTTCCAGATCTCACATTCTAGATTTTTTGAAACTAAATTTAAAAATCAAATGATCAGAGGAAAGAATGACACATGGGAAGTTCTTTTAAAGCCTATTACTAGTATTTTCTTTTTATTTTTAAAAAACATTTAGATCATTGGTCAGAGAGTGGACTAAGATTTGATATATAAGATATAATGCTGACTTCTTAATTATTTGATGTAATTTGGGGTAATATTTATAAAAGTCAGAATTTTAATTCAGAAGAAAAAAATAATGGTTTTGGAATTTGAGGATCTGGGTTCAAATTCTGGTTTTACCACTTATAATCTGTATTAACCCAGTCAAGTCCCTTGATTTTGGGACTTGTAAAATATGATTTGGGACTGTAACATATGAATTTAACTGGGTTTTTTCCTCAGAACAGGGACACTGTAAGGATTAATGAATTGTGGCTCCAAAGGGGGGGAAAATTCTTAGAACTGATAAGCGCATTATTATTACTGATATATATTAATTTGAGGAATATCACATATTTGTTAAATATACTGCATTAAGAGATGTTTCAAATCAGTTCCAGTTGTTCAGTGATGAAGAAAGCCATATACATCCAGAGAGAGGCCTATGGGAACTGAGTGTGGACCACAACACAGCATTTTAATGCTTTCTGCTGATGTTTGCTTGCATTTTGTTTTCCTTCTCAGATTTTTTTTTCCTCATAGATCCAATTTTTTTTTGTACAGCAAGATAACTATATATATATATATATATATATATATATATATATATATAAACATATTTGATTTGACAAGTATTTTAACATAGTTAACATGTATTAGACTTCCTGCCATCTAGGGGAGGGGTGGGGGGAAGGAGGAAAAAATTTGTAACAGAAAGCTTTGCAAGGGTCAATGATGAAAAATTACCCATACATATATTTTCCAAATAAAAAGCTTTAATAAAATAAAATATAAAATATTTTTTTTGAAAAATTAAATATACACACTGCATTAAATAACTATTTGTCAAATAGTTCCATAGGTGTCTAACACACCTGGAATACCCAATAAATACTTAAAATCTCTGAAGACCACAGAGGCTTGGCCCAACTATTTCATAAAACTTTCTACTTGTGATCCTTTTTCACCAGAGAAATTTTTACATAACTCCAGACATGTAATTATAAAAAGAGGCATACAAATTTACTGATATTTACTCATAATTTCATGACCCCCACATTCAGATATACAACCCCATATGGAGTTGTGAACCACAGTTTAAGAAGCTGGGGCTGGCCTATCTCTTCTTTATCTGAGTGCTGTCTCCAGAAATCGGGCAGGATAAGTTTCTGCAGTGCAAAGCACGTAAAGCAGGGGCCTCAATTTGTGTAATCTTGTGTTATTCTAGAAGATAATGAAGCTTTTTTTTTTTTAAAGCTTTTTATGGCATTTTTCTAATAGCATTTTTTTTTTTTTATTTTTGGAGGAGGGAAGAAGAAACATAAGATAGCTCTTAGAAACTGCTATTTGTCCCCAATTCATCTTTTTCTTTTTTTTTTCCTTTTTTCCCCCCTGAGGCAATTGGGGTTAAGTGACTTGCCCAGGGTCACACAGCTAGGGAATGTTAAGTGTCTGAGATCAGACTTGAACTCAGGTCCTCCTGACTTCAGGGCTGTTGCTCTATCCACTGCACCACCTAGATGCCCCAGTTCATCTTTTTCTAACTCCATAATGATGTTTTAGAGCAGGGATTCTTGACTCTTTTTGAGTCATTGACTTCTTGGGCAGTCTGGTAAAGCCTATAGATCTCTTCTCAAAATATGTTTTTAAATATAAAATAAAATATTTTTTACAAAGTTTACAAAGGAAACCAATTATACTAAAATGAAGTTATCAAAAAAAATTTTTTTAAGTTCTCAGAACCTAGATTAAGATGTCTGATCTACTATATCTAGTGGGAATTACAGTAAAATTAGGCATGTATGATTAGATGTGTTTGTGTTGCTGATTACACAACCTGGATTAAGTGCATTGTCATGACCTTGGGTCAACAGCTTTGAAGTCTGTACTTCCCACATGTATGAGGAGTCTATGGGAGAATGTGAAGAAACAGATAATGAGAAAGAGATAAAGGGGAAAATATGAATATGAGAACAAGGATTGAACCTGAAGAACTGGAAGGAGGAAAGGTGATGACAAGAAAAAAGTGATCCTGGGCTGGTCTCATTTATATTGGTGTTATTTCTCTTCACTGATTTCTACTTCCCTCTTCTGATCAGGTTCAGTTGCTAGATTGAAATATTTATTCTGCTACTCCTTTGTACTTGTAAAAATAAAAAAAAGAAATTAAAATAAAAAATCAGGGTGAAATATGCCCAGTAACCTGAGACAGGTTTCAGTTTCATGTCAGAAGCCAGAACAAATCAGTATTGCCTACAAGATAAGAACCAAATGGATTAGTTGGAAACTTCTCAATTTTAACCAACTAGTTCCCATAATAGATTCCACTGAGACAGCAAGTCTGGTCAGACTAGTTCTGCTATGATGAAACCAATGTCATTGCTTTAAAATGCCAATCTGTTCCTTCCTGAAACAAAGTGTAGTAACAAAACTCGAGTCAGCAATGGCCCTAAGAATAAAACTAGAATCACAATATCAAAAAATTTCAAAATATGAAATCACCTCAGCAGTCTTTTAATTCATATCAGGACAGAATAAGATAGCACTATCACCTACATATTCATGTAATCTATGCCTCTCAATGTAGCATATTGTGCATAACTATGTGAGAATATATATATGTGTGTGTATATGTACACATACATATATATATTTATATACACATAAATATATAGACATAGATATATACACATATTGTATTCATCAATAAAATATAAATTTCTTCAGAGCAAGGATTGTTTTATTTTTGTCTTTTTATCAGTAGCACCTAGCCTATAACAAACATATAACAATTTGTTATTTATCCTGGCTATTTTTAAATATTTTTATTTTCCTCAGTTACATGTAAAACAATTTTTTTACATTTGTTTTTAAACCTGTGAGTTCCAGATTCTCTCCCCTTCTTCCCACTCCCACCCCCATTGAGAAGGCACATGTGAAGTTATACAAAACATTTCCATAAAAGTCACATTGCAAAAGAAAACATAGATTTCCCCTTGCCCAAAAAATGACTCTCAAGAAAAATAAAGTTTAAAAAAAAAGTATGCTTCAATCTGTATTCAGACAGAATCAGTTCTTTCTCTGGGTATGGATATCATTTTTCATCAAAAGTCCCTCAAAGTAGTCTTGGATCATTGTACAGCTGATAATTATAAAGTCATTTCACTTTGAGTCCATGAAGGACTTTCCAGGTTTTTCTGAGAGCATACTATTCATCATTTCTTATAGAGCAATATCACATACAACAATATATTCAGCCATTCCCCAATTGATGAGATCCCCTCAGTTCCAATTCTTTGTCCTGAGAAAAGAACTGTTATATTTTTGTACATTTAGATCTTTTTACCTTTTCTTAAATCTCTTTTAGGATTCATTCCTAGTAGTGGTATTGTTAGGTCAAAGGATATGCATAATTTTATAGCCCTTTGAGCATAATTCATATCTTTTGATAATTTATTGATTGGAGAACAGTTTTTATTTTTTATAAATTTGACTCAGTTCACTATAAGTTTGAGAAAAAAAGTCATCAGAGAAACTTGCTTCAAAATTCTTTTCACAATTACTGTTGCTAGCTATATTTCCTTCCCATTTATTCTATTCTTTCTCTCTCCTTTCAAAAGTCCCTCCTCAAAAGTGTTTTACTTCTGACCACCCATTCCTAGAATATGACCTCTCTTCTACCACCCTCCCCACTTTTCATATCTCTTTCCCCTCCTATTTTCCTGTAGGATAAAATAGATTTCTATATCTATATTGAGTGTGTATGTTATTTACTCTTTGTGCCAACTGTGATGAGAGTAAGGTTTACTCACCCCCCTCCCTTTTTTTCTTCCCTTCCACTGAAAAAGCTTTTTCTTGCCTCTTTTATGGTAGATAATTTATGCCATTCCATTTCTCTTTCCCTTTCTCCTTTCACATTTCTATCTTATCCCTTTATTTTATTTTTAGATATTATTCCTTCATGTTCAACTCACACTTGTGCTGTCTTTATACTTCTTCTAATAACTATAATAACAATAAAGTTCTTATTAGTTACAAGTATCACCCTCCCATGTAGAAATGTAAACAGATAAACTTTTAAGTGCCTTATAATTTCTCTTTCCTTATTACCTTTTTTTTTTTTTTTCCTGAGGCAACTAGGGTTAAGTGACTTGCCCAGGGTCACAAAGCTAGGGAGTGTTAAGTGTTTGAGGCCACATTTGAACTCAGGTCCTCCTGACTTCAGGGCTGGTGCTCTATCCACTGTAACACCTAGCTGCCCCTTCTGATTAATTCTTTAATGCCTCTCTTGAGTCCTATATTTGAAAATCAAATTTTCTATTCAGCTGTTTTTTTTTTCATCACAAGTGCTTGAAAGTCTTCTATTTCATTAAATATCCATATTATCCCCTGAAGGAATATATTCAGTTTTGTTGGGTAGATGATTCTTGATTGTAATCCTAGCTCCATTGCTCTTCGGAATATCATATTTCAAGTCCTCTGATCCTTTGAATGTAGAAGCTGTTAAATCTTGTATTATCCTGATTGTGGTACCACTATACTTGAATTGTTTCTTTCTAGATGAAAGGTCTCCTTGATATGGGGATTCTGGAATTTAGCTATAATATTCCTGGGAGTTTTCATCTTGTGATATCTTTCAGGAGGTGATCAGTGGATTCTTTCAATTTCTATTTTATCTTCTAGTTTGAAAATATCAGGACAATTTTCCTTGATAATTTTTTAAAAGATGATGTCTAGGCTCCTTTTTTGATCATGACTTTCAAGTAGACCAATAATTTTTGAATTACCTTTCCTGGATCTATTTTCCAGTTTAGGCATTTTTCCAATAAGATATTTCACATTGTTTTCTACTTTTTCATTCTTTTAGCTTTGTTTTATTATTTCTTGATTTCTCATAAAGTTATTAGCTTCCATTTGCTCAATTCTGATTTTTAAGAAATTATTTTCCTCAGTGAGCTTTTGTACCTCCTTTCCCATTTGAGCAGTTTTGCTTTTTAAGACATTCTTATCCTTGCTAACTTTTTTGTATTTCCTTTCTCTTTGTAGTTTATTTCTCTTCACAATTTTTCTTTTACCTCTCTTATTTTATTTTTAAAATTTCTATTGAGCTCTTCCATGGCTGAAGACCAATTTTTATTCTTCTTAGAGACTTTGGATGTGGGTTTTGTTATATTCTGAGTGTGTTTTTTGATCTTCCTTGTCACCAAAATAATTTTGTATCATCGGAATGTTTTTTGTTATTTGTTCATTTTCCCAACTTTTAACTTTTGTTTTTAACTTTTTGCTAAAGTAGGGCTCTATTTCCAAGGTGGAGGGTGTAATGTCCCAAGTTTCAGGGATTTTTTGCAACTGTTTTCAATGATCCTTCTAGAGACCTATAAGTTTTTTGAACTTTCAAGGTGTTATGATCCAGGGAGAAGTATGTTTGAGTGACCACAAGCACTTTTTTTTGCCCTGGAACTATTCTGCCTGCTCCATTATGACTGTAAGTTCTTGTGTGCCAAAGCAACGAACTCCTTCCTCAGTACTAGTAAAGAAACCTCCATGTGATTAGTTCTACCCCTTACAGTCTATGAGCTGAGGCCTCCAGAAGCTGCTTCTACCACCACTGCTATCTCTGCCATCATCCTGGTTTGTTGGTTTCTCATAGCCCTCTGCCCTAATGAAACAAACCTTTACTGCCAACCTTCCAAGTTATCTTTGGTGTCTCTGGGATGAGAAATCTGGAAATCAGAATTGTTCCATTCTAATTTTTTGTGGGTTCTGAGAACCTAAAATTTGTTTGGAATCACTGTTTAAAGGAATTTGGAAGGGTTTGAGGGAGAACTCAGGCTAGTCCCTGCCTTACTCTGCCATCTTAGCTGTGCCCCCCCCATCTTAGTTAAATTAAAAACTCAGTACTCCTGATTGGACTCATTGCCTAGTTTGAAAGAACACTAGGTTGCCTAGTTTGAAAGGGTTCTAGATATGAAGTCAGAAGACCTAAAAGTCAGAAATTCATGTCTGACATAGCTCTCAAGCAATTTAGTCATATGGGTGATAGAGCTTTCTACCTGAAGGCAACAAGACCAATCAAACATGGCCTCAAACATTTTTAGGTTTGTAACCTTGGCCAAGTCATTCAGTCTCTGTTTGCTTCAGTTTCCTCAACTGTAAAAATTAGGATAATAATAGGATTCACCTCACAGGGTTGTTGTGAAAGTCAACTGAGATAATATTTGTAAGATGCTTAACACAGTGCCTGTCCCACAGTAGACAATACATGTTCTTTCTATTTCTTATGTGACCTTGGGCAAGATCTGGGTTTCCATTTTCTCATCTCTAAAATGAGGACATTGGAATGATTGTTATCTCTTACATCTCTTCTCACTCTAAAATCCTATGATCCTTGATACAGTCTCAACTTTTTCTTCTCACTTGATACATACTTCTTTATAGACTCTATGAACACCATCTGTGTGATGATTAAAAAAGAATAAGATAATTTTAGTCATCTGTTTGAATGGCTTTTAGTAGTTCCACAAGTTATTTGAATCTGGGCACATTTTGATAAGTCAGTTGATAATCATTTCTTACACTATTAGTTGTTTTTCTGGTTCAAAGTTGAATCTATATTAGGATAAATTTTTATTATCAAAGTATTCTCATTTAGGACCAATTTGGTACTTATATGTAACATGTCATTTCTATTTGCTTTGATGCAAATAAATGGTTTGATTACCAATACTTAACAAGAGAGGAAATTTGAAGGGCAAGATCAAAGTTCAAAGTCAAATCAAAAGCAAGACTACAGTTAAATTTTGACTGGAGCTAATGTGCTGGCCTCTGTCTAGGTCACTGAGCCTCATGTTTTTGGAAAAAATCCTGGTTCATATAGCTGCTGAACTGATGAAGAAACCCTGAACCCTTAAAAATACTTCTCAAAAAAAATCCTCACAAAAATGATCTTACTGAAGGAACAGATACAATATTTGTGGGACATGGGGAAAATTCTAGTCCTGACTTTGCTACTAATTTATTACATGAACTTGGGGGAGGGGGGGAAATCAGCTTACCTCTATGGGCCTCAAATTTCTCACCTGTAAAGATTAAGAGATTGGACTAGTTTGTAAAGTCCTTTGTATCACTAATATTCTATGAGTTTGAATTTAAGATAAATTGCCATCAGTTCAGTATATTGCCACTCTACAAAATACTGTTTACATTCCTTTTTGCTTATTTTAAAAAGTTATAATGAACTTTGTTTTTACATTGCAAACACAGATTATTCCCACACTGTGGAAGGTCTCTCATAGTCAAAACAATTAAGTAAAAACAACAATAAAGACAAAATTCTTATTTTTCTAATTTCTTATATTTAATCTGCCATCTGATCCTGTCATTGGTTTCTACATCATAAAAGCCAAAGGAGGAACAAATTTCAGAGGGAGAAAGTGGTCAATAGTTTTATATGCTTCTAAAAAGCTAAAGAGAAGAAAGAATCCAAAAGGGGCTTTAGTTTTGACTAAAAAGAGCAAACCTTCCATAAATCACTGTCAGTATTCAGTTGAAGCATGGGGCAGCTAGGTGGCGCAGTGGTTAGAGCACCAGCCCTGAAGTCAGGAGGATCTGAGTTCTAATCTGATCTCAGACACTTCCTAGCTGTGTGACCCTGGGCAAGTCACTTAACCCCAATTGCCTCAGCAAAAAGTATTCAGTTGAAGCAGACACCTAACTGTAAAGAGTTAAGAGAATAAGTATATCATAATTGAAAGCAATAGGTGGAAACACAATTATGAGAAGAGGAAAAAATGAATGGTAGGAAGAACTGTTCAAGTAAAGTTGTTGCTTGGTTTTTTTTTGTTTGTTTTGTTTTTAAATTTAGGATAAACTGGAGTCTATTTGACAACAACAAAAAAAGAGATATTCTGTGAAAAATCTGCTGTAAGCCAGACAATGAGAAATAAAACCCAGAGTGATCTGACTGGACCTAACTACCAGTGGTAGCTAGTGATCAAGCACATTTGGAAGTGAATTCCATGGGTGAGTTCTACAGTACATGTACATAGAAAATGTCTAATAAATATTTATTGAATAAAAAAACCATTACATCCAATCTGAATACCCTCTCCACAGGGATGGAGGTAATTTAGGAGGAAGGGGGAAAGAATACTTGTGTTTCTGTTCTTGCTATGTTTTCAAAGTAAACATCTCCTTGTAAAAGCTAACTGACATTGATAGATTAAACGGAACTGGGGTGCTAATTGCTGGAAGTTAATAGAAGGGTAGAACATACCATAGCATTTGAACCTATATCATTAGAGAATTACCTCCACTATCAAGTGTACCCCTAGAACTCTGAGGGATAAATATAGCCTTGCTCTGGGAGTCCAGACCCATTAGCAAAAGTGAAAGTTTGAATAAGGATACCTTGGAGTTTACATGGAATTACATAAATAAGCATTTAACCAAAAAAATTCTCAGAGAATAATAGCATCTAGGCATATAAAATGCAACTGCATTTGTGGTTCTATTGACTATAATATCTACCCAAGAGTAACCCTCAAGAAAATGCTAGTGGAAAATGCTGGGTTGAAGGCTAAGGTAAGTGAGCTGGTAAATGTTTAACAGCTGGCTTTTGTGGGGAGGGAGAGGGGAAGAGGGAAAAGGGGAAGGAAAGAGGGAAGAAAGGTGGAGGGGGGTCAGGGGTTGGGAGGGTAATATGTGCCTGACACATTTTTAAAGTTTAATCTGCATTATTGACATTTTCTCCATCACTTTCTCAAATCTAGACAATAAACAAAAAAGATAAATAAAGGCTTAAACTGTAACATATGCTGATTTCCAAAGTGTAAATGTTATTTCTATTTTTTTTTCCCTGAGACAATTGGAGTTAAGTGACTTGCCTAGGGTCACACAGCTAGAAAATGTTAAGTGTCTGAGGCTAGATTTGAACTCAGGTCCTCCTGATTTCAGGGCCGAGTGCTCTATCCACTGTGCCATCTAGCTGCCCCAATGTTATTTCTATAAATGACATAAAAGAATAGTTAAAATTGGGTAAGTTTCATAAACCTAGAAAATGGTTAGTTTTGATATTCCTACATCTTCCCATGCACCATTTTCCTTTTGATATTGGAACTAAAATATATTTTCCTCCTCAAAAAAAGAACCTGTATTAAAATGCTAAAAAAATTTTTAATCAAATATATAATCTAAATAAAGTTCTCCAAAGTTGCAAAGGTTAATTTAAAAAGGTTTTCTGTTGCACTCCATACCTATATTTATATGTCAGCAAGTGAAAAGAGATATGATCAAATTCTTCCTCAAAATGTAGACAGGATGACTAAGGAAAATCTCTCTAAAAGTGTAACCCTTGAAGGCAGAAAAGTTTGGCCTACTTTCAAGTAGGAAGCAACATCTGTAGCACTAATTAGTTAACCTGAATTTATGTCATAATACTGATCAAATAAAAGGATTTATAAAACCCAAGTCAGAAATTCTATGTAACTGCCTAGTAAATTCCCTACAATAAAATAGATTGGAGTTTACCAACTGTCACAAGTGATCTGTTGACATGCCTCAACCTTGAAATTGGAGGTCTGCCAAAAGCAACAATAATACCAGTGTCCAATTGCTACTTAAAACTGCTTTCCATTGACATAGGTTCAGATGGCTGATAAAGTAGGATAAAGGAGGTAGATCCAGATAAAAGCTACTAGGGAAATACTGTTCAAGTAAAACTCAAGGTTTTTCTAGGACTAGACATAGAAATGAGAGAAAAATACTTCATTGGCAGCATTAGATGGTCTAAATAAATTGGAATTTGCACATTTGTGTGAAAAATCTGTTAGAGAGTAGTGACATTTAGAATTTAGAATTGTACATAGAAGACATTTAATAAATATTTGTTACAGAATTAATCACTATTCTACTTCATTCCTGTTTAAGGTAACTGTAGTTTGGTTTAAACATAAATACATGTTCTCCTTCACCTTAGATCCAGTAATCTAGCACTCTCTCAATTAACAATCTGGGTTTACAGTAGACCATTTGGAATAACTGTGATTCCTTATATGGCTCTGTACCTCCAAGGTGACCCTGCGCTTCTCAGAGGCTCCCAAGTTAGACTCAATGGCCCTTTGAAAGGTGTTTAGGAATCTTCTATAACCCAACAGTATTTTTTCAAAGTAATTTCCCCCTTAAAATAGAATGCAATGCATTTTGTTTTCTTTCTCATTTTTTTTCCTTCTGATCTGATTTTTTTTGTGCAGCAAGATAACTGTGGAATATGAATAGAAGAACTGCACATGTTTAACAAATTGGATTACTTGTCCTCTAGGGGAGGAAGAAGGGGAAAGAGAAGGAGAAAAAAAATTGGACCAGGAGGTTTTGCAAGGGTAAATGTTGAAAACTATCTATGCATTTATTTTGAAAATAAAAAGTTTTACCTATCTATCTATCTATAGAAATGGAATGCAAGCTAATACAACAATTCAATTCAATCCAATAAATATTTATTAATCATCTACTACATTCATGGAATAAAACTGAAAAGGTCTCTCTCTATATATATATCAGTAAATTTTCTGGGGAAGAGGCTTTTATCTGGTTTTTTGTCAAGTATTTTAACATAATTAACATGTAGTGGATATCCTGCCATCTAGGGGAGGTGTAGGGAGTAGGGAGGAAAAATTGGTAACGGAAAGCTTTGTAAAGGTTAATGTTGAAGAATTACCTATACATATGTTTTGCAAATAAAAAATAAATAAATAAATACTTGACAAATAGAATATATATATATATACATATTTCCACACTTATCATTGTTGTGCAAGAAAAATCATATCTACAAGAAAGAAAAATCAGATAAAGGAAACACAATGCAAGCAAACATCAATCGAGAGCATGAAAATGTTATGTTGTGGTCCACATTTCACATCCCTCTCTCTGGGTGTATATGGCTTTCTTTAGTAAACAATTAGAAGTGGTTTGAAACATTTCATTGTTGAAGAGAGCCATGTCCATCAGAATTGATCGTCATATGGCATTGTTGTTGCCGGGTATAATGATCTCCTGGTTCTGCTCATTTCACTCAGCATCAGTTCATGCAAGTCTCTCCAGGCCTCTCTGAAATCATCTTGCTGGTCGTTTCTTACAGAACAATAATATTCCATAATATTCATATACCATAATTTATTCAGCCATTCTCCAATTGATGGGCATCCATTCAGTTTCCAGTTTCTAGCCACTACAAAAAGGGCTGCCACAAACATTCTTGCACATGTGGGGCCCTTTCCTTACTTTATGATTTCTTTGGGATATAAACCCAATAGAAATGCTGCTGGGTCAAAGGGTATGCACAGTTTGAGTATCCAAATTCTTAAAGGAGAAGTTAAGTGAGCTATAGGAAAAAACAAACAGCAAAATTATACTGGAGGGGAACCTCAACCTCCCCCTCTCAAAACAAGATAAATCTTTTTTTTTTTTAAATAATAGCTTTTTATTTTCAAAATTTATTCAGTTTTCAACATTCACCTCTGCAAAACCTTGTGTTCCACATTTTTCTTCCTCCCTTCCCTCTTCCCCCTCTCCTAGAAGCAAGTAATCCTTTATATGTTAAACATATGCATTTAAACTTGTTTCTACATTTATCATACTGCACAAGAAAAATCAGATCAAAAAGGGAAAAAATGATAAAGAAAACAAAAAGCAAGCAAACAACAAAAAAGATGAAAATAATATGTTGTGATCCACATTCAGTTCCTACTGGACTTTTTCTGGATGCAGATGGCTCTGTCCTTCACAAGTCTATTAGAATTAGGCTGAATCACATCATTGTTGAAAAGAGCCATATCCATCACAACTGATAATCACATAATCTTCTTGTTGCTGTGTACAATGTTCTCTTGAGAACTATATAAATCTAACCACAAAGAGATATTCTGTGAAAAATCTGCTGTAAGCCAGACAATGAGAAGTAAAACCCAAAGTGATCTGACTGGACCTAACTACCAATGGTAGCTAGTGATCAAGCACATTTGGAAGTGAATTCCATGGGTGAGTTCTACAGTACCTTACATGTACATAGATAATGTCTAATAAATATTAATTGAATAAAAAACCCATTACATCCAATCTGAATACCCTCTCCACAGGGATGGAGGTAATTTAGGAGGAAGGGGAAAAGAATGCTTGTGTTTCTGTTATCACCAGCTTGGAGATAAGTTGGTTAGAGAGGTAGAAGAATGAAAGTCAATCTGACTTTCATCTCAGTTTATATCCTGTCTTTGACAAGAAACCTTTTCCAATCTTCTTCAAAGCTAGTGACTTCCATGCAATATTAGCTCCAATTTACTGAGTCTATAAATTTCATTTATACATAGTTGTTTGCATGTTGTCTCCCATATTAGATTATGAGCTCCTTGAGCACAAGGACTGTTTTTGCCTTCACTTTTATGCCTAGTACTTAGTATAGTACCTGTCATATAGAAAACATTTAGCAATGTTTGTTGACTAACTGACTAATATTGCAGGGATTTGTGAATTACTCAGTGAGGAAAGCAGAAGGTATGATTACCAATTCCAGAATTTCACTGCAAAGAGGGAAATGAAGAAAAAACAACAGAGTGAAAGGATGGTAAGGTCAAGGGAAGAGGTTTTTTGTTTGGGTTTTTGTTTTTCAAAATAGAGAATCTTTTTTTTTTCCTGAGGCAATTGGGGTTAAGTGACTTGCCCAAGGGCACACAAGACCCAAAAAAGAGAATCTTGAGAAAGTTTGCATGTGAGGAAAGAGTCAGTAGAGAGGGAGAGACTGAAATCAAGAAATAATAGAACAGGGGATTGAATTAAAGATACAACTGAAAGTAATAGACTTGGTAAGAGGAACCATCTAATTTTCTGACACTGGATAAAAGGAGAATATGGGTAAAGATAAAAAGATTTTCATATTCTAAATCTGAGGCTTCAAGGGTCAACTAGTTCAACTTTCTTATTTTATACATAAGAGGAAACTGAGGCCTATTGACATTAAGTGATTTGCTCAAGATCATAAAAGAAATTTTTAGAGGCAATATTAGAAATCAGGTTTTCTGATGCCAGAATCAGTAAGTCTTTCCCTTTTTTCCATGAGAGCTCACAGGTGGCCTTTATTTTCTCAGTAAAGCATGATACAAAACTATTTCATAAGAGGAAGCATCCGTTTTTACAAGATTTTGAGCTCTAAATTTTTCTCCCTCCCCACTCCAAAGCATTTTGATATAAGAGAGAAAGTTTAAAATAACAACTGAGGGAAGGTTGAAAAGAAGTCAATCATGGATGAATAAAAGGATTACCATAAAGCTCTAGTTAAGTTTAGCCAGCACTAATTTGCAATGAAAGACTAAGTTCTGGGTAAAATCTCCTTCTTCTATTACATTATATATAGAAAGGCCCATTTTATTTGATGTTTGTTAAGTTCAGGATTTTTAAAAAATTCAATGGACTAAATCAGTATTGTCTCATGACTTCTTTCCCAAGACCTTGGTAGTTTGGTAAGAAGAAGGAAAAGGCAGATTGCAGGAAACAATCAGGCTCCAGGGATAAGCAGGTTAAAAAGAATGAAAGAACAAGTGGGGAAGGATTAAAAAAAGAAAAAAAGTGCTTTGTTGAAATGCCACCTATAGAATCATGAATTCAAAAGACCATGTGTGAAAGACCAAATGTGAAGACATGAAAGAAGTGAAAGGAAGCCAAAAGAAAGGAAGACTGGACTGACTACCACTCCAGTGGGCTGCTGAGGAAGGACTGGTAGATTTGAGAATCATCAGTAGAGAAAGGATAATAAAATTCATGGGTGCTGATGAGATCACAAAGAGAAGCCTAGGACAGATCCCTATGGACATCCGCTTTATAGGGCAAGAATTGGAGGAAGATCCATCAAAGGAGACTGAATGGGCTAGATAATTAGGAGGAAATCTGGGAAAGAGTGATACCCTTAAAAACCTAGAGAGAAGAAAGGAGAGAATGATCATCAGTGAAGCTTCAGAGAGATCAAGGGGAATAAAGACTGAGAAAAAGCCATTGGATTTAGCAATTAAGAGATCATTAGTAATGGGAGAGAGAGGTTTCCGTGGAATGATAAGGTGAGAAGCCAAATTGAAAAAGATTAAGAAGAGAATGACAAGAGAGAAAGTGGAGGCATCTATTGTAGATAACTCACAAAAGACAGAGATATAGAACAATAGATTAGCAAGGATGAAAGGATCAAGCGAGGGCTTTTTCAGGCTGAAGAGAAATTACATGTTGGCAACAGGGAAAGAGACTGTAGACAGGGAGAGATTGAAAACAAATCAAATAGTGGGGGATAACAGAGTGGTGCAATCTGTGGATAGAATGGGTCACTTAAACAAGTAGAGGGATTAGCCTAGGTAAGGAGTAAGGCCACTTCATCATGTGAGACAGAAGTAAAGGAAAAGAGAGTGATAGGAAATAAGGAAGAAAGGAATATAGGAAGTTCACAACAAATGGTGTCAATTTTTTCCTGTAAAATATGAGGGAAGGTTCTCAGCTGAAAGAGTGGAAGAAGAAGGATCCATGGAATATTTGAAGAAGGATGGAAAAGTTGCTGTGGAGACTGGAATTAGGAGTTGATAAGGGAGATGCAGTAGGATTGCTTAGCAGATGTGAGGACCTAGTGATTAGTGATTGATCAGGTCTGGGACTTTCCTTAAACAGTAAAGTACAAAGGTATTCCATGTATTCAAATTTTTAAAAAGAATTACTTATTTCTTACATACAAAACACTCACAACATAAACTGCCTTAAAGCAAGATTCAGAGTTATTTATAATTATTTTTTAATCTGTTGAAAGGCTGATACTTAAGCCTCATCAAAACTGTGAACCTGAAAGTCCCTATCTTTTGATAAGCCAGGCCATGTGTTTTGGCTCCTCTTCTTGTAGTCAGATTTGTTCCTTGATTCGGAAATCTCTATTTTTGGATCCAGAATATCCAGACCTTGAACTCCCAAGGTCACCTTCCAAGCATGACTAGATCACCTTCGGGATAACATTCTGTCACCTACTTGGAAAAAAGCAACACAAAGTAGAAAGGGAATTTCTAAGACCCAAGTGAAAATTTGCTTAGTTCAGTCCATTTTCCACATGGGAGCAGCCAAGATGTAAGGCAAAGGACACCATTCATCCCCATATATATTCACAAAGCACCCTCCATGGGAGAATCAAAGGAAGCAAGTGCTTAGAAGTTGTCTCTTTCTAATTGACACTGCACTTGTCCCTCTGTATACAGTCCCTCTGTATACTGCTAACTGATTAATCTTCTTAATGTATAACTCTGTTCTCATAACTTCACAACTTAGAAACCTTCAACAATTCTCCACTGACCAAATAAATCCAAATTCCTTGGGTTGACATTTAAAGTTTTGCCTCAATCTATCTTTTTAATATCACCTTGCACTACTACTCCTCAACATTTATCTCTTAGGCAAATCACATTAAACTATTTGTCTGTGCCTGTCAAAAACTTACTGATCCTTCAAAGCCCAGTTCAAATGTCACTACTTATGAAATTTCTCCTGACATTACTAATAGGATATATAACCTCTACATTTTGTAACCTCTGTAGTTCTCAGTTTATATCTCTCCTATAGTACAGAATAGACCCTGCTTTGTGTTATAATTGTCTTATCTCCTGCTCTTGAGATCAGAAACAGTGTATCCTTGTGGCAACTATCAGTTCCTTTTATAAATAGTTGGTGCATATTTGAAGAATTGAATTAAGTGCTTATTATTACTGTGGGGAAATATAATACCAAACAATTTACCAAAAGGGCTCTTAAAGAAGAAACCTTGCCAAAATTATTTATTCAAAGGAAGTTGAGCATTTCCCCATAGTTTCAAGATATGTCATTTTTCTGGAGAACCTATTTCTTTTCTCCTTGAAAACCCTCCAAAGCTATAAATTATCAAAAAAGTCCCAAAACAAACATAAGCTTATCCTCACAAACAGTCTTACTCCTTTCAGAGCAAGATATTATTTGTTCTACAAAGGAATAAACCTAGCTTTGCAAACAGAGAGAACTTCATTATTCTAGGCTCAAATTTTGAAGACTCCAAATCTCTAATGCTAATTGGTGAGGATATGCTAATTATTGGCGTAATTTTATTATTTGAGATACTCTGAAAAAAAATGTGCTTCTTTTAATTACAGGAACCATTTTTAGAGCTCTCTTTGAAGGCATAGTTAGCACTATGATAGCATTTCAAAGAACAATGAAAATGTCTCTTAATGTTGTGCTTACCCACATTCCTACTGCTTCCTGCCTACCTTGGCACAGTCTCTGCCTCTGAGGTTCACCCAGCACCAATACCTTTAAATTTAATGCTGATTTCCCATGTGTATTTTTAATCCTGCAATATTAGAGAACCATTTCCAATGACATAGTCACTTTATAAGTGTTTTCTTTTGTCTATAGACCTGCAGAAATTTTTTGCAAGCCTCGGGAGTGTGTATCAGACTTTGCTAAACAAAGTGCCTCATACTGATGTCTATCAAATACATGTTGATTTTGTTTCCAAATGGATAATTTTATCATATGCGACTTATTACTCTGGGGTATCTTCAGACGGTTCTCCTTGATTATGAAACATTGAACAGTTTTAATTGAGTAAATAAGATGGGAATAAGATTTCAATAGGTTCAGAAGTCTCTAGGAATCTAAAGAGAAGCTAGATTCAAATCACACCTTTGTTAATAAGCATTTGACCTTGAATAAAATCTCTTTCTGGGATCCAGTTTCTTCTTCAGAAAATTAGGGACGCGGGCTCTTCCTTCTGGGGGTGGAGCCATGGTGGCAGAGATCAGACAGGATTCTCTGTAACCTCCTCTAACCTCCCCCCAAACCAACAAAATATGAAGCCTCTAGACTGATTCTGAAGCAAAAAAATCCACAATATCTGGAGAACAACACGATTCTAGAAGAAGATACTCTGGAAGAACCTCAAAACAGGTCTGTTTTAATGGGGCAGGGGGTGGCCTACTGAACCCAGACTGCAGCACAGGGAGACCGGGGCAGGGAGCTGGAGCAGGGAGCTGGAACAGGAGTCAGAACAGGAGTGGGAGCGTTGTGCTTTTCACACATCTGGGAGTCTTCTGCGAGCCTCTTGGAACAATTTGTCCTGATTGTGGGCAGGTGGTTTGGAGGGTCTGCCTTTTGAGGGGGATAGATTGTGAACCACTGAACCCCTGATGAGCATCGGACCTAGCTGCCATTACACAGCACCTTAAAGCAATCAATCAAACAACAGGACTGATAAGCACCAGAAATAATTCAATCAGCGGAGCTGCCCAGCCCCTGACATAATTCAATCAGCAGAACTGCCCAGTTCCTGAAATAACTCAATCAGCAGAACTGCCCCAGGGCAAATTAAAGCAGCTGTCCCACCTTTGCCCTAAACAGACCTCACACCTTTAAAAAAAATGAATAAAAAACCAAAAAGAGCTCTCACCATAGACAACTTTTATGGAGAGAGGGAAGAACAGACCTCAAATCCTGAGGCCCCTAAAGGTAAAGCAACTCCAGAAAAAGCCCCAAAGAGAGACATAAATTGGTCTCCATGTCACAAGGCTTTCTTTGAAGATTGCATAAAAAATCTTAAAAGAGAGTTAGAAGAAACATGGGGAAACGAAATGAGATCACTGCAAAATAAAATAGAAAAAAATGGAAAAAGAATGCAATGAACAAAAAAATTTAATTGGTCAATTGCAAAAGGAACTAAAAACAGTAACTGAAGAAAATAAGACATCAAAAATTAGAATCGAACAATTGGAAATGAATGACTCATCAAGACTTCAAGAATCAGTTGAACAAAAACAAAAAAATGAAAAGATAGAGAAAAACATGAAATATCTCCTAGGAAAAACAACTGACTTGGAAAATAGATCTAGGAGAGACAATCTAAGGATTATAGGGCTTCCTGAAAGCCATGATGAAAAAAAGAACCTGGACACTATCTTCCAGGAAATCATAAAAGAAAACTGCCCTGATATTTTACACCCAGAAGGCAAAATACTCCTTGAAACAATCCACCGATCACCTCCTGAAAGAAACCCAAAAATTAAGTCCCCCAGAAATATCGTGGCTAAATTCCAGAACTATCATACCAAGGAAAAGATATTACAAGAAGCCAGAAAGAAACAATTTAAATATCGGGGAGCTACAATTAGGATCACACAGGACCTAGCAGCTTGTACTTTGAAGGATCGAAGGGCCTGGAATCAGATATTCTGAAGGGCAAAGGAACTTGGATTACAGCCAAGAATAAATTACCCAGCTAGAATGAGCATTATCTTCCAGGGAAGAAGATGGTCATTCAATGATATAGGAGAACTTCACCTATTTCTACTGAAAAGACCAGAACTGAACAGAAAATTAGGGACGTGGAACTAGAATGCTTCAATCTCTAGAGGTTTTGCCTTTTTTTTAAGTGAAGGGAGATGAGAAGAGAGGAAGTGGAGGCAATTAGCATAAATCATCTTTTGGGGAGGATTGACTTTGAAAAGGGCTTCTTAAAAGCATTATCTTGGGGTAAATGTGGGTTGTTTTTTTTCTAAGAAAACTTTTTTTAAATAACTTATTTTTTTATTATTAATGTTTTTTATTTTCCAAAACATATGCATGGACAATTCTTCAACATTAGCGCTTGCAAAACCTTGTGTTCCAATTTCCTTCTCCCTTCCCCCATGCCCTCCTGTAGATGGCAAGTAGTCTAATACATGTTAAACATGGTAGAAATATATGTTAAACCCAATATATGTATTCATATTTATACAATTATTGTGCCACACAAGAAAAATCCAGTCAAATCAGTTTAAAAAAAAGGACAAGCAAAATAAAATGCAAGCAAACAACAACAAAAAGAGTGAAAATGCTATATTGTGAAACACACTCAGTTCCTACAGCCCTCTCTCTGGATGTAGATGACTGAGCAATTGGAACTGGTTTGAATCATCTCATTGAAGAGAGCCAGGTCCACCAGAATTAATCATCACATAATCTTATTGTTGTTGTGTATAATGATCTCCTGGTTCTGCTCATTTCACTCATTATCAGTTCATGCAAGTCTCTCCAGGCCTCTCTGAAATCGTCCTGCTGGTTGTTTCTTACAGAACAATAATATTCCATAACATTCATATACCATAATTTATTCATCCATTCTCCAATTGATGGGCATCCATTCAGTTTCCAGTTCCTTGCCACTACAAAAAAGGCTGCCACAAACATTTTTGCACATATGGGTCCCTTTCCTTCCTTTAAGATCTCTTTGGAATATAAGCCCAATAGAAACACTGCTGGGTCAAAGGGTATGCACAGTTTGATAACTTTTTGAGCATAGTTCCAAATTACTCTCCAAAATGGTTTGGATCCATTCACAGCCCCACCAACAAGGTATCAGTGTCCCAGTCTTCTCATTATATTTTATAATTATATTTTCCTGTCATTTTAGCCAATCTGAGAGGCATGTAGTGGTATCCCAGAGTTGTCTTAATTTGTATTTCTCTGATCATTAGTGATTTAGAGCACCTTTTCATATGACTAAAAATAGTTTCAATTTCTTCATCTGAAAATTGTTCATATCCTTTGACCATTCATCAAATGGAGAATGGCTTCAATTAAGAAAACTTTTTAAATGTAAATTTATTTTATATACTGCAACTTTGCTGATTATTATAGTTTTTAGTTGATTTTTCTAGGAATCTTTAAGTAAACCATTGTATCAATTGCAGAAAGTGAAATTTTTATTTCCTCTTTGCCTCTGTTTATTTCTTAAGTTTATTTTTCTTTCTTATTTTTGTTGCTATTGTAGTAAAACAATTTCTTTGTCTTACTGCTAAACTTAACACTTCAAGCACTATATTGAATGTTAATGGTGATAACATTCTTGCTTCATTCACCCCTGATCTTATAGGAAAAGTCCTAGCTTATCTCCATTACAGATAAAGCTGGCTCTTGGTTTTAGATAAATATTTGGATTTTATAACTTCATTTATTTCTGACTAGTATTTAGGAATGGAAATTTAATCTTGTTCATAGATTTTTCTGTATTGATAATTATGCTAATGATATTTTATTGTTTTTGTCATTAATGTGGTCCATTATATTTATAATTTTCCCAATATTGAACTAGTCTTGAATTCTTGATATAAAATCTAGCCTAGTCATAGTTGTATAAAATTTGATGTTACTTTGGGTTCCTTGCTAATATGTAATTTAAACTTTTGCCCTAACATTTATTAGGGAAATTGGTCTAGTTTTCTTTTTTCTCTTTTAATTCTCCCTGAAAAATATGAAGTGTATATTTATGTCACAGAAAGAATTTGATAAGATCTCTTCCTTTCCTATTTTTTTAAAAGAGTTTCTTTAATATTAGAATTATTTTTAAAATATCTAGTAGAATTCACTTGTAAGTCCATCTGTTCTTGAGATTGTATTTTTTTGAAGTCTATGGTTGGTAACTTTCTTTTTCTTTTTTTCTTTTTAAAGCTTTTCATTTGCAAAACATATGCATAGGTAATTTTTCAGTACTAACCCTTGCAAAGCTTTCTGTTACAAATGTTTTCCTCCTACCCCCACCCCTTCCCCTAGATGACAGGAAGTCTAATACATGTTAATTGTGTTAAAATATTTGACAGATCAAATATGTATATACATATTTATACAGTTATCTTGCTGTACAGGAAAGGAAAAAAAACACCTGAGAAGGAAAACATAATGCAAGCAAACATCAATAGAGTGTGAAAATGCTATGTTGTGGTCCAGATTCAGATCCTGCAGGCCTCTCCCTGGGTGTACATGGCTTTGTTCATCACTGAGCAGCTGAAACTTGTTTGAAACATCTTGTTGTTGGAGAGAATCATGTCCATCAGAATAGATCATCGTATAGTCTTATTGTTGCCGTGTATGAGGATGATCTGGTTCTGCTCATTTCACTCAGCATCAGTTCATGCAAGTCTCTCCAGGCTGCTCTGAAATCATCCTGCTGGTCATTTCTTTTTTTTTTTTAATTAATTTTTTTATTTTATTTTATTTATTAATACTTTTTATTTGCAAAACATATGTATGGGTAATTCCTAAACATTAACCCTTACAAAGCTTTCTGCCACAAATTTTCCCCCCCACTCCCCACCCCTCCCCCAGATGGCAGGATATCCACTACACAATAATTATGCTAGAATACTTAAGAAATCGAATATATGTATAGTTATTACATCATTTTTTTGTGCAGGAGAAATCGTATCTACAAGAAAGAATAATCTGATAAAGGAAATACAATGTAAGCAAACCTCAATAGAGAACATGAAAATGTTATGTTGTGGTCCACATTTCACATCCCTCTCTCTGGGTGTATATGGCTCTCTTCACCGAACAATTCGAACTAGTTTGAAGCATTTCATTGTTGAAGAGAGTCATGTCCATTACAACTGATCCTCATATAGTATTGTTGTTGCCATGTATAATGATCTCCTGGTTCTGCTCATTTCACTCAGCATCAGTTCATGCAAGTCTCTCCAGGCCTCTCTGAAATCGTCCTGCTGGTCGTTTCTTACAGAACAATAATATTCCATAACATTCATATACCATAATTTATTCAGCCATTCTCCAATTGATGGGCATCCATTCAGTTTCCAATTTCTAGCCACTACAAAAAGGGCTGCCACAAGCATTTTTGCACATGTGGGACCCTTTCCTTCCTTTAAGATCTCTTTGGGATATAGGCCCAAAAGAAACACTGCTGGGTCAAAGGGTATGCACAGTTTGATAACTTTTTGAGTGTTTAACTTTACTTTTCTAAGATAGGGTTTTCCTATTCTGTTAATCTGTTAACTTAAAATTTTGTAAACATTTGTTCATGGTACTTAGATTGTCAATTTTATTGGCTTATAGTAAGTATATAGTAATTTCTCCTAATTGTTTTTATTTCTTTTTCACCGGTTATGAATTTACCTTTTTCTTTCTTGATACTGATAATTTGGGTTTCATTTCTTTTTACAAATACATTAGTTAATAGGTTATCTATTTTATTGGATTTTTAAAAATAACTTTTAGTTTCACTGAATTCAGTGCTTCTTTTGCTTTTAACTTTGTTATTCTCTCTTGACTTTCAAGATTTCAATTTTGGCTTTTGATTGAAAGTTTTAAATTTATTTTTGTAGTTTTTCTAGTTGAGTGTCTAACTTATCGATCAGTACTTTTGCTCTTTTACTGATAAAGATGTTTGAAGTTATAAAATTTCCCTTAAGTACTGCTTTGGCTACATTACCCAGATTTTGGTATCTTGTCTCAATCTTGTTGTCTTTAATTATTGTTTTTATTGATTCATTAAGATTATTTTATTTCAAATTAATTTTTAATCTTTGCTTCAAAGATTCTTTATTGAACATTATTTGTTGCCTTATGGTTGATAAAAGATGCATTACTATTTCTGCTTTTCTACATTTGTTTGTACATGATCAGTTTTGTAAAGGTGACATGCATAGTTAAGAAATGTCTATTTCTTTCTAGTCTTATTCAATATTCTCTAGAGGTCTATCATATGTAACTTTTCTAAAATTCTATTCAGATCTTTCATTTCTTTTTTATCTTTTGCTTGGATTTATCTAGTCTGATAGAGCTAAATTGAAGGCTTTCATTATTATATTTTACTGTATACTTCTCCCTATAATTCATCTAACTTTTTCTATAAGTATTTAAGTGCTATGCCATTTGGTGCACATGATATAAATCCATTGTATATTATATTTTTAGGTAAAAATATAAAGAAAAAGTTCCCTGTTTGCCTCTTTCTATCAAATAGTTCATAATCTAGATTGAGAGAAGACAAAGATATGGGAAAAAATAATCAAAGTATGAATGGTAAAGTTATTAAATGATTATCAGAGTTCAAAGGGAAAAAATCCCTTCAGATTGAGGTAGTAAAGAAAGAGATAATGACTTTGAGCATGTCACTTCCCATAAGACTTCAATTTCCTCATCTGTAATAGGAATAGGATTGGATTAGATCAGTGATTCTCAAACAATTTAAAATCCCTTTTCACTCTTAAAAATTATTAATGACTCCTAAATAACTTTTACTTATGTGGGTAAGATCAACATTTGCCATGTTGGAAATTAAAACATGAGTATTACTATGAAAATAATTTTGAGCTTTGCAGATCCCTTCAACAAGACAAGTAGGGAACCATTGGATTAGATAGTCTCTTAGGTCCTAAAGTTGTGTGATTCTAGGAATATAATTATAAAAGACATGGTATAATCCATGTATGATGACATTACCTATCCCACAGCATTGTTGTAAGAGTCATTTGAGAAAATGAATGAAAAAAATATTTCCAAAACTTTAAACCACAGTATATAGGTTATCTGTTATTTGAGCTGGTGTTTGAATAATGGCTAGGATTTCTACAGGTAGGAAAGGAAACATCATTAGGAAGGGAATGAGACAGGTATAGAAGTTATATTTGTTAGGGGAGAGTGAGTAGACTGGATTCTCTGGAAAGAGACTTCTTATAGTAAACTAGCAAGAAAAAATATTGACAAAATTGGTTAGGACTATACTGTCTTTAAGATATAAACAAATCCTCAGACTGACACTTAAAAACTTCCACAATATGGCCTCTTACCATATTCCCTTCCATCCCCAAATTATCCATTAAACTCAAACTAATCTACTAGAGTTCCCAATAATCAATCTTCATCCTCTATGCCTTGCACAATTAGTACTTGATATTTGGAATGTATTCCATCCTCATCTCAGAAAATCTCAAATGTAAAGTATAGCAAAGGTACCACTTCTTACATAAAACCTTTCCTGATTTCCCTAGTTACTTTATTCTTTTTAAAATGATTTGTGTTTAAATGTGAATATCCCAACCTTTCGACTTTTTTTCCCCTTTATGTAGTTTAAATCACTCTTCCCAATGTGATTTTTCCTTCATTCTTGAAGAAAATCATATTAGAGAGGTTATGCCATGACATGCAAGTGAATGGGATTTAAGTGAAGGAAGATTGTGAAGGTCACCTACCTCACTTTCCCCTCCAGAGTCATATGAGTCCAGTGGCAAGATATGGATTAAGATGACTGGAGATGTCCTTGGATGAAATGGGATACCTTGGCCTTTTTAAGCTAAAGTCTTCCACAGGTCTCAGTTTGACCATTGTACACATTTAGTGATTCAATTAACAATTGAAGCAAAGAATCTCCTTTTTCATCTAGTCCAAAAAAATCTAAATAAATAAATCTGGCCAAAGCAGAAATAATTGCTATTTATATTCAACCCAAGTCAATCAGGACCTAAACAATAATCAAATGGAAGTTGGCCTAGGACCTACTGGTGGCCAATGAGAATCAGATTTGTTTTGGTTTAAGGCATTATCCTTAAAAAAGAAATCTAGCCAGTAAACTCCAAGATACCAGAGGTGCAAAAGAGGAAAAAATGTTTTCAAGAGCATCTGTAGATAAGAGTATGATACATAAGGGTGGCAATGCTTCTACAACTCAGTCTTTGAGGGGTCTACAGATATCGCTGGTGTAGAGAAGCACAATATCTTCTACTCACAGTTATATCTCTTAAATTCCCCTTTAAATAGAATACAAAAGTAGAATAATTACACAGTAGTCCATCCTTAATGGGTGCTTTCTCCATAACATACATATATGATGTCTATGGGGAAAAATGGACACTTACAGAAACTCAGGAGAGAAGTATGTGACTGGGTAAAACTGTGTTTGTGTCTGAGGCAACATATGATTTGGGACTATAAACTTTGATGAACTTGGTTTCCTTAGGGAACAGTTTGTGGCAAAGATTACCTGCTGGGCAGTACAGCTTCTTAACTGGCTGCTCTTCTCAAACCCTTCCTTAACTGGGCTCTAAGGCACCCTATACTCATTTAGCTAGAACAGTTTGCTTAAGCCTCTATCAGTTCTTTCAGTACTATAAAATGTAGCTCATTTAGGCTGGGAAACTTAAATTTATTGTGGGTAACGATGTTCTCTTATCTCTTCAATGACTTGGTTTCAATTTCATGTTAATCATTTTTGTTGACCTATTTCCAGCCTATAAAGGTAGCAAAATAGAGTGAGAGTATTATGTACTCAAAACCCAGTTCTGCCAATTTTTCCCTACTTTGTAAAACTGGCAAAATCACTAACTTCTCTAGGCCTCAGTTCCTTTAGCTGTACAATGATAATTTGACCAAATTACTTTTTGCATCCTTTCCTGCTTTAAATCTATCATCCTACAATCATCATCCTTGGGGGGGAAAAAAAAAAACAGAAGCAATTATGAGTTGAATAATTCAGTTTTCTTTTCCTTGTCCAAAATTATCATTCTATTCACCTTAAGCAGTAGTTCCAATTTTTCTTTGATTCTTCTTTCTTCAACCATCCTATCTCATTTAAGTTCCCTTGTGCCCTCACCTCACCCTCCAAAATCTCATTTTATTGAATTTAGGATTCATTTCTATGCACTCTAAGAAATTCACTCACTTCAAATCTAAAATATATGTTAAACTATTCCAATCTTTCCACTTTATCTTTTTCACAAACACACTTGCTCTCAAAGTTCCTGTTACTTCTATTTCAGTAATCAATTTAATATTTATAAACAAATTTTACTATATGTATAAATTGAATGATTCTTGTCCCATGATTAAAAGAAAAAAAAATCTTCCTACCAAAAATGGTTTTCAGTGAATCTTTTATAATGACCAGAGTGACTGTTAAAGTTTCACTGATTCAGCTTGTCCCTGGCTGAAAAATTCCTGACAAGTAAGTTTTTTTTTAGGTCATTCTCATTTTATATTCACTTTTATTGTAGTGGTTACAGTACCAAGCATTTGATTACAAAGTGTTTCCTCTCATGCCCCACCCATCCTTGAAGGTATAGAGCAAATTAGTTACTATGTAACTTGATTATTTTCCATATATTTCAATTTGTCCCAGAACCTACATTTACTTTCTTTTTTTCTTAATTTTTCCAGCTCTTCTAGTCTATTATTCTTCTAATCGTTTTCAGTTCGTGTTTTACTTTTTTCATTTTTTTCTTTGCCTTTAAAAATCTTAAAACACAATAAAACATTACTGATGGAAATATTTTTATGCAACAATTTATACTCTGTTGTATACTCATTCTCATCAATCAAGATTTAATACTTAGTTGAAGCAGATAGTGAAAGACTTACCCTACACTTCCCAGCCCCAAGGGCTTGCTTGTTCATTATTTTTTTTTCCAGAATTAAGTCCCAAAGAGTAGCCCAAATATAAACTAGTATCTAGCATTATCACACTACCTTCATCAACTACTCTAGCTCCTATGTACTATATATTATTCCTATTGCTCTGCTTTAGTCACCTCAACTATTATCATAGTCATTTACTAGCCACTAAAAATGTGGCAGGTGCTATATCTATGTATTCAACTTGAACTAGGATGCAAAATGTATTAAATAAGATGGCAACCCTTGAGAAAATGTATGTAGAATTCATTGCAAATCTTAAAGTTTCTTATCAATGTCAACAATTACTACTACCATGTCAACAAATATAATTATCATAATTTAGGCTAAATAGAAATCCAAATAAGCAGGGATGCAAAAATATCATGGAATAGAAGAAATCCTTGTGCCCTCTGGAATACTTTTGTCTACTAGGCTTGTTTTAGAGGGTAAACAAAAATTTGTGAGTAAAACCTAGGGCTGCTTTGAGAGCTAAAACGTCAATATTGTTAGCAGTATCAAATACTTTCTCTTAAACTAACATTCTAGTTTGGTAAGTTCAAAAATACTGTGAAAACCTTGAGGTTGTCAATTACTACAGGATATTTTCAAAAAGTTACTATGTGTGTGTGTGTATGCATGATATACATACAAATATGTATATATATATATATATATATATACATATATATATATATATATATATATACACACACACACATACATACATTTATTCTATGGTCCAAACTATATTTTAAATTTTTTGAGAGTAGAAAATCCTTGAGAGTACTTTGTTTCATGTTTCCTTTTAGTAGAATTCATCATTCAATAGTCAGTTACATTTATTTAACACATTTCAAATGTTCAGCCCACTCAGTTTGAAATAATCTGCCTTCCCTCATATTTATCTTTGTACCTTTCACATTCTATTTTGTATTGCAGTTATTTGCTAATGGGTATTATCTTCCCAATTAGATTGTAAACTGCATAGCCACTCAATATTTTTGTCATTTAATTGATCTTTGCACTTGTTCCCTAGATTAGTCATGTACTCTACACTTCATAGATTCTCAATGTTTGTTGAATTAACTAAGTTATTATTGGTAAGTCAACAAAAAAATTCAATAAATTAAGTGTCCTACTATGTGCATTTCGCTATAACAACCAATAAAAATAATTAATTTTCTGAAATAGCTAAAATATAGTAAGGGCAGTAACCCACACATTACATACAACTTAGAAATGATGGCAGCATTAAAAGAAATGAGAAACCAAAGAGGAGCTTCAAGTTTTAAATCAGGCTATTGTAAGGAACAAAAAGTTATACAAGACATGCTTTTAAAGAGTTTATAATATAGTATTCTGGTGTGTGATAAAATAATATGCACACAGTATGCACTATTTGTCACTGCTCAACATAGTGCATAATATTGGACTTAAGACTTACTAGCTATGTGACACAGAGCAAATCACCAAACCTTTCTCATGTTAGTTTCCTCATTTATAAAATGGGATAATAGCACCAATTTACAGATGAGGAAACTGAAGCAGTAAGTGGGTGACTTGCAGCTTAAAGGGCTTTATGTTAATAATAATTAACATTTTAGAGTCTATCAACAAAAATTTAGCAATGAATTCTTGCCTGGTGCTTAAAGTCTTATAGTTAAGACTTTAAGGCAATCAGGGCAAACGTAAATATAAAATGACAAATGTGTAGAACAACATTTAATTTAGAACTAGAAAGGACTTCAGAAATTATCTAGCCAACCCCACTTGTTTAACCAGCTATATAAATTAAATCAGACTCTCAAGATAGAAAAGCATTTATTATGATCTCCCCAGAAAGGACAACTCCTAACAGACAAGATGTCAACAGTAAAGGAGTGCAAAGTGCAAACTGCAAAACACAAGATTATAGAGAGACCCTAACCAGAAGCCTCTTTCTCCCCTTTCCCTCACCTTTTGTTTCATTGTCTGGAGGAGTCCAGGATTACACTAAATTTAGAAATCTATCTCAGAAACAAAAGAATAGTGGTAAATAACAAACTCTTTACCCATTAAGTACTTAAATGTTAATTGGAGGGAGGAGTACAGGAAGGAAATGTTTGAACACCTGAAGCTTTTAGATATAGCTCAACTGATTGCAAAGTTGCAATTAGGGCATAGGTCAAGGTCACATTCTAATGAAAGGTCTTCACTCAATTTAGCCCATTCACATACATCTGGCATTTGCAGCCAGCTCAGCAACAATGCCATGTGGAACAAAGAATGACAATCAAATGACTTTTGCAACCCAGTTTAGCAATAGCCGAGACAAGAACTCATTCACCATCAGTGCTACATTTGGATTTGAACTTGTTGGGACCAAGACTAAGTAGCAACTAAACTAAATTTGAGCCTACTCTTCCCAAAGATTGAGGAGGTATTAGGGCATGTGCTCCAAGTTGGGGGAAATGTATGAACTTTTGTTTTTGCTTCCCTTTGTAAATTCTGATAGCTAGAATGATTAATTGAAAATAGGATATATCATGGGCACCTTATAGTAGAAAGAACACTACCAGTGTAAACACAAATCAGTGGGAAAAAAAAAAAACACCCAAAGTCCCTGGGGTACTCCTATATCCCTAAGAGATGAAGCCACCAGTTCTATGAAAATGAGCCATAGCATACTTGACATATATACATGAAGTTTGAAATTGCACATGGCTTATGAAGCAATATGAGGATCAAATATGGTGACAGCTCTTCCACTAAGTTTTACTAAACTTCCTCTCATCTCTTCTCCTAGGTAAATGACCTTTCCATCCAGATTCCTCACAGTTTATTACTTATGTACATCCCTTATCCTCTCTTCCCACCCCTAATCCATTAAGATTATAAAAATCTTGAAGGGAAACAACTACTTCATCTCTGTATCCTGGTATCTATTATAGCTCTCTACACATAAATGAAAAGAAGAAAAAATGAAACCAGATGCTGTATAATTATGACCAAGGATGATCCCAATGAAGAAATGAAGATATGCATCTCTTTTGCTTCTTTTTAGACTTGTAGAATGCTGGGTATAAAATAACTCATATAAAATCTATGTGATGTTTTAGTTTTATGGAACTTTTTTGGTTTTTATTCTGAATGTTATAAGAGATGATTCACTGGGGAGATGAGGAAAAATATATTTGAAAATTAAGGGGGCAGCTAGGTGGCAGAGTGGTTAGAGCGCCAGCCCTGAAGGAGGACCTGAGTTCAAATCTGATGTCAGACACTTAACATTCCCTAGCTGTGTGACCCTGGGCAAGTCACTTAACCTCAATTGTTTCAGCAAAAAGAAAAAAAAAAAGTAAATGACTGTGAAAATAGTCATTGTCTGTGGTTGGATTGTACCATGAAATAAAACTATTACTACCTATATAGATTTAGTGCTTATTCCTATCAAAATACCAAAGGGTTACTTGAAAGAACCAGACAAAAATAGCAAAATGTACCTGAAAAAAAAAAAAAGTAAAAAATCTCAAGGGTCATAATGAACAACAAAGAATGAAAAATTACCAGCTCTTAAACTACATTAGGTTATTAAAACTAATTGGCATTGGTTAAATCAAAATGACAATTAAAACGTACTGAAGAAAATCAATTAAACCTGGTAGTCTAGTTTTGTTGTTTTGTTTTTTTTTGCTTAGGCAATTGGGGTTAAGTGACTTGCCTAGGATCAGTCAACTAGAAAATATTAAGTATCTGATGCCAGATTTGAACTCAGATTCTCCTAACTTCAGGGCCCAAACTCTATCCACTGCACCATCTAGCTGCCCCTAGTCTTTTATCAAACCCCAGCTAGCAGGTTGTATGTGCAATGGACAGATAAGAATGATGGAATGCAAGTGTCAGGAAAAGCTGGAATTTTTCATTTATTTACTAGTTGTATGACCTGGGCAAGTCACTTCTCCCAAATAGTGCAAGGGGTGTTGAGGATGATTTTCTTTTTGTAAAATGAACAAGTACCAGTAAGGTAGAAAATCTAGAATTTCATTTTCTTGCCTTGGCAACCTCAGCATCTAGCACAGCACCTATAACAAATGGTAGGCAGCTATACTGATATTTGATTTTAAAATACTGTGAATGCTGAAACAAAGCAGGAATTAGGATTAGGCTAGTATTTTACATTGTATGACTAAACCATCTTAATTCCCTGTTGGTAAGAGATGGAGCCCTTTATAGCTTGGCCCCCTCCTAGTTTTGCAGTCTTCTTACAGCTAATTCTCTGAAAAGTACTCTTCATATTAATTTATCCAGTGACACTATCATCACTGGCTATTCCAGACAAAACATTCATCTCTTCACTACAGACATTCTCTCTGGTTGTCCTCCAAGCCTGGAAATTCTCTCCCTTCTCATTTCTATCTCCTGGTTTCCTTTTCTTCTCAACCAAATTCCCACCTTCTACTGGAAGCCTTCCCTACTACCTCTTAATTCTCAATGCTTTCAGTCTTTTATTTCCTATTTATCCTATATATAGTTTGGTTTGTATTTGCATGTTGTCTTCTATATTAGTTATTAAGTTTCATGAGAGCAGGAACCTTTTTGTACCCCTAAAGCCCGACACAGTCGGCCCTTAATTTTTATATGATGAATTTATTCGGAGGAAGAGATAAATAGGAGAAAAAAAAATTGAGGGAACATTGCCAAAAAAAATAACAAAACTATCTTTTTTCAGATATGACTTAGTAAGCCCTTGAATTTAAATTTTAAAAAAACTGAAAAAAAACCACTTCACCTAAGTAGCTATAAAATTAAAAGCTATATAATTCACCAACAAAGCCAGAAGAACTAAGGATAATTTCATTCCAAAATAACTATATCATATGCCTCTTCTTTGCAATTAATTCATCTCATATTAAAAATCTATTTGTGTCTATTTTCTCCACCTATCACATGGTAAAGACAGTAGATAACGTCTTCCTATTTTTCCTCCCCAGCAACTGACCCAAAGTTTTGCACAGACACTTAAATGTTGGAATCTCCTGGGAAAAGCACAACAGGCTTGACATAGTCCAATATTCATCACTGGGCCTTTGCATTGAAGTAATTATTGCAAGCTGAAAACTGGATTCTAGAGGGTTTAATTCGGTTTCCGTCTTCAGGATCTATGGTGCGCAACCTCGGTGCCAATGTTGGGGCTTCCAAGCCGTAGTCAAATTAAGTTAACTCCCCTTACCCCCCTTCACAAAAACCACCGACACATACAAAGGACCGGGGTCCCCTCATCCCCTTCCCCTGTCCCTCCCTTTTTTCTTCCCACTTAAGACCACAGTCAGTCAGGAGTCCGTTACTTCCTCCCACCCCCACACTACAGCCTCATAGTGTTTCATCTTCCTCTTCCTTCTCCCTCTTCCTCGCCTCCTCCCCCGGCACCAAATCGAAGTCTCTTTCTACATCTGTTATTTCTTGGCCCCAGTACACTAGGTCTTCGTTCGGGTCCCCGCCAGTTTGTTTTCTTTCTCCCCATCCAGACCGTAATCCAGTCAACAGCCTCCCTCCAAGCACTAGCCTGGAGGAAGAGAAGGGGAAATTCGCGCTCGAGGCCCCGCCCCGCCCTCCGGTTCCTTTCTCAGAGTTGAAGGGCGCGGCTGGAGTTTCTGTGTTTCCCCCCAGGGCTCTCCTCTAGGCTCACCAGCACAGCTCGGCTCGCGCCTTAAACTCTGAGAGGTAGAAGGGAATGGGGGAGGGGGGATGAGCAGTGCGGTAGAGAGGAGGTGAAAAGAGGGAGAAAGGGAGAAAAGGGAGGAGTCTAGGGGGAGCAGGAGGCGACGACGCGTGGATCAGCCCCACCCCCCAGGATGGAATCCCGCTTCTTCATTGGTCAGCGACCGGCGTCAGTCTCTTCCCCGCCTCGACGACGAGACCGCGCCCACCCATCGCTTGGCCTGCATCCCGCCCCTTTACCGGATCTCACTTGTGTCTGCCAGGCCGCCTTCTTCCACTGGAGCGGAGCACACGGAAAAGGAGAAATAAGAGGCGGCGGCGGCGGCGGCCGGAAGGGAGCATTGTCTGGGCAAGTGGAGGGGGATACGTTGTCTCCCAGCCAGTAGCACCACCTGTCGCTAGGCGAGAAGCCAGGTAAAGACCCGTGCTGGAGGCTTCTGGGTTTGCGGATGGTAGGAGGGGAAGAGGGGTTGTGTGAGTCCTGCTCCTGGGGCCTGCCCCGCGAGTGCGTGGGACACTGGGAGAAGCGACGGCTACGGCCTCCATCTCCCGCCACGGCCTCTAGCGCTTCCCCCTTCCTGGCCTAGCGGTCCTGAGGGAGAGTCCTGAGGGGGAATTCTGAGGGGGTGAAGGGGAAATCCAACATCCGCGGTTATCTTCCGAGAGTGGCAACGTAGGGATCCGGGTCCGGGGGTCTAGAGAATGGGCGGGGGGAGGGGCTTGGAGCCCCGGGACCTCCCTCTCGCCCTCCCACCGTTGACCTTATGCGACCTCCGGTGGCCTTTCCCAGTATGCCGGCTGCGCCTCCTAGGTGCGACTGGTGCTGCTCCTGTGTTCTCACCTAGAAAAAGAATAAGAGCATCCTTGCCCGGCGCCGCCTACCCCAACTGAGTTTGCTTTGGAAAATAACTCTGAAAATGGGCATTTCTATCTGGATTAATTTATTTGGTGTACTCCTGTGACTTCCGAGATAGGAAGGTTGTAGTTGCGCAAAAAGAGCATCTTCTAGTATTGGAATGCCTTTGAGAGACAGGTGGTTGATTTGTTTTAAATGTATCGACCTGTTTTAAGAGACAAAAGTTGGAAAACTGATAGTTTAGAGAAATTCAGTTTCATTTGCATCTATTGGTTGGGCAGCAGGTGGTTATTTTGGGGTTTGATTTTTGCCTTTCTAGGAATTCCTTTCCACTTATGTGTCAAATTTCCTTGACCCTAAGCATGAAATAACCATTCTTGATTCTATACAGATGCTTGGCGGTGATGATAATGAGGCTTTTCAAAAAATAACAGCAATTGCCTTTGGTGTATATTCTGTCACAAGCATGAGCAAACTAATTGCTATAGAGATGCTTTCTTGGGAAATGTTTTAGGCTTTATGAAATGATCACTATATAGCAGAGATAGCTGTGCAGTTTGCATTCATGCTTTAATGTCACTAGTGTCTTGTTATCTTAACTCTTTTAAATTAAAAGTAACCTATAGGTATCCTTTAAAGAATGGCAGTATAATTTGATTTTTCTTTGATAATAATGGAATAGAAATTAGAGGTGGAAGGGATACCATACAGAAAAAGAAAAAGGGGGGAGGGGGGAAAAGGAGGCAAAATAAAGTAAAAATAAAGGAGGTAAAATAAGGCAAAATCTCATAAAGAGACATAGAAGATCTAATATAATTGAGGGGAAGAAGGGAGGGCGAAGAGTATTGTGTAAACCTTACTCTCATTAGATTGGACTCTAAGAGAGTATATCAGACACATTTGGCTTCAAAGAAAGACCTGACCCTCCTTGTGGGAAGGTAGGAGGGAGGGGAGAAAAGGAAAGGGATAAACTAATAGAAGGATTAGGGGAAAGGTATAAAGGGGAGGGAGGGACTCTAAAGGGAGGAGGATTATTGGTGGGAGGTGGTCATCAAGAGCAAAGTACTGGGGAGGGGGAAAGGGAAGAGTAAATCATAACTCTGGGTAAATAAGATGGCAGGGAATACAGATATAGTTATTTTAACTGTGAATGTGAACGGGATGAACTCTCCCATAAAACGGAAGCGGGTAGCAGACTGGATTAAAAGCCAGAATCCTACAATATGTTGTTTACAAGAAACACATCTAAAACATAGAGATACATACAGAGTGAAGGTAAAGGGCTGGAGCAGAATCTTCTATGCTTCAGGTGAACAAAGAAAGGCAGGGGTAGCAATCCTTATCTCGGATCAAGTAAAAACAAAAATAGATCTAATTAAAAGAGATAAGGAAGGAAACTACATTTTACTAAAGGGTTCCATAGACAATGAAGCAGTATCAATACTTAACATATATGCACCAAGTGGTATAGCATCCAAATTCCTAGAGGAGAAGTTAAGAGAGATGCAAGGAGAAATAGACAGTAATACTATACTAGTGGGAGATCTCAACCTTGCTCTCTCAGAATTAGATAAATCAAATTCCAAAATAAATAAGAAAGAAGTTAGGGAGGTTAACAAAAGGCTAGAAAAGTTAGGTATGATAGATCTCTGGAGGAAATTGAATGGTGATAGAAGGGAGTATACTTTTTTCTCAGGGGTTCATGGAACTTATACAAAAATTGATCATGTGTTAGGGCATAAAAACCTCAAAATCAAATGCAGAAAAGCAGAAATAGTAAATTAAAAGTAACCACTTTTTATCTTTCTCAAAGCATTGTGGAAACTAACTATCTTTTTTTTTAAACTACAAAAATCAGGGTGGACTAAATCTAAGTTGTGTACTGATTATTTTGGTAGCACTTAGTTAAATAATTGATAAATTTAGGGGGGGGAAACAGGTAAATTAGTAACTATTTTATATTAAACTTTAAAGAATTAAACGTGAACAGCCTTAGAGTGGGATGGAAGGAAACCTATCAGGTTTCCTGTAAATTTAAGGAAGCTAATTTTTAACTTGTAACTGGCTTTTTAAAAAATAAGTTAAAAAACTAGAAAGTTAGATGTACAAAATGGAACTGCTGACATGGCTTTAACGATAAAATGACTAGAAACTGTTAGTGCGTTTTTAAAACAGAGTTGTGCATTCCTTTTAGAATTGGGCCAAACTTTTGTTTGTCATATATTTGAAAAATCATCTTTTCTTCTAAGACTTATCCTTCAGTTTTCTCTGGGATCTGTGCAGCAGCATAAACCAATTCAAATTCCAGCCCAATATCCATCCATCCTTTTCTTGGATTTTTTTTTTCCACTAGCCTTCCACATATTCTTCATAAGTAAAATTAGCAAACTTAAAATGTGTATTATATACTGTACAAAATATATATAATATGTATTAATGATATGTCTGTTAAATTATGATGTATCTTTATCATTTATATGAAATAACAAAGCATTTGCATAGGCTTTATTTTACCTATAGCAACTCTATGAAGTAGGTGAGGAAAATAGCATATATCCTTACTTTGCATGTGAAGAAACTGAGACTCATTAGCCACTTAAGGTCATATAACAATAGAGCTAGGATTTGAACATAGATAATAGGAGTTGATGTATAGTTCTTTTGCCACAACACCAGTTTGTTAGACTAAAAATTATGCTAAGAAAACTTGTGTTTTGACTGTTTGCTGTTTTAATTTCCTTACATTTAAAGGAACCCTGATAAGTTTCCTTCCATTCTGCCTTCCCATTCTAACTAATGCTGTTCATATATTATTTATATTTAATTTTAATTTATCATTAAAATATTTTGAAATTTAATTGACATATAATTTTAAAGCTAAAAGATTAGTTTTTCTTTTGCATATGTAAATTGGTGTACTTGTAGAGCCTAAATGGCTGTACTACAATTGACACTAGAATAAATGGCGTTTTTCTTTGATAAGAATGGTTCAATGAGTTCAAATAGCTAGCAGGGTGAATGTGCTTGATTTTATTATGTAAAAAAATAGCAAAATTTAAAAATTGATCTTTTTAATTTCTTGAATGTATGTTTCATCATTTTGATAATGCTACATATTTCCATTTATATATTCTTTGCTGAATTCAATGTCATCTTTGCTGTAAAGATTTTAATCACACGGAAATAAAAGTATTTTTGAGTACAGTAAAGTTCTTTTATTACCTGTCTGTTAAGTTCCATTTACTACCGTGTTGCTCCTCACTAATTTTTTCAACAGTTTTTTTTTTTTTCCCCTTGTTACATGTCAAGAAAAATTTTAGCTTTTACAAGATTTTGAGTTCCAAGAGCAGCTAGATGGCAGTAGATAGAGCACCAGTCAGGAGAACCTGAGTTCAAATGTGGCCACACTTAACACTCACCAGCTTATGTGACTTTGGGCAAATCATTTAACCCCAATTGCCTGGTGCAAAAAAAAAAAAAAAATTGAGTTTCAAATTTTTCTTCCTTTTTTCCAAAGATGATAGGCAGTTTGATAAAATTTATACATGTGCATTCATGTAAAACATATTTACATATTAGTCACAGTTGTAAAAGAAGAATCAAATCAAAAGGATAAAAAAAATGAGAAAAATTTGATCTGCATTCTGAGTCCATCTGAGTTCTTTATCTGGTTATAGATAGCATTTTCTTTTGGGAGTCCTTTGTACTTGTCTTGGATCTTTGTGTTGCTGAAAACTGGGTCAATCATAGTTGATTGTCACCAATGTTGTTCCTCCCTGTTAAGCATATTTTTATGGTAGTTTGGGCAAAGGTCACATCTTAAGTGCTCTTATCCTTTAAAATGTCTGCAATTTATTGCCATGAATTTCCATGACTAAAATATAGATAGAACTCATTTTATATGATAGAAGTTTTACTGAAATACTGACATTTACTAAAATACACTAGAGCAGTAGCTTCCAGACTCTTTTGATCACATATCCCTCTAAGTAAAATATTTTTGAGCATATACATTCCCAAGCATGTGTTTGTTTATTTGTAAATTACATACGTGTACAGCTATATTACTAATTAATTATATATAATAAAACAGCCAAAAATTAAAATAAAAAATTAGGATACAAATGACATATTTGTTCTAGAGTCAATAAAGAATTCCTAGAGTTTAGCAAATAGGGTCTTCATAGGATCAGACCTGCCCTTTGAGGGAAAAAATCACTTCTATTTTGGAGGATGGAGGGGAAAGGAAATGAGACAATGAGAGATGATAAGAACTGGAACTAAGATGGTGGTTGTATGAGTAGATAGAAGTAGGCAGATGTGAGAAAATGCAAGATTTGGCAGTTAACTGCATTTGTGAGGTGAGTTGAGTGAGGAATTGAGGATGATGCTGAAGTTGCAAACCAGGATTCCTAGAAGGATAATAGTATTGTTATATATAATTATGATGATAACTAGAAAAGTAATAGGAAAGTTTGGAAGTTGGGTGTGTTTAGAAAAAAGAGAATGGAATGAAATTTGCATTATAGAACACAATTCATCTATGTCTGTTCACTTCCTACTGCGATCTATCCCATTAATGATAGAAAGGGGGTCAGGAATTCTTATTTGCCATATATAATCCAGCTGCTGCAGCCAAGTGGCAATCCTTAGAGGTTATTGAACACACTGGAAAGAAGAGGATTTTCCCAGCAGCATCTGCACAGCTACTGGTGCAAGTGTCCAGACATAGTTAAAGTATGACAACCCTAGGATCTTTAGTTGCTGTGAAATGGGGAAGAGATTGAGTTTAGAGTTTACATTGCTAGAGGAGAGGCTTTGGGTTGTGTTGGGAGATAATAGGTATAGGTGTGTGAGACGAAATCCCATAATTTTTCATTATTGGGAGAATGAGATTTGATTTCTTTTCACCCCGGGGATTAGTTTGATCCTGTATCCTTTATAGTCATCCCATGAATCCAGTTTGTAGACTCACACAAAATAAAGACAAATTACACTGAAACACTCCCTCCTTCCCCCTCATAGACACACATTTGCATACACATATAAATACTGAGTTTGCTTAAAGGAGTGTATCTATGTTTCCAATAATAATAGCTCACATTTCTTTAGTGTTTTAAAATTTTTCCCACAATAGCCCAGTGAATAAGTAGTGCTATTTTTCTTCATTTTATTAATGCAACTTCAACTCACAAGTTAAATGATTTGTCCATTGTTACATAGTTAGTATGGATTTCAACTCCAGACTGTATACCACACTACCTAAACAGATTGAACAGATGATTTTGAAATTACAATAATAAAATTATGACAACTCCAAAACTTAAGTAGAATTAGAGACAGCTGGCATAGTAGATAGAGTAGGAGTCAGAAGAACTGACTTTAAATTCTGCCTTTGACTCTTACATTAGTTATAAGACTTAGGACAAATCTGTTGCCTAAATTTATAGAAGTTGTAGTTCATATTAGTGAAAGGATTGGAGATAACCATCCCAGTGATGAAATTATAGTTCTGAAATTACAGATCCTTCACACTAGACTTTTATTGAATATACTTAAAGCTCAGACTAAATACTCACTTAATACTTCCTAGCTGTGTGACTCCCAGCAAGTCACTTAACCCCAATTGCCTCAGCAAAAAAAAAAGGAAGGAAGGAAGAAAAAAAAGTCTAAATTAAAGATATTATTGTTTTCTATATTGATTTTTGTGTTTATAAATAGCATAATACACTCCTCCTAATGTTACAGCTTATGATAAAACAGTGCCTCTAAAATTGAACTCATCTTCCCTGAACCCTTCTTCAAACATCTCTATTTCTGCTGATAGCACTACTGTCGTCTCATTCATTCAGTTTTAAAGTCCCCCTAAATTCCCTGATGATTATTTTGATTTTTTTTTCTCACTTCCCCAAAACTAATTGGTTTCCAGGTCCTTTTCATTATACTTACATGTTCATCATCTCTCCATTCACATAAGAGACCACCCTAGTTCTAGCCCTTTAACTCTAAAAATTATATTAGTCTATTGTTTTTGGAGCTCTGAAGGACTTGAGAGGTTGAGTACAGTCTCCTCATTTTACTCTTATGGGGATTGAGGCCCAGAGAGATTGTGATTTGCACACAGCTAATAAATGTTAAAGGCAGCTGAGCCTTCCTGACATTCAAATCCAAATCCTGTGCACCAAATCATGCTGTTTCTCATAAATTATACTTCTTTCCCCCTTAATTCTCTTGAGTAAAGATGCTCTGTGAAATTCTGTACCTCAAAAGAGGCTTTAAAAATGTGTCTTTTGAAATACTTAAATATTAAGCATTGTAGCAATAGGAGCATAGGTCTGAAACCAGTAGGTACCTCAAAGACCATCTAAATCCAACCCCCTACACTGATATATTCTTGGAGGAACTATGAACGGATCCAACCATTCTGGAGAGCAATTTGGAACTATGTTCAAAAAGTTATCAAACTGTGCATACCCTTTGACCCAGCAGTGTTTCTATTGGGCTTATATCCCAAAGAGATCCTAAAGGAAGGAAAGGGACTCACATGTGCAAGAATGTTTGTGGCAGTCCTTTTTGTAGTGGCTAGAAACTGGAAACTGAATGGATGTCCATCAATTGGAGAATGGCTGAATAAATTATGGTATATGAATGTTATGGAATATTATTGTTCTATAAGAAACGACCAGCAAGATGATTTCAGAGAGGCCTAGAGAGACTTGCATGAACTGATGCTAAGTGAAATGAGCAGAACCAGGAGGTCATCATACCTGGCAACAACAAGACTATATTATGATCAGTTCTGATGGACGCGGTTCTCTTCAACAATGAAATGTTTCAAACCAGTTCCAATTGTTCAATGATGAAGAAAGCCATATACATCCAGAGAGAGGGATATGAATGTGGAGTACAACATAACATTTTTATGCTCTCTATTGATGTTTGCTTGCATTATATTTCCCTTCTCAGATTTTTTTCTTGTAGATCCGATTTTTCTTGCACAGCGAGATAACTGTAAAAATATGTATACATATATTTGTCAAGTATTTTAACATAATTAACATGTAGTAGACTTTCTGCCATCTAGGGGAAGGATGGGAGCTGGGGGGGGGGAATTTGTAACAAAGCTTTGCAAGGGTCAATTTGAAAAATTACCCATACATGTGTTTTGCAAATGAAAAGCTTTAATAAAATGAAAAATAAAATAAATAAATCCAATCCCCCTCATTTTACATTTGCGGAAATTTGAGGCCTAATGGGAGTTCAAATTACCTTTCTAAGATTAGAGTTGGTAAGTATTAGTTAGGATTTGAATTCAGATCCTCTGATACCAAAGCTGATGCTTTTTAAACTGGTATAAAGTGTGAAAATAACTTTAATTTATGCTTTTTGAATGATTCCCTCAGTTTCAAAAATTTTGAATTTTATTTATTGAATTCTAATAGTGGTACTTAAAATTTAACAATCATTCATAATTTTATTGATTTTCTTAAAAGAGATTTTATTATGATACTTTGCATTTTTGGATGATATGCAAGTTCATATACATTTTATATGCTGTGTAAGGTATATAACTGTGAAACCACTTTAATGAGTAATATCATCTTAGCATTAAAGAAGCATATTTATAGTCTGAATTCTGTGGTTGATCACACCTTTACTAATGACAGTGCCATATTCAAAAATAAGACACATTCTATGAGTGAATACCTAGAATAAATGCCTCAAAAGTCTTCTTTGCATCGACTTCAGTGTTGAGTAGGTCATATTTTAGCAAATAACTGAGGTATAAAAATTCATCAGAGTTCTCAAGTAGAAACCTTTTGTTTCACATAAGTCCAACAAACACAAACTGCAGGTTTTGGGATTTCATTCATATGGGAAAATTTTATTAACATAAATGAACTAAATCTTTGCTGTAGTTTGTGATATAATAGTTATTTTATTATTGTCTGTCTCTGCAAGTCCTACTAATGCTTATCATGGAGCTGTGGAGGGGAGAAACACCTAGAATTACTGCAAGCAGTTTTATTTCCCATAGAGAATTGTTTGTCCCTTGCTTGTCTTATTCCTGATTGTAAGACAATCAAACACAGATTTTTGTGCACACTGGCTATAACTCTGAAAATCTAGTTTAAGGGTGGAGGGGTTGGGAAGGTGTTGATAGTCTTGGTAATCTTAACAGTTACAGAATTACTACACTTATACTGTTTCTGACTCTACCTGTTTGATTCTGGATCATGCCTGTAATTAGCCTCTGTGTGATCTTGGAGATATAGGAGCAGAATATGAGCTAACTCCCTTTGGGTATAGAAAAAAGGGAACGTTTTCTTTTTTTTTTTTTTTATTTTTATTTTATTTGCATAACATATGTGTGGGTAATTCTTCAACAACAACCCTTACATAGCTTTCCGTTACAAATTTTTCCCCCCAACTCCCCACCCCTCCCCTAGATGGCAGGATATTCACTACATGTTAATTATGTTAAAATATTGGCAAATCGAATATATGTATACATATTTCCAAACTTATCATTGGTGTGCAAGAAAAATCTTATCTACACAAACGATATATCAGATAAAGGAAACACAATGTAAGCAAACATCAATCAAGGAGTATGAGAATGTTATGTTGTGGTCCACATTTCGCATCCCTCTCTCTGGGTGTATATGGCTTTCTTCAGTGAACAATTGGAGGTGGTTTGAAACATTTCATTGTTGAAGAGAGCCATGTCCATCAGAATTGATCGTCATATAGTACTGTTGTTGCCGTGTATAATGATCTCCTGGTTCTGCTCATTTCACTCAGCATCAGTTCATGTAAGTCTCTCCAGGCCTCTCTGAAATCATCTTCCTGGTCATTTCTTACAGAACAATAATATTCCATAACATTCATATACCATAATTTATTCAGCCATTCTCCAATTGAAGGGCATCTATTCAATTTCCAGTTTCTAGCCACTACAAAAAGGGCTGCCACAAACATTCTTGCACATGTGGGGCCTTTTCCTTCCTTTATGATTTCTTTGGGATATAAGCCCAATAGAAATGCTGCTGGGTCAAAGGGTATGCACAGTTTGATAACTTTTTGAGCATAGCTCCAAACTGTTCTCCAGAATGGCTGTATCCGTTCACAGCTCCACCAACAATGCATCAGTGTCCCAGCCCTCCCACAACCCCTCCAACATTCATCATTAACTTTTCCTGTCATTTTAGCCAATCTGACAGGTGTGAAGTGGTATCTCAGGGTTGTCTTGATTTGCATTTCTCTGATCAATAGTGATTTGGAGCACCTTTTCATATGACTATAAATAGTTTTAATTTCATCCTCTGAAAATTGTCTGAGGGAACGTTTTCTTTATATCTATTTAAATCCTGATGGGGTTGCCCAGTGTAACTTTATAACAGTTTTCTTTCTACTGCTAGAAAAAGAAAATTAACTCATCATTTTAGTAATTAGTTTTAAAAATTATGATATCCAATATGATGATTGTGGATAGGTTGTGGCTATACAATGCTAAAACGTTTAGAAGAAAAGTGGAAAAAATGCAAATGTCTAGTAATGTGTAGTTAAAAGTTTTAGATTTTTATTCATATATTCTGATTCTTTAAATAATTTTTATGATTATTTATATTAAATTGTTTTACATGTCGCCAATGATAAAGAATGTACATCATCCAGATTATAATGACCTGGGCCAAGAATTATATATAAGGACAAAGAGAGAAGAAAATCTTTGGAAAATTGTCCCTTGCTTTTTATTTATTTATTTTTAATTATTTATTTTAATACACATTGCTTTATGAATCATGTTGAGAGATAAAAACTTTATTTTTAAATGTTTTGTTGATACCTTTTCTTTTTTATTACCAGTCACTTCCCCCATAGACTTCTGCCTTGCAACAAATAAAAAGTTAGCAAAAACCATCCAATCTAGACATTGTGCCTTGAAAATATTCATACTCTACTCCCATAGGCTACCATCTCTTTGCTAAGAGGAAGTAGTCTTTTGCAATTGGTGCTGTTTTTTTTTAAGATCATTATGTTTACTCTGTTATTTTTTAAGTATTACTTTCTTTAGACATAATTGTAATTGTATATATTGCTTAAAAATGCTTTCTAGGCAATATGCAAGAAATTTATTGGAAATGTGGTAACTTGTGGCTGTTTTTGTGATTTAAAAATCAGATTCCAGTAATAGTGTTAATTCATCATGAGGCTATATGAATAAAGAGACTTTGGTGTAGCAAATCCCTACAGCATAAATCTGATGAGCCTTTAATTTATAATTGTTCTATAAAGTTTCGCAAAGGTAAATGTTGAAAACTATTTTTGCATGTATTTTGAAAATAAAAAGCTATTAACAAAATTTTTAAAAATTAGCAGTTTTCCTGAGTTTAATATGTTTTGAATAGCCCCTTGGTTTATTTTCCCAAAACCTTTGTTTAAAATTAATTGCCTCTCATCTGATGCTAGGTATTGAGTTGGGCTATAGGCTGCTGTTTATTTGACAGTAGTCCACAGCTATAATGCATTGCCATTCCATCAAAGTTTGGAATTCTGATATACCTTTGAGGTCATCTAGCTCAACCTAGGGTCAACTTTTTGGCAGAGTAGATAGTGTTAAACCTTAAAATCAGAAAGACTCATTTTCCTGAGTTCAAATGTGGCTCTAGACATTTGTGTTACCCTGTCCAAGTTTATCTACTTTACCTCAATTTCTGTCTGCAAAATGAACTAGAGGAGGAACTGGCAAACTACTCCAATATCTTTGTCAAGAAAACCTCAAATGGGGTCACAGAGAATCAGACAGAACTGAAAAAACATCTGAACAACAACAGGGCCAATCTATCGTCAACAAGCATTTTTCATCCTCTCAGCACCACCTCGTTCACTCCTTTCCCTCACACACCTGACAGAGCTTAACAAATATTAAGGACTTAATATATGCAGAGCATTATTAGGTGATAGAGGAGATGAATCAACCAATTAACAAGTCCTTACTTAAATATCCGCTACATGCCAGACCATATGCTAGGCATTACATATCCAAAGACAAAATGAAACAGTCCCCTCTATCACATGGCTTACATTCTGTCTTGAGAGATAGTACATCAATAAATATGTTCATAATTAGGGGGAGTTGGGGTGAGGGTGGGAGACCAGAGACTTCTTGTGGAACAAAGGAATCTAAGAGGCTGATAAGGAAGGACTATATTCTGGGCATGAGAAGGGGGGGACAAAGGCAATAAACAAAAGATGGAATGCCAGCTGGGAAGAATATCAAGAAGGCTGAGCTAATTTGACCGTATTGTATATTACTAGAAAGGGAATAATGTAGACTTTAAATGCCAGACAGAAGAGTTTGTATTTGATCCTAGAGGCAATGAGTTTTTGGAATTTATTTATTTATTTATTTATTGATTGATTGATTGATTGATTGATGTGGTCAAACCTGTAATTTAAGATCATTGTCACCTTGGTGAAGGATGGTTTAGAGGTGGAGGGAAAAGACCATTAAGAGGCTATTACATTATTCTAGGCAAGATGATAGAGTACCTGAGCTACATCAGGATGTAATGAAAGTAGAAATAATAATAGTAATAGCTAACATTTATGTAGCTCTTACTGTATGCTACACATTGTGCTAAGCACTTAGCAATTATCTCATTTGATCCTCATGAACAACCCTGGAATGTAAGTGCTTTTATTATACCCATTTTACAGATAAGGAAACTGAAATTATGACTTGCCTAGAGTCATACAGCTAGTAAATATGTGAGGGTAGATTTGAAGTCTGGTCCTCAGGACCTCAGAGTCCCTAACTATCCACTCACTGTACTACTTTTTCAAAGGATTGAAAAGAAGAAGAAGAAAATAGTTATTTCTTACCACAACTAATTAATCAAGTACAGAAGATTTGAAAATCATTGGACATTATAAAAGCCATGAACAAAAAAAGGCTTAGACAGCTTATTTCAAGAAATAATTTTTGGGGAGTTTCTAGGTGGTGCAGTGGATAGAGTACCAGCCCTGAAATCAGGAGGATCTGAGTTCAAATTTGGCCACAGACACTTAACACTAAGCTGTATGACTCTAGGCAAGTCACTTAACCCCAATTGCCTCAGCAAAAAAAAATTTTTTTATTATAGTATTTTTTTATTATTAATACTTTTTATTTGCAAAACATATGTATGGGTAATTACTAAACATTAACCCTTACAAAGCTTTCTATTACAAATTTTTCCCCCCTACTTCCCACCCCTCCCCTAGATAGCAGGATATCCACTACATGATAATTATGTTAGAATACTTAAGTCGAATATATGTATAGTTATTGCCACACATCATTTTTTTGTTCAGGAGAAATCGTATCTATAAGAGAGAATAATCTGATAAAGGAAATGCAATGCAAGCAAACATCAATAGAGAACATGAAAATGTTATGTTGTGGTCCACATTTCACATCCCTCACTCTGAGTGTATATGGCCGCCTTCACTGCACAATTGTAATTGGTTTGAAGCATTTCATTGTTGAAGAGAGTCATGTCCATTAGAACTGATCCTCATATAGTACTGTTGTTGCGGTGTATAACGATCTCCTGGTTCTGCTCATCTCACTCAGCATCAGTTCATGTAAGTCTCTCCAGGCCTCTCTGAAATCGTCCTGTTGGTTGTTTCTTACAGAGCAATAATATTCCATAACATTCATATACCATAATTTATTCAGCCACTCTCCAATAGATGGGCATCTACTCAGTTTCCAGTTTCTAGCCACCACAAAAAAGGCTGCCACAAACATTCTTGCACATGTGGGGCCCTTTCCTTTTTTTATGATTTCTTTGGGATATAAGCCCAATAGAAACACTGCTGGGTCAAAGGGTATGCACAGTTTGATAACTTTTTGAGCATAGCTCCAAATTGCTCTCCAGAATGGTTGGATCCGTTCACAGCTCCACCAACCTCAGAGTTGTCTTAATTTGCATTTCTCTGATCAATAGTGATTTGGAGTACCTTTTCATATGATTATAAATAGTTTTAATTTCATCATCTGAAAATTGTCTGTTCATATCCTTTGACCATTTATCAATTGGAGAATGGCAAAAAAATTTTTAAAAAGAAAGAATTCTTTTGGGGCTGCTAGGTGGTACAATGGATAGAGCACCAGCCCTGAAGTCAGGAGTACCTGAGTTTGAATCTGGTCTCAGACACTTAACATTCCCTAGCTGTGTGACCCTGGGCAAGTCACTTAACCCCAATTGCCAAAGCAAAAAAAAAAAAAAAAACAGAAAGAATTCTTTTTTAAACTGCCCAGATGTCTTAGAAGCAGAAGTCAAAGTAAAAGTAGAGGGGGAAAAATGTACTGGTTACCTCCTGGAAAAAAATAAAATAAAACTCCCAGGAACAGCGTAGCTAAAATCCTTAAAATTAATTCCTAAGCCATTTCCTTAATCTTCCTTAAGTTTTGTGTCTACTCCTGCCTTACACTTTAGCCATACATAGTTACTTTTTTTTTTTTTAAAGCAAACTGTAATAGAAATTATTGGTTTTATATACAGTCCTCCTTTTTTGTTCTATTTTGTATACAGAAATTCTCCTTTTAATTGATTTGCCAAGTAAAATTTGTCATGGTGACGACAAAATAAAAACTATAGGAGTAGGAGAAGGATATTCTCTTTTTTTTTCCTTTTTCTTTTTTTTTAAATTAAAGCTTTTTATTTTCAAAACATATTGGGGGGACAGATAGGTGGTACAGTGGTTAGAGCACCAGCCCTGAAGTCAGGAGGACCTGAGTTCAAATTTGGCCTCAGACACTTAACACTTCTTGGCTGTGTGACCCTGGGCAAGTCACTTAATCCCAATTGCTTTAGCAAAAAAAAAAAGTCTAAATTAAAGATATTTTTGTTTTCTATATTGATCTCTCCTCCCTTCCCCCATCCTCCCATCTCCCCTCCTTCTCTCTCCTCACCCCTACACATGCACGCAATTGATAGTTCTTGATGTTTCTGCTTTTCAGTATTTTATTTTATTTTTTAGTTATTCCTTCATATTCAACTCGCATTTATACTCTCTGTATATATACTTCTTCTAACTGACATAATGAGAAAATTCTTATGAGTTACAAATATCATCCTTCTATGTAGGAATGTAAACAGAAAAACCTTATTATTTGATATTCACATTTTTTCCCATAGTTATAAGATTGAGCTAATGGAACCTAATGGTTTTATGAAAAATTAAGAAACAATAAAACAAAACCATAAAAAAATTGTGAAATCTCATAATTTCACATGTGGTTTCTTAATTGAGGATGGGGAAAAGGGAGAGAATCTGAAGTTTTAAAAAATATAAAAATGAAAATAGAGAAACTGTCATATTGACCAGCCATATCATTAAGGTTAAATTTTGCTGTGGTATAAAAAAATGATGAATTGGTGGATTTAGAAAAATATGGAAGGACTTGGACATATGAAGGATGATGTTATCAACCTTCAGAGAAACAGGACAAACAAAAATAGTAAGACCTTACATAGCTATGAATATACACGTATGTGTATATATGATTGTAGATATATATCTATATATGCATGTGTATCATAACAGATGATGAAATGCTCAATTTTAGAGAAAACTGGGAAGACCTGTATGTACTCTTGTTAAAGAAAATGAGCAGAAATAAAACAATTTATGTATTAACATTATAGAAAAAAACTTTTAAAGACATTAGAATCCTGGTCAATATAATAAGTATGCAGTTGAATAAAATGATGAAATGCCATTCACTCTTGATGGAGAGGGTAACTTAAGATGCAAAAAGAGACATACATTTTTGGGTATAGCTAATGTAGGAATTTGCTTTGTCACACTAGATAGATATATATTAAGAAATTTTTTTTTTTAATTTGGTCAGTAATAGGGAGGGAGGCAGCACTGCCTTACTTGTTAAAGATTAAAAATAATAGTACTGCCTTATTTAAGATTAAAAATAATAAACAATTTCAATAAATATATAAATATGTTTACATTTTGTGTGCGTATGTATGTATATATGCCTGACTGTCCACCTCTCATTACATGCTCCATTTTTCCCTATTACCTCCAAAATAAAATATGGTCTTCTATTTGGCATTTAAAGTCCCTTCCTTCCTTTCCAGACTTCTTACAATGTGCTTTACTCCATGTACCCTACAATTCAACTTCACTAGCCTATTTCATGTTCTTCAAACATGATGCTCCAATTTCCCATCTCTGTACCTTTGTACCAGCTGTCTCCCATGCTTGAAATCCTCTGCTCCTTCACTTCACCCTCTTAATGTCTTTGTTACTTCAAGACTCAGTATTAATCCCAACTCCTTTAGTAGACTTTTCCCAGCCCTACTAAGTGATTTCCTCTCTGAGATTATCTTTCTTGTACTGTAATTATCTATTTACATATTGTCTCTCCCTTTAGAAAGTAAGCCTCTTGGGATCATGGTATTCTTTTTTATTTTTGCTGTCACCTTTTTAAAACTTTATTTCACCATAGAAAAAAGAAAAAAAAACTTTAAAAAAATGTCATTTTTGGTTACCATGCTAAAAACTACTAAAGTATTTTTGTACACATAGGTGCTTTTCCTCTTTAGTTTTCCTGGAATATAGCCATTCTCAGTAGGGGTATAGCTGAGTCAAAGGACATAACATTGTTAGGGGACTTTTGGAGACATAGTTCTAAATGGCTCTCTCCAGAATGGCTATATCAATTAACAGTTCCACCATTTAGTGTACTTATTTTCCCATAGCTTCTCTAACATTTTCTTTTTATTTGCCTATCTAATGGATGTGGAATATGAAAATTGCTTCAATATGTATGTTTCCAGTTAATGATTTAAAACATTTTTTCATATGACTGTTGATAACTTGAATTTCTTCATTTGAAAAATGTTCATATGGTTTGATCAAATTTATCTCCTGGGAATGGCTCTTCGACTTGTAAGCCTGATTCAATTTCTTATATTTCTTGAAAATGAGATTCTTAATAGAAAAACTTGTGGCAAAGATTTTTTTCTCCTAGTTGTCTTTTAGAAAGCCTATCTGTTAGAAAAATCATTTTGCCAGCTAAGTGGAAGGTGAAGTGTAGAGAGAAGAGACATTTGAAGTGAAGAGTCCAATTCTTGATCCTGAAGTAGGATTGTGTAAGTGTAATGCAAGGGACATACAGGAGAAATGTTGTGAAGATAAAACTAACAGTATTTGGCAGTTAATTATTTTTTATAGATAGTGAGAGTGAGGTATTGAAGATGATTGATACTGAAGTTATTGGTCTAGGTGACTAAGAAGAATGTTTGAGTTCTCAAGAGTAATATGCTGAGTTCAGAAGAAAGGAGAATTTAGGGGAAAGTTTTATTGAATGAGTTTTTTTGGATTTGTTGATTTTCTACTTTGAAGGCCAACTATCTGTCCGCAAAGAATATGTTATTTACCTTGTGAAGTTCACTTTATCAGAATGGATGTGTTAAGCTTCAAGCTTTCTCAAGTTAAATATTTCTTTGACCCATTCTTAGTGTATCCCAAATTAAATTCCCCACCTGGTTGTTTATTTCAACCCTTTCATAATTTCCTACCCATCACTTGATACTACTACTGGGCCCTCTCTTTCCATCTTTTACAACTAATATTTAAGCAATGCATAGATCTGGTAATGGATTTGAACCTCTCCTCTCCCCTCCTTCCATTGATACCTGTGTATACTTAGATAGTGGTAATAATAGTTCCCATGAAAAAAAAAGTTTGGCAGAATGCCTGCCCTGGCAATTTTAAAGATTCTACAGCTCTACAAGTAACACCAAGAAATGCCTTTTATTGGGATATGCCTTTATATGACCTTGCTGATGGGAAAAAAAGATGTTTAGTTCACCTTCTGCTCTTCCTTTCTCTCATTTTCTTGTGCTCCTTTCCCTGTTTTGTTTTCTACTTTTTTCTCAAATTATTCTTTCACATTCTTTTTCAGATCACAAAGCCATTTGCTAAAAATTCTAAAATAACTTTTTATGTATGCTAAATAGCTTTTTGAGTATACTTTTGAAAACTAAAATTTAATTTGTGTTTTTGACCCTACAAACATGTTGTTATCCTGATTTTTCTATTGTTTTTTTTCTAGGTGAAAGAAAAGATGTTCTCCAGATTAAGAATAGTTGCCTCTCCTTGTACATTGGCATGTCGAAGTGCACACACCAAAGAAAAAGGCAAGCCATTAATGTTGAATCCAAGAACAAACAAAGTTAGTAACATTAATGTTAATATTAATTTTCTCTCATATTAATTTAACACAATATTTTGCCACCATCAATTAATGATGCAATCAAGTCAGCTCATCAAATAAATACCATCAAATGAACTTTTTGAATTTTGAAAGTTTAGCTATTCTGTGGAATTTGCTTTGGAATCATCCTGACAGTATTTTGAATAATGAGTTTTCTAGCAAGAGTGTAGTTTCTTATAGCAATGAGGTATTTTGAATCTATATAGTGTTGTCTAAGGGATAGATCATTTATGGTACATTAGGTAATCAGTATCCTTCACTAGGAAGATTTCATCTAAAATGCATAACACTCTGGAAGCATATATAATTCTTCCTAAGAAAACTCAGCTTCTTGTAGCTTTCAGAATTCTGAGTTAGTATTGAAACCCTTAATTGCAGGAGTAGCTAGAACTTCTGCAGGTATCCCCACCTGTAATATTACTTTCAAAACTTCTCTTAGAGGGCAGTGAGAAAAATGAACTTAATGAATGGTCCCTTTTATTTATTATCCATTTCCAACTTGAAACAAAGCCTAAGGGAACTATTACTATTCTCTTGATAGGTAGTTAAAGCAGGGTTTTTTCCCTCAATGAATAGAGGATAACGGGTCTAAGTAGAGGAATTTTCTTGAAGAATCTTATTCCCTACTTGAGATGCTTTTGTGAACTATACGCAGTTTTTTGCCAAATAAAATTAATTTCATTAGTTATAGCTCCTTTTAGTAATAAAGTTTTAAGTGACATTTCAAAGCTGTTGAATAAAGGATATTGTAAATTTAATCTTGTATCATATATTGCAAAGTCCATAAATATCCATCAATGAAATTCTTATATTAGGAAACTGACATTCACATACTTGCAAATAGAATTCAAAAACTCATATTCTAAATTGGCTTTTTATCTTGCCTTAAGTAGAAAAATAAAGACAAGATAATTCATGTTGATTATTTTGTCCTGTGACCTGTAAATTTCTGATGAAGAGACATGCCAGATTTCAGGAGACAGTCCTTCATTTTATCTTAACGTGAAAACCCAATTTATTTTTTATTGCTGGCTTTATGAATTCTGAGAGTTGGATGAGATCTCAGTAGACTTTTGATCTAACCTATATCTGCAAAACAGCCCCCTCCATAATATACTTGGCCATCTCTCAAGCCTGTTTGGGGGTGAAAAAGAAAAGGGAGGGAAATTGCTTGAGTGGAAGGCAGGTTTAAGTCAGTATGCTAAAAGTCATGAAATTATTTCAACCTTTGGAGCTCAAAAGATAAAGATTTATTTTAGTTACAGAGCATCCCATGATAGCCTTAGTATGACTTATTTCCTGCTCATGTTTTCTAGTAAGAAGTTAGCTGCCTAACAGATTTTAATGAAATTTACTAAGTTTAGTAATTTGCTGGTAACCTACCAAAACCAAGATTAAGTATTGATAACTGTATGTTATTTATTACAATTATATAAAATTATCTTTAATAATCAATTAGATTAGGTCATAAATGGGATTTGAAAAAAAAAGTCAAGAAGTAGAGATGAATACGGGGAAAGGGTTTAGACAATTCAAAGCCAAATAATTAATAATTCTGAAATTTTTTATGAATGTTGGTTAATTTTTTTATAAACAATATTTTGACCTTTACTCTTTTAGGGAATGGCATTTACTTTGAGAGAACGACAAATGCTTGGACTTCAAGGACTTCTACCTCCTAAAATAGAAACACAGGATATTCAAGCTTTACGATTTCATAGAAACATAAAAAGAATAAATGATCCTTTAGAAAAGTAAGAGTTTGTCAGTAATTTGTTTTTTGTTAAATTGGGGGGGGCAGGTGATTCCAATTTTTAGGATTTAGACTGATTTTATTATTGTAGTACAACCAGTGCTTTGACGTTGTACTGCAATTTTTCTTTCAATTATTTAAATAACTTTATTACACTTTTATTTACCATTGTAAGTTTATTGAGGGGAAATGTTTCCTAGATCTACCTATAGGTCATTTTGTCTGACTTCCCACCAAATGCAGGAATTTCCTCTACAATATCCCTTTGTATCTAGGAGATTATTTGAAAGTCCTTTCTTTTAATAGATCGAAATCTGCTTCTATTTATTCTAGTTCTGCCTTTCTGTCCTCTTAAAATAGGGCTTCTTAAACTTTTTTCCAGTTTTGATCCCTTTTTGCTTGAGAAATTTTTATGTAACCCTAGATATATAAAACAGACACACAAATCAAACATTAGCTGACAGTAATCATAATTTCATGACCTCCACATTTAGTTATGAGACTCTCCTATATGGGGTCATGAACCAACAGTTTAAGAAGTTGGGCTCTAAAACTACAAAAATCTAATCCCCCTTCCATGTGATTGTCCTTAATATGTTTGGAAATAGTTACCATGTCTTCCCCCAAGCCATCTTTCTGTATCATTTATCTGTTTTTCTAATTTACTTACATGACATGGATTTTAAACCATTTACTAAATTGGATATTTGTCACAGAGAAGCAGTATAGTATAAACGAAAGAGTTAAGAGATTTAATTAGGAAAGGCCTGGGTTCAGATCCCATCTGGCACTTAATGAGCTATTTGACCAGATTTTAATCTACTCTTAAGAGATATTGTAACAGTTATTACTTTGATTTTGCATACTACCTTCTCCATTTATTTTTCTATTGCCCAGAATTGATCAAAGAAAGCGGTAGGAAGAGCTTTGTAATAATCTGTCTTCAATTCTTTTTTTAAATACTATTTATTTTTTTTTAGAATCCATAAATAAGTTCTTTTTCATAATTTGTCATGCTCTATATTTAAATACATTAAAGTGCATAAATAGAAATGTCTTTATTCGTTATTCTTGATTTCTAGAGTTGAATGAAATTTTGTTTTATTTTTCTGAATTTTAATCAGAAACACTAATTTGTAGGAATGTATAGCTTTTTTTTTTTTTTTTTTTTTGGTTGAGGCAATTGGGGTTAAGTGACTTTCCCAGGGTCACACAGCTAGGAAGTGTTAAGTATCTGAGGTCAGATTTGAATTTAGGTCCTCCTGATTTCAGGGCTGGTGCTCTATCCACTGCACCACCTAGCGGCCTCATTAATGTATAGCTTTGAAAAGTAATGCTTTCCTTGTTATTAACCAAGTGATTAATATGCAGTGCTATATTCATGCATATTTTTGGAGCATGAGCAGTAAGTCATCTTTAAGTTTGTTTATTTACCATGTACCATGTTTGTTTTCAGATATATCTACATAATGGGAGTCCAAGAAAGAAATGAGAAGTTATTTTATAGGATTCTTCAAGATGACATTGAAAGCTTAATGCCAATAGTATATACTCCAACAGTGGGTCTAGCCTGTTCACAATATGGACACATTTTCCGGAGACCAAAGTAAAGCTAATTCTTATTTATGTTTAGAAATTATTATGACCATGGCTTATAGAAAATATGCTGTATTATAATTTATTTAATCTGTAGTTCCTTTCTGTGTGTTGACATTCCTCTTATTCCTCATGTCTTATATATATTTTCTATATTATAGTAGTTAAAGTAACAGAGATAGAAAAACAACATGCAAACTTCTATTTTGACAAAAATGATTATTACTCTGTTCCTATTGACCCTAAAATTTACATGGATTTCTTCTGTTTCATGCTCAAAAAAATAAGCACAATACTAAGTAATAATATTTAATATTTATGTCATTCCTTACAGTTTACAAAGTATTTTGTCAGTTGTATTTTAATTGCTATTTACAGATGAGGAAATTTAGATTCAAAGAAATTTAGTGTTTGAGCCAGGAAGAAAATAGAGGTCTTTTGATTTTCAGTCTGTTGATCTTTTTGACTATATCAAGATACCTCTCTGGGAATTCTTTTTTGAATTCTAGTAGAGATATATTCTACTTTTCACTAAAACTATACTTGGCAGTCTGACCATGACTAGCTTCTGACTAATTTAAGAGATTTTCCTTAGTTCTTTTTTAACTTTATATTTTTCTGCCCATTTTTTCCCTTTCATAAAGTAAACAGATAAAGCTGTATTTTCCATTTAGTAATCAGATAGTGATTTTTCTAGTTATAAGTATCTTGAGTACACACATTCATGGAGTACTGAGCTCTGTTGGTTTCTTTCTCTTATCATCATTTCATTATGCCCTACTGTCTTTTGTTCAGCTGATAGAGGTAAACAAAAATCTTGCCATATTTCTTCCCCCCTCTCTCTCTCTCTCTCTCTCTCTCTCTCTTTTGTTTTTTTGGGGTTTTTTTTTGGCTTTCATTCTCTCACTCTCAGATGTGAAGTTAAATATAATGAAATGTAATCACCTAATTGCTGTTCTTCTCATCAAACTCCCTCATCTAGTCTATACTACACACTATCTCTCGTTTTCCTTCTTCAAAATTCTTTGATTATGTTCTTCCCTTTTACTGCTCTCCCTAATTCATCCTAAACTTACTGTTTTACCTTTTCTTCCTATTGTTTCACATGAATTTTTTTTTCCCCAGGCTGGTGACCTTATTATCCCTTAACCATTCCTTGCTCCCTTGTTTTGGTAGCTGTTGAGAATTTTCTCAATTAGATTTTAGCTGGTCTAGATGATCTTTAAAGTTCCTTCTAGTTCCAAGATATTGTGACCATTTTTAATTATGTCAGTCATATTTTATATTCATTATCTTTTCATGTCTTACCTGTTCAAGTAAATTTTAAGCTTTTCAGATCGTATCATAACATACATACATACATATATAAATGTATGTATGTATGCATTTTTTTATCTTCTGTACTTAGCACAGTGCTTTTTGCCATGTTAACTGTTCAGTAGATATTTGTTGATGGACAAATGATTATTTGGTCTAAGTTAGATTCAAAGTTGGAACAGCAACATAGAGATTGTGTAAGGATGAGTTGGCACAATATTAGAAATTATAGCAAAATTGGATTTTACTTATTTGATTTCTGTTTGACTATATCTTCAAATCAAGTTTGGTGAGGGAGAAAGAAATTTTTTCCAAATAATTAAATCTCCTTTTACTCTGGATTAGAGTATTATATTTCATATGACTTTGCACTTTAAACCATAATCTGCTATAAAAGCTGTATATTCTGTAAAGACTTTTTATATATTTTTCTTCTCTTTTGCTTGCTACCCTTTCAAGCTTTAATGAAGTTTTTATATTGATTTACTTCTTAGAAGTTGTTATAGTTTCATACTTATATTCATGATTGACTTTTATATCATTTTGGTAGTTTTTAGCTTATTTGATTATGGTAGCCTGATCTTACATAAAACAGTGACAGCATTTTAATAAAATAATGTCCTCTGACAGCTGTGTAGTAAGCAGTTTTATCAGTGGGGCATAATTAGATCAATTTAGAAATATGCAATGGCTTGACTTTTCTCAATAAACTACACAAAGTAGTCTAATTTACTAATAGTTGGGAGGGAGGGACTTCATAACACAAAAGAAAGTAAACTATTGTAAAGTGCAAAAGTGTTTTTGTTCTATTGCAGGGGATTATTTATTTCAATCTCAGACAGAGGCCATATTAGATCAATTGTGGATAACTGGCCAGAAAATGATGTTAAGGTACTAATAGCACAACTCTCCCTTTCACAATGTTGTCTTTCCCTTTAAGTTACCTATGTACATAGACATCAACATTTTTCATTGTTGTCATAGTTTATTTTGCATTTTTATGCCATAGTGCTTTTTTTAAATGAGGATATCATGGTATTGTACAAATGTAAGGGATAGTGATTTTGGAATCACTGATGTGAAAAGACTGATTCACTCAGAAAAAGACAGAACGCTGCTAGTGTTGACCCTTGCCTACCCCCAGCTTCTTTTAGATTCCAGTTTTTTAGTATTTAAAATAACAAGAAGCTTTATTTGTGGGTTCATGATTTTATTCTTTGTGTAAGATTGATTGCTAGATTTTTTTAATTCTTTCAAAGCTCTAGGTTAGGTCCATTTCCTATTTGAACAAAAGCATTTTGCATACTTTGCTTCCAAGTTTTACAACAATGTGAGGTATATACCTAGTAGTAGTATCATTTATCCCCATTTTAAAATTTGAGGAAACAATTTATAGAGATAGTTAAAATTCTAAACTCAAATCATTGGATTCCAAATTCAATAACTGAGTTCCCCTCCCTTTTTTTCTTTCATCAGATAAAATTTTAGCATCTTTACTTATAGATGTTTTTGTTTTTACATTTGTGTGCTTGACTATCTCACTAAAATAATCATTTTGAAAAGAACATTGTTAATTCTGAGGGGATAAATACTTAAATAGTGAAACTCACTGTGCTATCTAAGCCTTTTGGATTTATCTTTAGCTAAAGATCCATCTTTATCCATTAAAATAATTTAGGTATCCCTGTCATGCATATATTTGTATGACAATTTCTTTTTTTATCCATGACAATAGTGATTTGCCACATTTAAGGCTTTTGTTCCTTTAGCACATAATTTTGCCCCATGTTTAAATTAAAGGTTTACCAGGGAGAAGACTTTTGTACTTAAGCCAGAGCTTATAGCAGAAAGAGATTAGTTTTAACTCATTATCTTTTTAACATGCTTTTATCAAGAAATAGGTCTAGAAGGTCAAGTGTTCTTTTTAGGTTATTTTGTTCAAATTACAAAGGTACAGTTGCTAGTGCATTAAAAAACAAATCCTGTAAAAAAAAATACCATTTTAACCTCTAATATTTTAATTTAACTTTTAACATCTATCTTTTTTGTAATTAAGGCTGTTGTGGTAACTGACGGAGAGAGAATATTGGGCCTTGGAGATCTGGGTGTCTATGGAATGGGAATTCCAGTAGGAAAGCTCTGTTTATATACAGCTTGTGCTGGAATACGGCCAGATAAGTGCCTCCCTGTGTGTATTGACGTGGGAACTGACAATCCAGTGAGTTTAACATTTTCCACCTTCTTATTAGTCTGCCAGTTCTTTGTTATGAAAATTATTTCTTCTGTTTTTTTTTTTTTCTAATTGATAAATAAGAAAGAAAATTTCCAGGTGTTAATATATTTTTGGCTCTGAATTATTGATTGAATTTAGCTTGGTTGCTGATTTTGCAATCAAATTAAACATTATATCTGGTGTAATAAAGTGAAGTGCAAGGCTATCAAAGAGGTTTTAGGAGAAATAGCAAGAATCTTAGTGTCTTATTAATTCATTTAATGCTACATTTTTATATGGATATTATGTAAATAAGATTATTTTTATACTGTTTGTTTTCTTTTGTAGTCACTCTTAAAAGATCCATTTTATATGGGCTTATATCAGAAAAGAGATCGTTCACACCGTTATGATGACCTGATTGATGAATTTATGGCAGCTATAACTGACAGGTATTTACTGAAATTAGAAATATATTACAATATTAGGGGAAAATTACTAGGTTGTATGAAGGGGCCTTCCAGTTACAAGTTAAATTTAAGTTTATTAAAAGTAGCAACAAGAGATAATAATAGCATTTATGTAGCATGTTAAGGTTTATAGGGTGGTTTAGAAGGTTTACATATTTCTTTTGTTCCTCACAACAATTCTGTGAGGAGGTGCTTTTGTCTCTGTTTTTAAAAAACAAAATGGGATGAAAAAACAGGCTGAGAGAAGTTAACTGACTTCCCCAGTGTTAACACATCTAGGAAATGTCTGAGGTGGTATTTGAACTCAAATCTTCATGACTCATAAGTCCAGAGCTCTGTGCATTGTATCACTTAGCTGCCTCCTTATGGTATCATAGCTCAGGTTTCCAAAGCACTTTGTTCACAGGTACTCTGTGAGACAAATAGTGAAAATTTTTTCCATTTTTTCAAAATGGAGCTATTAAATAACTTGCTCAGTGTCCCACAGTACACATAGGAGCCAGAATTTGAACATAAGTCTCCAAGTCCTACATTCTTTCCATTAATCAATTGATAGAATGTTTTTAAAGAAAAATTCTCAGTTTCTGATTAAGAAAGCTAGAAAGAAATTACATTTTAAAAGAGCATCTTATTCTTTTTTGTTTCTTGATTAGCTCAACTGATAAATGAGAGATATATAATCTCTGTAATAGGCTTAACCCTTGTCTAATGAGTTTATCTGTTTGTGGCTTCAATTTGCATATTTTGATTCTTTCTAAAAAAAATTTCTACCTGGAAAAAATATTGGAGCAAATTGATAATTTATCAACTCTGAATTTTAGGAGTTAGTAAAATATTGATTTATTTTCTTAAATAATGAACCTGAGATGCTCTCATTACCTTTAGCAGCTCATTCCAGTGTTTTAGCACCCTGAGAGTTGAGAAAATTCTAACATGGAATTTCTTTTAAATCTCACGTCTTGTCCTCCAGGAATTTGAGGAGCAGTGACATAACATTCTCAGATAATTCTTCTTTTTATGAATACTATTTATCAAGTAACTCTTGTTCTTCAGGTCAGACAACCTCAATGCCTTTTAAACTTTTGTCATATGGGCTAAATTCCTTTTTTTTAAATCTTCTATAGATCCATTCCCATTGGGATTCTTGATTCAATATTCATTTGCTGCTTAGCTTGTTTACAACTATAAAATCCTAGATAATTTTCTTTTGTACTTATCTCAAGCTGATCGCTTACTTTGTATTTATGTTTTGAAATTTTGATCTCAAGATATTACCATTTTCCATTTTTAGTTTGGACTCCCTATTATACCCTTTACTGCTCAGATCTTTAGACAATTAATGTATCTACTAATATATTTTTGTATTATTGGTATGGAGTATTAAGCAATGAAAGGTTTCAGTACAAAAGTATCCAGTAAAGAATTGTTGTGATGAAGAAGGAATAGCAAATCACTCTAGTGTACCTTTGCCAAGAACACCCCAGATGAGATCATAAAAAGTCAAAACACAGCTGGAAACAACTGAACAACAAAAATAATTGTTTTGAAGGATATAATGTAACATCTTGGAATATAAGCAGTTTTAAGATGATGAGTTCAACTATGTGTCGGTTTTGCTCTCATTTTAGATATGGCCAGAACACCCTTATTCAATTTGAAGACTTTGGAAATCATAATGCTTTCAGGTTTCTAAGAAAATATCGAGAAAAATATTGTACCTTCAATGATGATATTCAAGGTAAAATCATTTCAGATTTTATTCCTAGTTTAAAAACAAAATCACTTTTAAAATGTGCTCTTCCATGTTAAATCGTTTTTTGTTTTTTTGTAGGGACAGCCTCTGTGGCACTATCAGGACTTCTTTCTGTACAGAAAGTTCTTGGTAAACCAATCTCAGAGCATACTATCTTGTTCCTTGGTGCAGGAGAGGTGAGTTCTTTTAATACCTTTTTTTTTAGTTGTGAAAATAAAGATAGGATATTAAAATTTATATAACTAACATAGAAATCATGATTGTATAATGTGGAGAGAAAATATACAAAATCAAGTGGTTTTGCAGATGGTCTTTGAGAATTATTTTGACTGAGACCTGGAGAGACTGGTATGATGCTAAATGAAATGAGCACAACAAGGAGATCATTGTATATAGCAACAACAAGATGATGCTCAATTCTGATGGATGTGGATCTCTTCAACAATGAGATGATTCAGACCAGTTCCAATGATCTTGTGATGAAGAGAGCCATCTACATCCAGAGAGTGAGAACTGAGAGTGTTTCACAACATAGTATTTTCACTCTTTTTGTTGTTTGCTTGCATTTTATTTTCTTTTTTATTTATTTTTCTGGTTTTCTTGTGCAGCAAGATAATTGTATAAATATGTATGCATATATTAGATTTAACATATATTTCTATGTTTCACATATATGGGACTACTTCCCATCTAGGGGAGGGGAATGAAGAAAGGGGGGGGGCGGAATTGGAACACAAAATTTTGCAAGGATTAATGTCAAAGAATTATCCATGTATATATTTTGAAAAATAAAAAACTTTAATTAAAAAAAGAGAGAGAGAGAGAATTACTCTGACTGAAAAACTTATTCTTCTCTGACCAAAACTAGCCTCTGTATTAATTAGGCTGATAATCAAAAAAGACAGAGAGTTTACCAGTTGAATCCATACTCAAAGCCTGTTCAGCAAGGCAATACCTTCTAGATCTTCTACTCTCTTACCCTAGTCTGTTACTTCAAAGTTACTTGTCACAGTGAGGTATCAGAATATGCAAGTACAAGTATATGTGTATATGTAAACACATATATACATATCCACCTGTGTATTTTATATTTATCTTAATGTCTAGATAGCTACATATCTCATGGCATCTATACATAAAACGAATGAGCATGTTTAGAGGCTCTCATAGGAAACCAGCTTTTGGAAGATTCATGAAAGGATGATTTATGAAGGGGAAACCTCTATCGTTTTTGATACTAGTAATTGGTGATGAATATTGGTCTGAGTTTAAAAGGATAAAATAGTTCTTTATGGAGGTTAATAAAATTAAGGACTATATTTTTTTTGATTTTTGAAGTTCAAATTTTGTTAATCAGGCTGCTCTTGGAATTGCAAATCTCATTGTTATGGCCATGGTGGAAAATGGTATTTCAGAAGAAGTAGCACGAAAAAAAATCTGGATGTTTGACAAGTTTGGCTTATTAGTTAAGGTAAGGTTTCAACTGAAATTTGTATAGCTAAACACTTTTTTTTCCCAGTAGTATTTTAATGTTTGATTTTTTTAAAAGATAAAAATCTAATTTTCAAGTATTATTATATCTTAATATCACAAAATCATCTTATTATTCAAAATCAATGTAGTTTTCTTTATGATCATTCTAGTCCAGTGAATAGAGAACACATGGGAATATAAAATATAAATCTGTCCTTTGACTCCAAACCCTTTAGTGAGATCCAGATGTCATGAGTTCATTGTTTCCAGTTATCAATTGTTTCTGGAAGCTTACTATTACAGGAAAAAGGTGCTTTTGAAAATAAAATAATTTAATTAATAATTAATAATTAAACCATTGGCATCTCTCTCTTAACATATACTGTGAAGAAGTTCCATGGGTCAAAATGGAATTTCTTGAGTTTGTCAAAGAGGCAGGCACCCCAGAAGCATGTTTCTGAATGAGAGCCGAGAAGGCTCTCAACCCAGCTCTTAGGAAGCTTCTGAACTAAGTCCTTGAGAAATTTGGAGTCAGGAGTTTGAGCAGAGCAGGGAGCAGCGCCATAAAAGGATTTCAGATCAGGTAGGATTCATTTTTGGGTTGATAAAAAGACAACAATATTTTCTATCACAGTCAAGATAAGAGGTTGAGCCATGATGCCATCTTACAGGGCTAGAACAAGAAATGTTGCTGTTGGTTTTGTTAAGATAGATGAGTAATGCTTTTCTTCCCCCCAAATTCCTTACAGTCTTTCTCTTTTTCCTAAAGATTGCATTCCTGTAAATTATTATGTATTAAGTACCTACTCTGTGCCAGGTACTGTGCTAAACTCTAGGGCTGTAAAGAAAGGCAAAACTAAAGTCCCTACCTGTACATTTTAATGAGGGAAATAATACATAAATAAGTATTTACAGACAAGATATATAGTGTAAATAGGAGGTCATTCCAGAAGGAGGTCTTTAGCAGTGGGAGTTATAAGGGAAAGACCTCCTCCTATAGAAGAAAGGATTTGAGCTAAGTCTTGAAGAAAGCCAGAAGGTGGAGGTAAGAATGGAGAACACTTCAGGCAAGTGGGGCAACCAGTTAGAAGACATAGTTGAGAGATGGCAAGCCTTGAGGGAGGAACAGCAAGAAGGCAGGCCATTGAGTATGCAGAGGGGGCAGAAAAGTGTGAGAAGAAAGGAAATATGGAAAGGGGATGGTAGGGAAAGGACTTTTTCTAGACTCTGTACGTTTTCATTTCTTTTTTATTATTCACTGGGAAAGAATATCAGTAGAAGGGAGGAATAATAAATGACACTAAAGAGCAAATAGAATTTCACTAGCTTAAAACAGCACTAAGATTTTTGAAAGCATACTATATAATGAAATTTTTTTTTTAAACCACAATTCTACTGAATCTAATTCTTTACTTGATGAATCCCATTGTATTTCTTTCTGACTGAGAGTGTATAGAATTCTCAGGTCTCCAAAACTCCCTCAATCAGCAGATATTAAGTGCAAATCTTGTACTAGAAACTGAAAATATAAGGTAAAAAATAGTTTCCTCAAGGATCTTACATTCTATTGGGGAAAACAAAATTTGCAAATGTAAGTAAATTTAATATATTTACAAGGTACTTTGGGGGCACAGAGGGCAAAAAAAAAAAATAGGCTTTAAAGCCAAGAAGACTACAAGTTTCAGAGAAGGCACTGACCTGCAATGATAAGAGTTCATTCCACCAGGAGTTTCTTGTACTTGAAATTACTGGAGCCAGGACAATATCAGGGTGACTTCCCAGAAGTCAAGAAAATTTTTAATTCAGGAAGTAATGGGCATGCCAGGGATTCCAAAAACAGAGGTGAAGAGATCGTGACTTCCAAGCATGATGGGAGATGGGATGTTGTAAACTAGGAGCAGCAAGTTTAGTTGGAACAAAAAGATGCATGAAAGAGAGTAACTTACAATAAGCTAGAAATGATACCTGGAACCAGATTGAGAAGCATTTTAAGTGCCTAACAGGAGTGTGTATTTGATCCTAAGGACAACTGGGAAACCACTGGAATTTCTTTTTAGCAAGTGAGTGATGTGGTCATACTGGGATTTTAGGAGAATCAGTTTGGAATCCCTGTGGATCACTGAAGAATGGATTGGAGAGGGAAAAGATTTAAGGCAAGGAATTCAGTAGGGTAATTTTTCAGTAGTTCAAGCAAGAGATAATTAATCCCTGAACTAGATTGTTAACTATGTGAATGAGAAATGGGGGCAGATGAGAGTGATGATATGGAGATAGAACTGGCAAGATTTGGGAATTCTTATATGGGGGAGAATGAAAGGTCAAGGAGGACTTTCAAGTATAGAAATATTTGCCCTTAATTTAAAAAAAAAAAAGAAGTTGAATAGAGAGAATAGATTAGGGAGGAATTTATTGGGTTCTATTTTGGACAGAGTTAGATTAGTAGACTGTAGGATATTGAGTTGAAAATATCTAATCAACAGTTAATGGTGCAATATTAGAATTCAGGGGAGAACATGGAGCATGTATTTGTAAGTTTAGGAATCATTTGCATTGAGATAATAATTTAATCGATGTGATAATGAGGAAGTAGGCCCAGGACAGAGCTTTAGTCATCTACATTTGAATGGTAAGGAGGACACAGATGGTGATCTAATAGAGGAAACTAAGGAATGACCAGGCAGGTAGAAGAACACTCAAAAGAAGTGTCACACAAAATAGAAAAGAACATTAAAAAGGAAAAGGGGGCATTGAAATGCTGCAGAGAAGAAGAGGATTAAGAGAAGTGATCAGATCTGGTAATTACAAATTAACTTTGCAGAGGTGAGTTTCAGTCAAGTAAATCAGAAGTAAGTGAAAAAAATGGTGGCATTGTGTAAATGGCTTTTTCTAATAATTTGGTTGATCAAGGAACTTGTCTTGGATATATACATTCATACACACACGTACACATATATAAATGTCTTTGTGTATACATATATATTTATAAATGTGTATATATACACATATGCATATGTATGAGATCTGAGCATATTTGTTGGCATAACCTAGGAATGACATAGTAGGTAGGGAGAAATTAAGTATTAAAGAGAGAGAGGAAGATGGCAGGATTTGTCCCCTCAGTTCTCTGTCACCACCAAAAACACAGATGGTTGAAGGTAACACCACTATTGCTTCCCATGCAGATGTCTGATCTCTACCACAGCTCTAACTTGCTGAATGTGTGGATAAAATGAAATGGCTATCAAATGCCTAGGACTAAAACACTCTTTTATACATGATCTTTCTGGTCTGTTTTAAGGCTTATGAAGAGGAAGTATAGAGAAATAAAGTGGCAGCCTCATCTGGGTGTTGCCTGGTGTTAAATGGCTACTTTCCCCTCTTCATCTTTCCCAACTCCATTAGCCTTAAACTGTAGAACTCAACTAGGATAAATTCCAGTCATTTAGCACTTCCCTTGTTGCACAGCTAACAAATTCCTATCTCTTACTCCCCTGGTTGCTGTAATTCAACTTAGATATCTGCCAAAAGGAAAGTCTTTTTTATTTTATCTCTTATTTCTGTCCTCAGTCCCATCACTCCTCCCTTAAAACTTTTAATGTTCTTTTTATAATAAACTTCCCTTTTTTGTATATTTCATCTTCTCATACTCTCCTTTTTAAAGTGTTTTGAAGAACTAACTTTTTCCAGTCAGTGCTTCATTTTTTTACCACTTTTCCTAAGGCTGGTTGCTCCTTCCATCAACACATTAGTTCAGAAAAATCATTGGAGATAATTCTCACTAGAAAACCAGAGATTACACAAAGCAAGAAGAGGATATGCCATACTAATTTCATTTTCTTATTTTGACAGTATTATTCATTGAATAAAGGATATATGTATTTACCTACATCTTAGTAAAGGTTATACTTTTCTTGTTGAAAAAAATGGAGAGATATATATTAAATAATCATGCATTAAACAGCTGGATACATAGCTGGTTGGCCAACAATAGTAGTTTTTAAGTGAATGTTAATATAGCAGAATGTCTCCAATGGAGTACTCTAGGGCTCTGTGTTTGGTTTTTTATCAGTGACTGGGAACATGACAGCTATTTTCCAGAATTTGAAGGACTGTCATGTCTAAGAGGAATTAGACTTGTTTTGTTTGACCCCAGGTAGTAGAACCAGGAGCAGTAATTGAAAGATTAGAAAAGTTAATAATTACATTGATCCAAAAGTGGTATAACCTGACTCGATAGTGGAATCTCCTGTTTTAAGTTTTTCAAAAAGAATTTAAATTTAGATTAAATTTAGATTTTAAGATTAACATTAATCACTTGTCAGGTATGTTATAGTGTATGGGTTTGACTACCCCATCTGATCTGAGGTTCCTTCCAATTCTCAGAATCTGTGAGAAAGAATCAATCTATTTCTACTGTTTTTTCTGACTTTTCTTTTCCTGCCATTTTTAGGCAGCCTCTTCTCAGATATTGATCCTATTCAGATTCTATTTACTGTCATATGTTAGTTTTTGGGTTGCTTTCTCTTCTTTCCCAAAGTGTTCATTCACTAGCCTACCATTTTTTCCTCCATTTTATTCCTTGATCTCATACTTGGCCACTTAAACATTCACATTGATGTTCCATCTTACCTTAGCTGCCCACAGAGACCTTATTCCATATTTTTTTCCTCTGACTAAAAATTGTTTCTTGCCTTTCCATCTTTCCCTCTGTTCTATATCTATTCTTCATCTTCCCCAAGTGTTAGACTTGGAAGTTTTTCAGTCCTACTTCCTTATCTTACAGATGAGAAAACTGAGGCCATCACCCAGATAAAAGTTGGATATTTGCCGAGAACTCTTTAAGTTTGCTCCTACCTATTGTAAATAAGTTTTTTAGTGTGACTAGTATTTTTTTTTTTAGATTAGTGTAAAAATGTTCTGCTGTTTCTTCTTCTGAATACCTTACCTGTGTTAAATATGTCTTATAAAACTCTTGACTCTTCCTTCATCTGTTTCATGTAGTAAGTACCTTAACCATTCACAATTAAGCTTGTTCAGGATAAGGGGAACAGGGGTGCAGCAGGACACAATGTTCTCTGTGTGTGTATATGTATATGCATGCATGCATGTGTATACAACATAGAAATTACCTGTTATCCAGATCATTTGACTCCAGAGCCACGTATTGAAAAGAACTTATTTTTCTGTAAATCTTTTGTTGCTAAATAGTTTTATCAACATTACACCAATACAAAACGTAAAATTTTAAATGACCCAATTTCAGTTGTTGAAAAATGTTAATTTATTCAGTAGTCCATAATTACAATATGTTTAGATATTTTAGTCCCAATTACAACATTACCTTAAAACATAGGCTCTTTCTTGTCCCTATCCCTTGCCATCATTTGAGAGGACTTCAGCATTAATTCTGATGACCCTTTCATACTTAAATACCTTGAATTCATAATTTATTAATTCCTGTAATAAACTCTGTACCTCATTAAAAACATCATCATAACTTCATTATCTTACAAAACTATACTCTCTCCATTATCTTGAACTTCAAAATTTTGTCCTTTGACTAGGGACTCATCCTTCCATCTCTCATATTCTCTTATTCACAACAAACTTACTTGTTTTCACCATAATCTGTGAAATAGAAGACAAAGAGCAATCCTAGAAGCCAGGATGGTTTCAAGTTCTGAATTTGACACATATTGTCATGTTATATCTATTACAAGTCACTCAACCTCTCAGGGCTACTCCAGAACATTATCTTAAATATAACTTACAGAGAAGATGTTCTCCTGCATTGATTGATAAAGATATTTTACCTGGATTTTTCCTGTACCAGTCAAATCACTGCTCTAGTCCCTGTGTTAACTCTCCCTGTTTTTCTGTTCTAATTTTGTCGTCTTATAATCAGTCATTTAATAATTTGCTAAACATTATATTTAAAAGCATATTTATATAGTACTTTAAGGTTTACAAAGTACTTTCCTCATAGCACTACTTTTAGATAGCTGTTCAGTCATTTCGGTCACATGTAACTCTTCATGACGACATTTGGGGTTTTCCTGCCATTTTCTTCAGTTTATTTTTACAGATGAGGAACTTACTGGGTTAAGTGACATGTTCAGAGTCACACAGCTAGCAAGTAAGTGCCTGAAATCAGCAAGATGAGTCTTAAATATGTCAAAAAGAGACCACAGGGTTGCCTGGGTCAGATTAAAATGTAATTGTGATATATTAAACAAAACAATAAAGATTTAACAAAGTAAAAAAATGTATATTTATTTACTTTGATTAATTGTATTTATTTATCCCAAAGGAGAGTTTTACATGGATGTAAGTAAATAGGTAGTCAGTGCAAAGTAATAGTCATTTTTTTTAAAAGGGGGGAATATCAATAAAATATTTTTTAAAGTAATTGGAAGTATTACACATATTTGTAAGACAGATGCCAATATTTAGGATAAATGATAACCACATTTGTTCTCTCACCTTAGAATTCCTTGTACTCTTGGTTTTCTGCTTTTCCTACCAATCTTGTATAACTCCCACCCATTAATTTTTCAAGCCCTATCTCTGCCAGCCCAGAGAAAAATCTCAAAATCAAGTTAATTTTATTTATTATATTTATTCATTCAGAGTAGCATAGTCTATGGACAACTGGCCTCAAGTTCAGGAAGACCTAGGTACAAAATATATGCTAGTTTTGTGCCATTAGGCAAGTCATACAACTTTTCAGTGCCAAAGGCACCTAAGACTATATAGAGCAAATGCTGACTTACATTTGTAGAGACATTTCCTTTATAAGGAGTTCCCTATACCAGTGAAGTAAAACAGGGAAGGAATTGTTTTATTGTTTGTGTTTTTATTCCCAGTGTCTAGCACAGTGTTTGGCACATAGTAAGCTTACTGCTACATGTGTGGTGGACATTTGGAAAGTAATTTATCTTCTCTGAATCTCAGTATCTTTTTCTGTATCGTATTTGGGACTAGATGACTTCTGAGGTCTCTTCTAGCTCTGTATTTGTGATCTTCTGAGATATTTTTTCTTTCCTTCTCTCCCTGACAATGTTATTAGTCCTTTGCTTGGAACTTTGAAGACACAGAGAGGAGAAAAAGAAAGGTGAAGGGGAGAGAGAAGAAAAGTGTTAGAAATACTTTGCAAAAGTTTGTTCCTTCTTTGAAACAGGGGAGCAGGATAGAATTCAGTATGGAATCCAGAACATGTTTGAAGCCTGTGATTAGTTCTAATTCAGATGAAAAGTAATTGGAAGATGTTTATTTAACTTGTTCAGTTGTACTTATTTGTTCCAAGAACTAGTTTTTATGGGGTAGGTAGAAATAAACTGGTAGGGGTCATGGGAAGTGATGGTCATATAAAAAGGGGGAATGTCAATAAAATATTTTTTTTTAATTTGGACTTGTAGTATATATATTTCTAAGAGGAATGCCAGTATTAAAGTATTACTTTATAAAAAAGCAAAATTCCTGCTGCTAAGTCTAAGATTGAAGGAAAAGTAAATAAAGAGGTTGAAAAGTGGTTGCAGGTCAACATATTAACTTCAACAAACTTCTAAACACATATCATGTATTTCCCCCCATAACATAGTGGGAAGTACAAAAATTAAATGTGATGTAATCATTGTGAAATCCTTAGAGGTCTTATAGTCTTATAAGCAGTGGTAGGCAAGGGCTTTGGCAGTAAGAATATACATGACAGAAGTGAATCCAAGAAATCTTATGAAGAAAAAAATATAAAATGTAAAAAAAAAAAACTGGGTACTAGGAATTTTAATTATCATATTCTTTCATTTTTTGATCTTTGAGATCTGAGAGAATTTCCCAGAGCAAGTGAATTTTGAGAAAGGGCATCAATAAGAAAAAGCTAATTTTAGAAGTAATAAGGTCCTCTGATATATGGGGAAGAAGAAATAAAATTGAACACTTTATAATTATAAAGGAAAATAGAAAGATATGCATGGCTAAAGTAGAGATAAGATTATGCTTATAAAAATGATGTATTTTTATTATAACTTCTATACTAACAAAAGTATTATTTCACTTGGAAATATAGGGAAGGAAAGATATGATAGATAGCCATCAAGAACCATTTGCTCACTTAGCTCCTGAAAACATACCTAAAACTTTTGAAGATGCAGTAAATATACTTAAACCTACAGCTATTATTGGTGAGTAAAGATGGTAATCCAATTTACTGATCTGTTTGTTAAGCAAACACAAACTAATGCTGCCTCTTGGAAAAGTCAAGTTTGAGGTTTAGGAATACATATTCTCATGTTGAAAACCTTCGTGTCAACTCTGATACTTGCCTCTTCCTCATTTTCTATAATGTGATTAGCTACACTGTCTGCTTTTCCATAATACATCTGTCTTCATTTCCCACTGTCACTACCCCAGGACAGGCCCTCATAATTACCTGCAGTAACTAGTCTTCCCCTCCCTTCACTCTCCTTGTTCCAATTCATCACTCCATTACTAAATTAATCTTGTTTATACACACATTTGCTCAAGCCTAGCACACAGCTGAGGATATTGTACTTCATAAATATTGGTTGAATTATGCATTGCTGTTTCTCTAGTGTCTTCTGATTATATACTGATAGAGTTTCAGGTTCAGTATCCTGGTACTTAAGGTCCTTCACAATATTGCACCTTTTCTCTTTTCTAATCTGTCTCATACTCTTCCTCTCTATATTTATTGGCTGTGTTCTACTCACAGTTTGCTGTACTTTTATTCATAGTGTTCTCTCTACCTGGAATGCCCTACAAGTGTTACCTGTTGAAATAGCCACGTTTCCCATAAAGTCTAATTCAAGTACTTCCTCCTAATTTTAATATACTTTTAGTCCCTTGATTTTATTAGAGTCCTTTCTTGAATTGTTAGCCACTTCTCATGTGTCATTTGATTGTGAGCACATCACATATCTCAGGCTCAGTGAGAATAGAAGTCTTATCTTATAGACTCACTGTGTCTCTCCCAACACCTAGCACAGAATTCTTTATGTGGCTTAATAATTGCTTGTCAAGGAAATAAATTAATTCATCCTTTTAGCATAAGATCAATATTTACTTTTATATAATTCTGTTGTTTATAATATATGTAAAGTACAGCATATTATCTAGGAATTATTATTTCTGAACTCTTAAATTGTTTATTTATTCATTTATTTATTTATTGCTTTTTGCTGAGGCAATTGGGGTTAAGTGACTTGCCCAGGGTCACACAGCTAGGAAGTGTCTGAGACCAGATTTGAACTCAGGTCCTCCTGACTTCAGGGCTGGTGCTCTAACCACTGTGCCACCTAGCTGCCCCTAAATTGTTTATTTCTTAATGCTTCATTGTAGAGTGTTTTGTAGTGTTAGTGAGAAGTGTGGACTTACATTCTGGATAAAGCTGAGGTGATATGCTAAATTGTCCTCATAATACTACATACACAATCAGAAATGTTGCATCAAGTCTGTAAAGGGAATGAAAAAACATTGAGCTAGGGAGGAGACCCAAGTTTCACTCCTAATCTTGTGGCTAACTAGCCATGTGGCCTAAATATGAGTAGGTCATTTTACTATTCTGTGCCTCAGGTTTCTCAGATGAAAGGGTTAGACTAAATAATCTCTTAAGAAATCTTCCTTTCCTATAAGTCTGTTCTTAGCAAAATACAAAAAATTGGAAGATATCAAACCAGCGTAACATGTTGCCTCTTTGAGCAAAGGCTGCAGAAGACAAAAGACCTTTGCAATAGGTTATCAAACATTCACTTCAATAGTAAATATTTTTATAAAAATTCAAGTGACAAGTCCAGATATTCTGAAATTTTGTTTCATTGAGTACGCTTAAAATAAGGACACTGCTATTTTGTTAACAGAGACATCTGAGACAAACTATTTGAGGGATTTAGAAATAGCTTCTTTCATTATAGTTAGTTTTCTAGGCTATACAGATTCTTTTACAATGATTGAAATTTTATTCAAATCAAAGTTGTTAAAAAGTATGAGCAATCAAGAATTGAGTGTTTATTATGTATAAGGCAATGTTTATTGAACTTAGAAGTAAAATTGATAACCTCAGTAGTATATCAGCAAATCCTCCAAAAATCTTCCAAAATAATATTCCTGAGACACAGACCTGGGCCATGTTACACTCTCTGCTGCAAAACCTTTACTCTTCCCCAGTTCTTTAGTATAGTATATAAACATCTTAGCCTGATGTTTAAAACTTTCTGCATTTTTATGGCTCCCATCTACCTTTCCAGTTTTGTTTCATTCTATCCCCTTCAGACAGTACAATCATATTGGACAACTAGTTAATCCATAAACTCAGTACTCCATTTTCTACGAACTTCATGCATTCACATAAGCTTCTCCCCATTCTGGAATACCCTTCTCAAACTCTCATCTGGGCCTCAAAAATTTAAGTCTTTCTTCAAGGATTAACTTGAATGTTGTCTTTTCTCTGATTGCCCAAACTGTTAGTGATCTTTCTTTCCTGAATTTTCCTTATGTTTACTATATCTATGTATAAAATGTGTACATCTTGTGCCTATTCTTCTCCACAGAAGAATGTAAGCTCTGTAAGTAAGATCCAGGTCTGTTTCATTAGCTTTGTATTCACAAATCCCAACAGTGCCTTACATTTAATTGATTATGAAAGAGGAAAGAGGTGTTATGTATTTCCTGTATTATTATTTTAGTATTTGTATAATGAAATATTTTGTTTATTTTTCTTATGTTACAGGTGTTGCAGGTGCTGGCCGACTCTTTACTCCTGATGTTATCAAAGCCATGGCCTCCATCAATGAACGGCCAGTAATATTTGCATTAAGTAATCCTACAACAAAGGCAGAATGCACAGCTGAAGAAGCCTATACACTTACAGAGGTAATAATCAAGGATAAGAAAACAAATTTAGAAACAATTATAATTTTCTAAGATTTAATTCTAAGCAGCCAAAAATTTACTATGAGCAGTAATACTCTCATTTAAGTATTTTAAATGCTATATTACTAGAACTTGATCTTTGTAGAATTTGGATTGTTGCACAGAGCTTGGCAAAAAGTTACTAAGAGTACATAAATGTATTAATTATAAGAAGAAGATGAAAAATAAACATATGTAGTTCAAATTTTTTAACTATTTTGAAGTTTGTTAAAAAAGAAAAATTAATGAAAAAGGTAGTTTAGAGTGTTAATTTAAACTGAACTAATCACTTATTAAAACTGATACTTAAAATGTAATTACCTAATGATTTTTAAAGAGTAATCATTTTAGGGGAAAAAAGTCGACAAAAGAAGGTAGTCTGATTTGTCCACTCTAATGGGAGGGAGGGAAAGGAACACAAATAGCCTAAATAACTGATAGGTCTTAAATCATTTGTGTTTGGCATGCATGATAGTCAGATGTACTGCCATCATCTAGGAACTTCCTTCAGTCTGATCATCTTCTAGAACAAAGTATCAACAACAACAACAACAACATTGACTTTTCTCGTTTTTGATAAGCAAATACCCAGCTGGGAAGAATGGGAAATGGTACCAAGTTGTTGGTTTTAATTTGCTTCTGGTTGATAGATACTCCATTTTACAGTGTTTTGCTGTGTATGAAATGTGTTAAAATTCATTTTGGGGAAAATATAAAATCATAGCATCTCTTATTTGTGGTATTGTGAAGGAAGTCAACTTAGGTGATGTAACAATTATGAAAGATGGAAACCTGGAATTCTAGATGACCTGATTACTTATGATCTGCCTTTTGAGTCTTTTGCTATTTGACATAGAACCATTATTCATTAGTTTGCTAATATTATTAACAATACTTGCTCATATTTCATCATTTTATTCATGAAGATAGTGAGAGGCTTGATTTAATAAGCTTGCTGTAATCAGTATGTTTGTCCAATGTCTCATTGCAGTTTTTAGTTCAATTTTAAGCTAACTTAAAACTTTACAGAGGCTATTGGGACACTGTGCATTCCAAATAATAATAACTGACACTTCAAAAATGATAAAAATGATTTAATGCATTCTCATTTGACTTTCTGCATCTATTTTCCTTGATCTTTGAGACTAAGGAAAGTCTCAAAGGAAAATAAGGAAATAAGGTTAATATGGCTTGATTTGTTCTTAAGAAAACATGTTGGCTCAATTCTTCGCATAGATGAATGCCAGTTTTTAAAATTATATACTTTTATCAATTAGCAAAAATCCTCCTCTCCCAAACTGTTGAAACTCCTGAATTGTTTTTCTAGGACCTCAGGCACAACTCAAAGTGGGAACATATGAAAGCTTTTAGTCCTCCCAAACAGGTCCAATCCAGAGCAAAGTGACTGCTTATCCCCAGTTCAGCTCTACAAGTTTCTGAGTTGGATTTGTCTGAGCAACAGTAAATGCTGCTGAGCTCGGGCTCTCTTAGCCCCCTGGAAAGCTCTACTGGTTCAGACTGACAGAAGTACAAGCACACTTTGATCTGGAAATCCTGTCCTTGATGTTCCTCTACAGGTTGCAAACTATGTCCAAAACTGGGTTTGAAATTCTACTGTCTTCCTCTGGTCTGAAACACATGACTGCTACTGGCTTCTGACCTTGCTCCTTCTCAATACATTGTCTTGGGCCTCCTACTGCTCTCTAACAGAATAGCACCCTGGGCATACATCCCCTCTTCAGCATACTCTGGATCTGTGCTACCAAACCGGAAAATGGGCAAGAGTGTTGCCATTTGGCACCTGTCCCCTTCAAGATGCTCTCATATGAGTCTGGGACTTTTGCTCACCCTGGTGCAAAGTTGCTCTCTATGCTAGAGTGCTTAAGCAATGCATGCCTCCCTTGGCCACTGATTTCTATGGTCTGAAGATCTTATAGTCTGTCTTCTTGTTGCCAGCCCAGGCAGAAAAAATAACTCTATTACTTGTTCTTGAATTTTCCCATCAGGATTCTGCCTGGTACATTTTCTAGATCTGTTTGGAGGATGTATAGGGAGGAGCTCAGCTGTACTACTTCCTACTACTCTACCATCTTCTCAGTATCAGTTCTATATCAAGGTCTGTAGTTTCTTTAATCTACTCTTTTTGACATTGTTAGCAGCATTGGTCAAGTCTCCAGTCCTCTGGTATTACTTTCTCTGTGATTTCTCTTAGAAATTACCAGCAGTCATTTTGAAATTAGAACTGCAGTTTCCTTGAATATTGAATGTAATTCATCAGGGACCAGACTGGAAACAATCTAAAGTAAAGTAGCTTGCTTCCATCTTATTATTTCGTCACCTGTCTTGGGCAGCACTCCTTATCAAGAAGACTTTCTGCTTTTTCCATTTGGAGAATTATTCTTTCAGAAAAAGCAAAAGGGTTGAGGAATCTTCCTTCTCTGTTATCTTTTAAAATTATGCCATCTTTCCAAACAAACATGTGCTGTGCTATTATAGAAAATATCCACAGTTTGAGTTCAGGTTGTCATTTAACTCTTTTATCTTTCCTGGTTTTTCCCCAAATGTTTTATACTGCCACCTAATGCAGTGCTTTTTAGTTTTCAGAGTGTTTTATGTATATTCTCATGTCATAATCTCAACAGCCTTGTAAGGTCAGAAGTAAGAAAATTTATTATCCTTATTTTGTAGGTGAGAAAACTGGGACACAGAGAGATTAAGTAACTTAACCAATGTCGCATAATTAGTAAGGAGCAATAAGATTCAAACCCTTGTCTTCTAATTTTAAAACCAATAATCTTTCCATTAGAACATTTCCTTTCAGGGTTGTTTTGAAGATCAAATGAAATAATACATTATAGTAAATCACTATAAAACATAAGGATGTAAGCTATTCGTATTGTTGTTATATAAGTGAATAAAACCAGAATGTCATTTTAGTACCACCACCCCACTCTGATTCCTCACAGGCTAAATTCCCAATAAGAGTCTTGAGTTTATGGATCTTCAATTTGTTACACATTTGTTTTGCACTTTTTCTATGCAAATTACATGCTATGTGCTAGAGATATATAGACAGATTACAAATCTAGCACAAAGGGGACTCAATAGTAATGCTAGGTAGGTAGGTAGAAATCTTCTGGGATTCTCACTCTACACTTCATTGCTGTTAATCTGATCTTTCATGAAGAAGAGGAAGTTAAGCAAAAGTTCTGAGAGAGAGTCTTAGCTCTCTGTCTTGGTCCAGTTCTTTGACCTCTCTGGGATTCCATTTCCTCATCTTTAGCATGGCAGAGTTGAACTAGAACAGTACTTCTTAAACTTTTTCTACTCACAACCCCTTTTCACCCAAGAAATTTTTATGTAAACCCTAGTATATAAAAATAGGTACTGATAAGAAATCATAATTTGTTAAATTGTTAAATCACTTTTAGTTATGAAGCCCCATATAGGGCTTACAGTTTAAAAAGCTGGGGGACTAGATGAATTCTAACAGCCTTTCTAACTCTTATGTGTTCCATTATTCTTTAATAAGTGAAGAAAACTTGCAGTCCAAAAATGTAATTTGCTGCCTCAATAAGGTAGTAAGCTCTCTGTAATTAGAAGATTGCCTATTAGTGTTTAAGAAGGGATTGGGAAGGCAAATGAAATATATGAACCTTTAAAATTTTACAATTCAAAGAAATGTTGTCCTTTGAAATAATTGTATTAGTGCCACTTTTATTTCAGTGTTATCCAAAAGATTTTAGGGACTCTCCTTTGGAAAATTATATAGAAACAAGGGAAAAAATGTTTTGTTTTTAATGCAGAAAAACATTATGTAGAGACACGAGCTATGTATGAGACTCAGGCCCTAGACTCAACTCTGCAAGGATATCTGTGGCAGCAATATGAGGAAGAAGTAAAAAAGAGTATCAAGAAATTGGATCAAGGAAAGTTGGGAATAAAATCATCTAGATCAGGGATTCTTAAACTTTTTCCACAAATGACCCTTTGCACTCAAGAAATTTTTACCTGGATATTGTTTTTGTTTGTCCTTCATTCTCAAAGAGGATCCTGACATCAAGGAGTGATCCCGTGACATGCAAGTGAATTGGATTTAAGTGAGGGAAGGCTGTATAAAGTTGCCTTGCTTTCCCCTCCAAAGCCAGTGACCAGATATAGATCAGGACAAGTGGAGATGGCCCTAGATGTGATGGGAAGCCTTGGCCTTTTTAAGTTAAGGTCTTCAATGAGTCTCATTTTGACTGAGGCTGCACCCATTCAGTGATTAATGCTAGATGGTAATTGAGCAAAGAATCTACTCTTTCACCTAGTCCAAAGGTAAAAAACAAAAACAAAAAAAATGAATGAATGAATCTGGGAGGGTGCATAATTGCTATTTACGTATGGATATATGAAATATATAATAAAATAATAATAATATATACAGTAATACAAAATATATTATCTGTTAACAGATTAGCAAAATAATATATAATATAATAATAAAAATAGGTATACAAATCAAATATTTATTGATAATAAATCATAATTTCGTGACCCCCACATTGTTACACAATTCCATATGGGGTCATAGCCCACAATTTAAGAAGCTTTGATGTAGATCAGTAGTCAGCAAACTACTCCACCAGGACTAAATCCTGCCACATCCTGTATTGGTAAGGCCCACAGAGCTAAAAACTACTCTCCCCCCGCCCCCTTTTTTAAACTTTTTGAAATTTTGCTTAAAATGTAAATTGACTACCTTGAAAAAATATTATTTTCTACTTTATCCGTTTTTTTGGGGGTTTTTTTTCTTTTTTTTTTTGCTTTTTGCTGAGGCAATTGGGGTTAAGTGACTTGCCCAGGGTCACACAGCTAGGAAGTGTCTGAGACCAGATTTGAACTCAGGTCCTCCTGACTTCAGGGCTGGTGCTCTAACCACTGCGCCACCTAGCTGCCCCTCCCCTTTATTTGTAGCAAACATTAGGTGATTTCTTGTCAGGGAATTTCTTCATACTTTTCTTACTCAAGCAGTAGGTTGATCAACTGGTCTCTAGGGCTTCTGAAATTCTTTCTCACATTCTTTAAGTCGTCATAGCCAATTTGAGCCATACAAGAAAACTAGTCTCCTTACCTTGAGTCACAGTCTATCTTTAACAAAAAATAGCATTGTCCAACCAGATCATCCTGTTAGCTATGTGTAATGCAGTTCAGATGCCTACTCTTCCCCTATACTGTCTGATCCTGGGCAATTACTTAAGCCCTATGCTTAACTGTTGACTTTTAGCAATCAGACCTCTCCTCAAAAGGATTTTGAAGACTTGTGATCTCTAAGAATATTAAAAGAGACAGGCAGCCTGACATAATGGAAAGAGTCTTAGATCCAAAGGTCTTACAGTTCAAATCTCTACTCTCCCACTTATTGCCTCTGTGAATTTGGGAGATACTTAATCTCTCTGGGCATCAGTTTCCTAATATGAATTTAGAGAGTTTCTTAGATTTCTAAAGTGTCTCCCAACTCCTAAATCCTGTGACCTTGTATATTCTGAAATAGTTACCAAAATATTTTGATGTTACAATATTAATGAAGTAATCATATAATTTTTCAAGATCACTACTTTGAAGGAGAGCTCTTTTTGGGTAAATTCATTTTATGAAAGCTTTTTAAAAAATACTTTGCCGTGTTTTATATGTAATATGATAGCTTGTATTCAGGGAAGACATTAGAAGATTTGGGTATCCTAGTGCCCTCTGCTGTTGTATTTTCTTTTAAAATATCATTTAGCCTATTATAGATAAAGAATTTAAGAAACTGAGTGGAAAAAATGTGGACGTAAGTGTTGTAAAAATTATTCAGTCCAAATGTTATTCTTTGTTCCTACTTATAAGAATTAAATGATCTGGGTAGAATTACACCACTGATTCTTCCTTTTCAGAATTTGTAATGGATAGAAATAACAATTGAAAACTGCCTAATAGCTTTATATCGTAAAAATCTGCCCTTAATATTTTATGAAGTTAGTTTAAGTCTGACTGCAAAAGCTCATGGTATTCTCAGTTGCTCTTTATGGATAATTTTTGAATGTCAGATGACTGCTTATTTATATTCATTAATCGACTAGTTTCTCCTTTGCTTTCTGACTTCCTGATATTTTATGGAAAAGTGGTTCACTTTACAAAAAATTAATTTTATAAACAAACCTGAAAGGAATGTCTCATTATCTGAGATTTCTTAGGTCAATTTATTTACTTATTGTGTACATTTTGTTGCTTAGTACACTAGTTATTAGAGAATACAAACAATTACAAAATCCCGTGCCTGTCTTCAAGGCAATAACAAAGTTTTGTTTTTTCCCTAAGATGAAAAAATAACTGGGAGATATGCTTGTTTTCTCTGAACATACATGCTATCACTTTTGTGCTCATTTCTCCTTCCTCAGTCATGTTGACAGGTAATAGTATCATGTGGATTGTGGTATTTGCCAGGCATTTTATACTTGGTTTCTGGTTTAAAATTGAGTACAGAAAAATTGCAAAGTCTTTTGTCTTAGAAAATTAGTAACATTTTTCATATGGTTACTTTATATTGTACTTTCTTCTCCATTTTAATATATAAATTTGGGGTTTTTTTTTCATGTTATGATGTTAGCATATATTGCATTAGAAATATTGTCTTAGATCTCTCCATTTTTTTTGCTTTATAACTTTTGCTTTGTTGTAGGACTTATAGTTGTCCTATAGTTGTAGGACTTAATTTGTGTGGATTTGCTCCTTAATTGTAGTTCAGAAAAAGTCACCTAGTTGTTAAAGATATTTTTCACTAATACTGTATTTTGTTTAAACAGGGTCGATGCTTATTTGCCAGTGGTAGTCCATTTGAGCCTGTGACATTAAAAGATGGAAGATATTTTATCCCAGGCCAAGGAAACAATGCTTATATTTTCCCAGGTAAACTCCAAAGATATTTTACAGTATAGGATTTAATTTTGTGTGTGCACATGCACATACTCACACACAAAGAAAATGATGGGAATGCTTGCCTTACAAAGAAATAAGAAGTTCTAATCTTTGTTTCCTACAAAAGGACAATATTTTGAAATCCTAGGGATTTTATAGTCTTAGAAAATTTGAGGTTTGTGATGTATTATGTATAATGTAGTATTATAACCGATGATTAATCAAAACTAAACAAATCATGAAAATCAAGAGAATCCAGAGAAATATTCCATTATCCTTTGCATTGTATTTACAAGTAGTAGAACAAGAAAGCACTTATCCAAACTTTTTCCCAATAAAGAAAATAATAGGGAAAAAAAAATCTGTTTTAAAAAGCTTTGTTGTAATTTGAAAAGCAATGCTATCAACTAACAGTATTCAGATGGTGAAAAAGAAATTACAATTTGAATGGAATTAGATGGGAAAGCAGAAAAACTTTCATCCTCTGATTGGAGATTGCATTTTACTCCATTATTTTATTTGGAATGTTGTGAACTCCTAAGCATTAGCATATTGGGGTTTTCTGAGGGTTTTTTGGTATGGAGAGGAGCATAAAATTGTATTATGTACATCACAAGACTGATGCAAAGATCATTTGAGATAATTAAATGAAGCACTTTGTTCTGTGTTTATGTGTGAACTGTGAAGTGCTATGTGAATGAATTATTGAAGTAATTGTAATACCCTTCTGCAACAACATTAAAGCCATAAAATTTCATTATTTTTTACTGAAAAATATGAAGAGCTAGACATAATTAAAAACAACAAACAACTTAAAAAAAATTTTTTTTTTAACCAGAATGGGGGAAAAGTAAATTTAATTTTGTAGTATCCATACCACTCTTCTCTTGACATGAATTGATTTTACAATATTTGAATTTCAGGTGAAAATTTAGCCTCAGGACTTTAAGGATCTATAATTTTGTTGGTGTAGGTACTTCCCCTCTATGTAAAATGATCTTTGACAATTGGTTTAGTTTAAAAAAAAATTCCTTATCTTGCTACTAGCCCTTTGAAGAGCCTTTCCAAACATACCTAGGTTAAGATTTTCAATCCACCACTAATTAATTCCAAGTCTTTGTAACTTGGTAGGCCCTGTTAGGGTTGCATTCCCCTGCTGTAGCCTTTAAGAATGAATAAGATAAGGACTGGAGGCAGAAACAGTTTGGCAGAGTAGCAAGAAGTAGTATAACAAATTCTTCCCAAAAACTCTTCCAAACAGATCTAGAAAATGCCCTAGACCAAATTTTAATGGGGAAATACAAGATAAAGTTACAGCCAAAGTTAGCATAGAAAGAAGAGAATCTGAAGGGGAACACTTCTTGAGTACATTTCAACATTGGAGGAGGCTGCAAGCATAGGTCCTAAACTGCTGCAGGGACATCTCAGTTGACAGCACTGGTTCCCACTACTAAGTTCCATGTTATGGATCCACAGATAGAGGGACTCTTTCCACTAACCCTGATTTTGTTTCTCACCATTGTCCCACCACAGGCACTGTGTGTGTACTGGGAGGACAGGTTCAGAAGCAAATAGCTCCTGCCACCTGCAGAGGAATAATTTGGGCAGGCGTCTCAGACCATAGGTGAGCCAGCAGTTGTGACTCTCTAAACCAGCTTTCCAAAAAACTAATAGGAGCTGACATAGCTGGTATCTATTGTTGTTCAGACCTAAACCCAAATCAAGAACTTGAAGAGTTGGAACCAGAGCAGAGCAGAAATCAGACTTTGCCCTGGATCAGACCTTTGGGAGCATTGAAAACTTTTGCAGATCCCAGTCCTAATATCAAACCCAAAGTCAGACAGTAAGCTGGAAAAATGAGAAAACTAACCAAAAAAGACTTCCACCATTAAGAGGTATTATAGTAACAAGGATACTCAAGATACAAACCCACAAGGAGAAGAAAATGATTCCAAAACCCTGACAAGAAAAAACTTCAAAGAAAATCCTGCTTGGGAATAAATTCCAATAGAGATGAAACAAGAGTTAAAAAAAATTTTGTCAATAAAATGAACATGCTAAAGGAAAACAATTGAAATCTATAGAAAAAAATATTATAATGGAAATTAACAGCTTGACACAATAAATAAAAATTATATTGGACCAGATAGAAGCCAGTGATTCCATGAAAAAATAAGAAATAGTAAGACAAAGTCAAAAGATTGGGGGAAAAAAATTTAATGTATCTCATAACAAAAGAAACTGATCTTGTAAATAAATTGAGGAAAAAAATCTTTCACTGGACTCTGAAAGTTATTGCCAAAAATAGTCAAGGCATAATATTGCAAGAAAACTAAAAGGAAAATTCCTCAGATCTCTTAAAAGCCAGAGGGCCAAGTCGAAATAAATCCCCTGGTTATCTCTTTTAAAAGAAACCCCAAAATGGAAACTCCCAGAAATATTATAATCAAAATTCAGTATTCCCAGGTAAAATTAAAAATCATGCAAGCAGCCAGAAAGGAAGAATTAAAGTCTGATGCTACAGTTAGAATTTCATTCATTTTCACAGCACTTCAAAGAGCACATAGAACTTGGAACGTGCTGTTGCAGAAGGCAAAGCCAAGCAAGAATGGCTTATCCCACAAAATTAAGTCCTGTCCTACAAAGTAGGAAGGGGGAGGAGGGATAAAAAACTTCTAGGAATTCCTGATGAAAAGACCAGAGCTGTATAGAAACTTTGAAGTTCAAATAAAAGAGTTAAAAGAAACTTGAAAAAGTAAACGATCATCATGGACTAAATAAGGATAAACCACTTACATTGTAATATGGGGAGATGATAAGTATGTCCCCACTGAACCCTGTCATCAGAACTTAGAGAGGAAGTCCAAATAGGCAAGGCTTAGAGAGTTATATTTTGTCTATCTGAAGAGAAGAATGGAAAAAGAAAAAAGGAATACATGAGTAGATGGAGAAGGAAAAGGATTTACATAAGGTGCTCAAGGAGGTATCATAAATAGGGAGAGGGAAGGGGTAGATTTACACTTGAACCTTAATTCATCGGGGATTTTAACAGATGAATTCCTGGACTTTTTTTCCCAGAATCTCTAAACTACTTGATGATTATGTGGTAAATAGCTGCTCTCTTGTTCATAACCTGGCCAGTAGAGATACAAAAAGAAGTATTTTTCATGCCTATACTACAGGCAGAACAGATTTTATTGTTCCTGTTTACCAGATGGAAAAACTGATCCTGAGAAAGGAGCAGTAATTCCCCAGATTGTAGAACTAGTAAATGTAGACTTAAAATGAGAACTTGTCTCCTGACTTAGAGGGCAATGAATGGTCTTTGTGTTTCATCATAATATCTCATTTATCATTAATAAAGCATGACATAGCAGTAAACATATCAACATAATTATTTGACATTGATGTTCATTTTTTTCATTTGTTTTAACTTCCAGAATTTGGGAGATTAACAAAAGGAATTTAGTATTTTGTGTAGTTTTCATTTTTTTATTGACTCAAGAAATTTTCATAAAATGAAAAGTAATGAGCATCATTATGTCTTATTTGCACTCTCTGAAAAGCATAAAATTTCATGTGATAAGAGATAATTTGCCAAATAACTTCACATTTTATCTTAGGTGTGGCTCTAGCTGTAATTCTTAGTGGTGTTCGGCATATCAGTGATCACGTCTTTCTAGAAGCTTCAAAGGTAACTGTTTTGGAAGGGCAAAACAAGATATTTGGAGGGGTTGTGGAAAAATTGGCTCACTGATCCAACCATTTTAGAGAACAATCTAGAATTATTCCCAAACCCAAAAAATTATAAAACCATATACCCCAATAATACTATTAGTTGTATTTCCCACTGAGATCAGGAAAAAAGGAAAAGAACCTATATAATCTAAAATATTTATAGCAGCTTTCTTTGCTATGGCAAAAAACTAGAAATGAGGGGATGCCCATCAATTAAAGAATGGTTGAGCAAGTTTTGGTAATAATTATGATGTAATACTACTGTACTGTAAGAAAGATGAGCTGGTTCATTTTAACAAAATATGGAAAGACTTGCATGAAATAAATGAAGAATGAAATGAACAGAACCAAGAAAAGGTTGTATTGCAGTTTAGTAATATTGTTCAGAGGACAACTTAGATATTTTGAATATTATAATTACTCATATTAATTCAGAGGAAGATACAGTCCACCTTTAGAGAAAGAACTGATAAATAAAAATATGCTTTACATACACACACACACATTTGTGCTAAATGGTGGCCTCTTCTGGGGAGGAGAGAGGGAGAAAAAGAGATAGTTTGGAACTTAAAGTGTAACCAAAAATAACAACAATTAAATTTTTTAAATAAGGTAAATAGATTTTTAAGGTTAACATTTATAATACTGTTTGCTTTCTGAATTGAAATTGAACACCTGATAAGTTTCTTTTCATACTAATAGAGAATAGTTTAAATCAGTCTGGCAGTGAAGGTAGTGTGCCTGTTGTATTTCTGGCTTACCCATCAGGAAGATGTGCATTTTGTAGAGTAATTTTAAAAATTATATTTCTTAAATTTTCTTTTAAATCAGAATCTTACAGCACTTATAATACTGAATTTTTCCATTTGACTATAGAAAAATTCAATTCATTGCTGATTTTTTGGCTTATTTGAACTCCAGTCTCCACAACATAAAGTCTAGAATAGGAATTGAGGGCTGCCACAGACGTTCATCTTGAAGTAGTTATGGATGAAGTAGATGGATTCTAAGGATACTATCAAACATTTGTATAGCGAGAAGAATAATGGATTTGGAGCCAAATCGTAGTTTTGAACTTTAGTTCTGGTACTTTCTGTCTGTGTGGCTTTAAATTAATCATTTTATAGTGCTAGATCTCAACTTCCTTATTTATAAAATGAGAGGATTAAATTAGATGGTCTCTGATATTTCTTGCAATTTCAGAAATTTCATTTGGTTTTTTGACATCTTTGCTAAGTAGAATTTAACATTAAGAATACAACTCCTTTTTGTGTGTATAGTTATATATTTTCATATGTGTGTGGTGTTTTTTTTTTTTATTTCTGTCAGAAAGTAAACCTGTGGGTTTTATTTCCTGTAGTACTCTTTGGTACCCCTCATCAGATACCTGTAATGATTCTGTGATATTAAAAATGCTTTTTTCTCTGTAGGCATTGAGTGAACAATTGACAGAAAAGGAGCTAGAGGAGGGAAGGCTTTATCCACGACTCTCCAATATTCAGGAAGTTTCGATTAACATTGCTATTAAAGTAAGTAATAAATAAAATGTACTACTTTATGCAATCTTTGTGCTTGTAAATTTGACGTTGTGAGGGGGTAGCCTGTTGGTGAATGAACACATAAATAAAAACTACATGCAAGCATTTGAGATGTTCAAATGCTTAGTTTCAAAGTGAGAGAGATAACACAATTGAGTTTTTTTGGTTGGATTTTTATGCTACCAATGTGTAGTTAGACCAAATAATTTTGAATTGTCTGGAGGGCAATTTGGAACTATGCCCAAAGAGTTATCAAACCATACATTACAGACCCTTTGTTCCACTGAGTCTGTATCTCAAAGAGATCATAAAAAGAGGGAAATGCAAATTTGTTTGTAGTAGCCCTTTTTGTACTGGCAAAGAACTAGAAACAGTGGATGTCTACCAGTTGGGAAATGGCTGAATAAGTTTTATAGTATATGAATGTTAATCACCACATAATCTTGTTGTTACTCTGTGCAATGTTCTCTTAGTTATGCTCACTTCACTCAGCATCCATTCATGTGAATCTCTCCAGGCCTTTCTGAAATCGACCTGTTCACTATTTCTTATAGAACAATAATATTCCATTATATTCATGTACCATAATTTATTCAGCCATTCCCCAATTGATGGGCATCCACTCAGTTTCTAATTTCTTGCCACCATAAAAAGAACTGCTTGATATATACATGTGTGTGTCTGTGTGTGTGTGTGTGTGTGTGTATGTGTGTGTGTGTGTGTGTGTATTATACGTATAGTAGTTTGACTTATAAAGAGATATAACTTAACATAATTTTCTGTGTTGTGGTAATGTCTCATAAACTTATTAGTGAACTCATTAAAGATTTACTAATCATCAAAAAATAGTTTCCTTTGGAGAGTGCCTACTATGTAGAAGATACTATAAGTGCTATGGATTATGCAGATGTCTCCTGTCTCAAGAAATTTTTAATTTAATAAGCATGATAAGATATATATACAAATAACTGTAATTTAAAGAATATATTCACTTCACAAGAGAGGTGCTATTCCAGTGCTTCAAGTGTATGAACTGAGTCTTTCAATCATTTGAAAACAGAATAAGGTAGACATTCCAGACAAAGGTAGTTACATGGAAAAAAAAAAAAGAAAAGAAAAAAAAAACATAAGAATGAGAAACTATGACATGTTAAAGTAATGGCAGGTAGTCCACTATAGGCAGATTATAGGATATATGAAAGGAAATAAACCTAAAAAGGTAAGTAAC
>JAJPUD010000034.1:422098-434924 GCA_023553655.1 Myrmecobius fasciatus
TGGGGGTTTTTAATTTGTTCTTTCTCTAGCTTTTTTAGTTGCAAGCCTAATTCATTGATTTTCTCTTTCTCTATTTTATGCAAATAAGCATCTAGAGATAAAATTTCCCCTTATTACTGCTTTGGCTGTATCCCACAAATTTTGGTATGTTGTCTCATTATTGTCATTCTCTTGGATGAAATTAGTAATTGTGTCTGTAATTTGCTGTTATACCCATTCATTCTTTAGGATAAAATTATTTAGTTTCCAATTGGTTTTTGGTCTATTTTCTCCTGGCCTTATATTGCATGTGATGTCTACAGTTATTTTAAATGGAATTTCTCTTTCTATCTTACTGGGCTTTGTTGAGCATGTAAAGAAATAGCTGACCATTTATGTAGGTTTGTCTTGTATCCTGTAACTTTGCTTAATTATTTCAAATAGCTTTTAGTGGATTCTCTAAGTATATGATCATATCATCTGCAAAGCATGATAGTTTCATTTCTTTCTTTCCTCATCATATTTCTACTACTCTCTTGAATGGTGGTGGTGATAATGATCATTCTTACTTCACTCTTAATCTTAATAGAAAAGCTTGAAAGCTTATCCCCATTACAGATAATACTTGCTGACAGTTTTAAATAGGTATTGCTTATTATTTTAAGGCAACATACATTCCTGTGCTTTCTAGTGTTTTTAATAGGAATAGGTGTTGTATTTTGAAAGCTTTTTTCAGCATCTTTTGAGATTATCTTATAATTTCTGTTGGTTTTGTTATTGATATGGTCATTTATGTTGATAGTTTTCCTAATATGGAACGAACCCTACATTCCTAACATAAATTTTTTGTAAATATCAATTTTACATTGTCAAATTTTTTGGCATATAATTGGGCAAAATATTTCCTAATGATTGCTTTAATTTCTTCATTGGTGGTAATTTCACCGTTTTCATTTTTGATACTGCATTTTTGGTTTTGTTTTTTTTTTTTAATCAAATTGCCAATGGCTTATTCATTTTTATTGTTTTTGGTTTTTGATTCTGGTTTTTTGTTGTTGTTCATAAAGTCAGCTCCTAGATTTATTAGCTTAATAGTGTTTTGTTTTGTTTTTTTACTTTCAGTTTTATTAATCTGATCTTTGATTTTCGAGATTTCTTTTCCTTATATGTACAGAAGAATTGTACATGTTTGGCATGTTCAATTGCTTGCTGTCTAAGGGAGGGAGAAAAAAAATTGAAGCGTGGTGTTTTGCAGGCATGAATGTTAAAAACTATATATTTTGAAAATAAAAATTTTAAAAAAAGATTTCTTTTTTATCTTTTTAGGCTTCTCTTGGGTCTTGATTGATATTGGAGGTCATATTTTTTGCTCAGTTCCAGTCTTCTAATGAAAGTTTGAAATGCTTCTATTTCATTGAATGACCATTTTTCCCTTGAAGTATAATGCTTAATTTTGCCAGGTAGTTGATTTCCTGGTTGTAGTCTTAGCTTCTTTACCTTCCAGTATATTTTTTTGTGTATATGTGTTATTTATCCATAGACATATGGTTTTCCCATATAGAACATTGGCTCCTTAAGGACAGACACCATTTCATCTTTCTCTTTGTATTACTGGCAATTTCCTTCATGTCAGACTTGTTTAATAAATGCTTGATAATTGATTGGCATCTATCTATATGTCAGATCAGCCAGTTTTATTGCATTGGAGCTTTCACTTTTCCCAGCTATTTTATTGTTACTCAGTGATATTTCCTTTCTTGTCCAACAGGACAGGGTGGTTTTTCTTTTTCTTTGCCAACTAGTTTTTGTTTTATTTGGGCATTTTACTTTCAATTTATTGGAGCAGTTACTATTCAAGATATTTAAGGTTTCACAAATATTAAGCACTGGGTAAGAGAAGTGTTTATCATATAATAAACATTATTACTCACATTTTGCATATACAAGTAGAGTGACAGTAATTTTAAATTTTTTTCCATCTCTGAAAGGAAAGAGATTACAATTAAAAAATAGAAGTAAATTCTACTTTGAACTGTGCAGGACCAAAATAATTCAAATAGACATTTCTTGGAGTCTCTGACTCCAATTGCTTTCCTCAGGGTATCCCTTGTGAAGTGAGGCAAAAGACAGGCAACAAAGAACAGTTTTTATACCCTAAAACAATTTTTACCCTATCTTGGGCCTCAATGGTCCCTGACTTAGTATCAAGATTCAGAATCTTTCACGGGAATCGATTTCTACTCTCAGGTAAAACAACAGTGGGGCTATAGATTACAAAGTGGTTTGTGCAAGATTAAGCAAGGGTACAAGCAAGGGGGGAGGTCCTGGAATTGTAGCCCCAAACTATGGGAGGGATCAGTTCTCTGAGAAGGCATCATGTCTATCCAGTATAAAACCAAAAAGAACTAAGATTTTAACCAACAAATTTAAAAAACTTATCATATACTACCCTTTTTTTATTACATGCAAACTGCATAATAATATTATTTATCTTTCAGATTACAGAATATCTGTATGCCAAGAAGATGGCTTTCCGTTACCCAGAACCGGAAAACAAGACTGACTATGTTAGATCAAGAATATGGCGAAGTGATTATGAGTCTTTGCTGCCAGATGTATATGAATGGCCTGAATTTGCATCACAACCTCCCAAATTATTTGAATAGAAAGCATTCCTTCTAAAAGAATACTTGCTAAGCTGCAGGGACCTCCTTTCCCACCCTCCCCTTTTTTTCCCACACCAAGTAGAGAAAATAATTGATATTTGCAGGGGGGTTTTCCCTCCATATTTTGTTGTTTTGTTGTCTTACTCTATTTTGCTTGATTTATTTCTCCAAGTATATATAAATCAAATCTGTGAGAGAATACATCACCTACAATGTTTGTGCATTTAAAAAAAAAAGTTCAGATGACTAGAATGCTCTAATACAAGCTTAGAGTACATACTACACGTTAAATGTTTAAAATATAAATGGATATGTATTTTTTAATATGTTTATTGTATTCCCATTCATTGCTGACTGCCAAAGTAAAATTACTTCTGCCATTATAAGTAATAATCTTCTCCCAGCCAATTCCTTCAGGATTATTTAAAATTCACTCCTGTGGATGTGAATAACAAATTTTGAATTCTAACTTGAAGCAAGAAATCCCTTTAATTAGAAACTCTACGCTTTTCTAAAGTTTAGAGGAAAGCTTTTCCTGGTGTCCAAAATCCTTTTAACCATAGACTTTGTGATTCTCTGACAGACTGAGTTGTGATATAGGAAAAGTTTACTGTAATATTTATTTTCTTACTAGCCTAAAATATTGTATTGGTAAAGTGAAATGAGAGCTAGTATTAACTTAAGAAAAACTAAGGAAATGGTCAGCCAGTCTATTGAAAAATACAGCAAAATTGTAATCAGGACCTTTTTTTTTCTTTTAAAAACTTTACATAGATAATATTGATTTATAATTCAAAGCATACAAGTTAATTGCTCAATCTTGAAGTTATATTCTGAAACAATCATAGTTTACAATTTTCCATCTTCTTGAATTGCAAATGATTCCTTAAGAATGGGATGTAATACAGAAGATTAAATATAATGTATCATATTCATAAATTATTCAACTAAATTGTCCCCTTCATAATCATCTCTTTGGGAATCTCTGTGTTTCCTCCAACTGCCTTGCCATTTCTCACAACATTTTTAGAATTCTTTGGAGTTATTTTTAGAATATTGGGGTCTTTTTGTTTTGATTTTTACTGAAAATCTTCATCCTCATGAAGTAGATTTTAGTTTTAGAAATAGCCAAAAATTGTTCAGAGGCAAGTGTGATGAATAAGGTGAGTTAGGAAGATGAGTATATCTTTTGCAAGTTAGGGATTTAAGCATATAATAATGAGATGAATTTTCTTTCTTTTAAGCTGACTTTTAGAGACAATTCCAAACAAAGAGTTTGAGATGTGAAAAACAACATTTAGTTGGAAGCATACATTTTGGTCAACATAGTAATTTGTAATCTCATTTCAGATGTATGTTACTTCCAGAATAGTCATGTGTTCCTCTAATATTATAGAAAAATGTATGGTGGCTCTTAGGAAAGGAATCTTCTTTATTTCTATCCTTTGTTTCATTTGTTCAATGGAAAGAGTTGTTGAAGGGTAGATTGATGGTAATTCTGAGTATGATTAAGTGTTTTTTAAAACGCAGAAAACTTTCAGTTGATCCCCATTGTTTAATATGGCTGCATAGGAAATGTGGTTTAAATAATTATAAATGGATACCCTGATTATTCACCACTATGTTTTGTAAATCTATTTCCTATGAAATAAGAATATTAGGTCCATAGTTAACGCATTTTTCATGCTTGGAGACAAAGCATTTAACTTTTTTTCCCCTCGTTGCTCTTCATTTAAAATAAGTAATCTTTAAAATGATCCTATCCATAAAATTGTAATAATTTGAGGTTCTAACGTAGTATTAAACAATGGGCATAATTGTAGATATTTTTCAGCTATTGTTTTTTTAAGCCAGGAACTATGAATTAGAAAGTAAATTTTATGTTCTTGGTAAATATGTCCATTATTATATCTTCAGTGTATGCATTTTAGAAATAAAATGAGCATACTTAATGAATGCCCTCATATACATCTCAAATAAAGCAGTAAGCTTTGTGTTTTCTTGTCTTGGGGAAAATTGGCTTGCACATTTTGGTAATAAGTTTTCAAGAAAATGTTAGGAAAATGAAACTTGATAGTATAAGTTTTTTTAAAAAAAATTAAATCTTAAGTAATATGGTATCTTTAAAGCTGCTAGACACCAGTGTCCCTTTTTGTGACAGAAAACTTAAGGAGAATTATTTTAACAATAGAAGTTTGCTAGTGTCATGTGATTATGACTTCATATTCATGTTCTGATTCTTCTTAGTGTTACTCAAGAATTGTACTTTCTAAATTAACTAAAACAATATGCACACTAGCTGAAAATATTAATATAGAAAAACAGATTGGGAAAAAACTGAAAATAAACTAAAATTTTTTATATTCTCTAAGATTATGTCTGGGGAAAATGTACTTGATTTCATAAGGAACTGAGAAATAGTTCCATCTTATAGGAGAAAGAAGAAACTAGAACCACTATTGATTTGTCAGAGATGGTTTTAATAGTCCAAAGTAAAAGAATATTATAATCTGGTACCAGATATAGTGTAGGCCAAATGGAGCACTTATCTAAGAATAAGGGAAAGATTGCTTCCCTGATCTCCTTTCCCCAATTGAAGAGAAGGTTAATTTATACTATAATGGAAAAAGTATGTGAGTGTGAAATTTTGGTTAAAATTCCAAAAGTATTTAAATGTGGTATGAATTTTAAATTCAATACTATGAATAGTTTTTGCATTTTAAATATTTTTTTAAAATACCAACTCAAATGATGTTTTTTACATAGAATGATTTTTCATCTATTTTTGCTATCTTAGTGTTTACAATCTATAAGTTCACTAAAATTTAAGGATTAGTCTGAGAATAAATGTAATTCGTTTGATTGAAGATAATGTTTCAGAAGATTTCCTGAAAATACATTTAACTACAGTGCATTTCTTTGTATTGGTTTAGAAAAACTCATCAAATGTGAGAACCATTTTTTATTTTATAAAGAATAATCTGAAAAAACAGATTTTTTTTCCGTATATTGTTATTGTCTACTAACAATTTGCATTACCTTATGATACTAAATTCTAAGATTTTAAGAAATAAGTCCTTCTCTGAACTCAGATTGATTATGTTCCAGCATTAATTTGTAAGTTGTTAAATGTTATCTACAGCTTGGAGTCGGTAACAGCAAATTTAAACCAATAGTAAAGCTTCCAAGGGGGTGATATGGAGAAATTCTTTTCGTATACTTCATTCAGATATTATCCATATTCCTTGTCTTTTTTTAGCCGGTGCCCCAGGGATGACTTCTTCATACTCTACATTGTTGAATTCACTAACAATAATGGAGTCAGTTTTATAGGAGCACAGTTTTAAGAGCTCTAATTAAAATTCCCAATACTGAAATTTCACTTTTAAAGGGGTTGTTGCAATTGGAAGCTCTTGTATTTTGCATCTGAAATTACATATGTTCAGATGCTGCTATATTAATAAATTAGAGAGTTACAATGAGACATGTTATTTGTTATGAAATAGTACTTGGTTCTCTGATCTTTTGATATGCATCAAAATTATTTTCTGCCAGTATTGAAATGAGCACTCTGCAGACAAATTAAAAAATAAATTTAACTGTGAAATGTATAAATTAAGTAATTCAACTATTAAAAAATTCCTGGTCCTTTAATGTGGCTGAGATTTTTCAGTATTTTAATTTAACCAGCAAATTTTCCCATATTAATAGTAAAGAAATTGGGTTAAATGCAGTGTTGTATCTTGTAATAGTGAACATGAAATAGGCCCACAGTGTTTTCAAACCAAATAAGTATAAGTGGACTCAAGGAAGGCCAGTAGTCTTTATGAAATGTTGATTTACTTTCACTGAAAATTCCATGAGAAATGGATTTGAGAATTCTGAATCTTTTTGCTTTTTTATAAGGGGATAGGGGGGTAAAAATGAAAACATGTTAAAAGTTCAGTTGCAGAAATTGTACATAAAATGTCTTTAAAAGCTTTGTATCTTTTCTATAACAGCTTCTTGCTAGAAAGCTGTGTTTTTATATTCTATTATCTATTCTATATAAAAAATTGAATCCTTTTTTGTTACTCTATATTCTCTGGTGTTGAGCAAATTTTTTAAGCTTTATGTTTGAGGGGGAAATCTTGCTGATAAATTAAGAGTTTCCTCAACTTTCATTATTTGTTTTAGTGTTAAATGCCTTTTCAAGTTAAAAAATACTTAACTAATCATTGATTGTAATATCCCAGTTTTATCATAAATGAGTAATACTCAAGACATGAACATGTGATGGGACAGGAATAACTATTTGACTAAGCCCTTGCATTTGGATCCTGAATACAGATGCCTTTTATTTTCAAAAATTATCTTAAATGAAACACTCATCTACTGTTCTCTTAAAGTTATCTCTCTCATCCTTTTCATGTTTACCTCTCAACTTAACAATTGTTAAGTTGCTTCATTCATGACCCACTTTTTGTGACCCCTTTTGGGATTTTCTTGGCAAAGATACTGAAGTAGTTGGTCATTTCCTTTTTCAGATCATTTTACAGATGAAGAAACTAAGGCAAACAGGGTTAAGTGACTTGCCCCAGGTCAAATAGCTAGTGTATTAGGCCAGCATTAAACTTGGGTCCAGTGCTCTGAACTTATGCAACATCTAGCTGCCCTCAACTCAAGATTTTTTAAATTTCCCAATTTATGCTAACATATATGTCTGTAGAAAATATTAGATAATATCTATTGCACATTCATGTATAAGTACAACTTTACATGTATATAACTTATTACAGGATGGAAAGGCAATTAAAAACTGATATGAGCAGAAAGTTAAATATTTGACAAACAAGTTTCATTCTAAATATTTTCTTTTGCCTTCCTCAAAATGTAGAATTGACTGAACTGAAACAATTTTTTTAACCAATTATGATACTTTTTCACAAACTATTTAATCACATTACATGAATTGATTATTGATTTAAAGGAAATCATGTATTGCAAAAATCATTGGTTACCATTTTTCCCCATTAATATTTAAGGTTACATTGATTCCTTTTTATGTTGATTACTTATGGGAATGTAAATTTAAGGAGGGAAAATGTATTGATTTATTATATGAAGGCCTAGTGATCAGTTAGAAAAAAAATTTATGTTATGTAACTTTTTCTCTTTTAGGGCATTGTAATTGATGTGTTCTGGTCTTATATTTTCTTAGTAAAATTTTCCTATGCATAAATTATGCTTATGTATTTGTTCTCAAGTATACCATTGTATATATTGGTTTCTTTTTTAAATGGCTTATTTTAAAACTTTAAAATAACTCCAGAATGCCTAATTCAATGAAAATATTACTGATTTCAATTCACATTGTGGAATGTTGTGTTCTCTGATGTTTTTTTCTACTTGTCTATGTCTTCCCAAAATATTTCTCTGTTGTACTTTCATCTTACGCTATAGAAAAATGCAATATTAGCCCATAAATTCAAGGTTGTACATTTTATTAGGAAGGAGGAATAAAGTAAAAACTGTTACAAAGTATAAAATTACCATCTTGCACCATTTTTGAGCTAATTCTTTCAGAAAAGTTTTGTGGTGGTATCAGAACTAATTACTAGCTGGGGTAGCTAGGTGGCAGTGGGCAGAGTACCAGCCCAGAAGTCAGGAGGATCTGAGTTCAGATCTAATCTCAGACACTTCACACATACTAGCTGTGTGACCCTGGGCAAGTCATTTCATTCCATTGCCTCACTTTAAAAAATTATTTTTTAATAGTAGCTAACATTTATATAGTACTGTGTGTCATGCACTGTACTAATTATTTCATTAGATCTTCACAACCCTGGGAGTTGCTCTTTTTTTCCTTATTTTACAGTTGAGGAAACAAGTGACTTGCCCAGGGACACACAGCTAGTATGTGTGAAGAGTCTGAGGTCAAATTTGAACTCAGGTTTTCCTGACTCAAGGCCCAGCACTCTTAAGCACTGTGTTACCTTTTAAAGGGAGGATTTCACCTTTCATAGAAATCATGAGCAGGGCCAATGAACTGGAAAGTTTCCTTGCTCATCCTTTGCAATGGCTGTGCCTCACTGCTATTACATTCAACTCTCATGCATCTTCTCTAGACAGTTCTGCCATGAGAGGGGAGTATTCCAAGGTTAAAAAAAAAAATTCAGGTGTTAGTAAGCATTTATTAGGTGTTGTGATAGAATCTGGAAATACAGAGACAGTCCCTGTCTTAAAAGATTATATTGTATTGGATTAGACATAAATGTAAAATTTAAGCTAATTTGTGATATAGAAGGACCATAATAGCTGGGGGATTAGGAGAGGTTTCCTGAAGAAGGCAGCACTCAAAGGAAAGAAGGGATTGGAAATGAGATGAAAAAGAAGGATTATTCAGGCATGAGAGCCAGCATTTTTTTTTTTTTTTTTTGAGTGCAAAGGCAAGGAAACAAGACAATGTCATATACAGAACACCAAGGAGGTTGCTTTACCTGGATTGTGGAGTGCAGGGGGGGGGGGGGGGATGGATATATAGAAAAAAATTGGAAAGGTAGGTGAGATTATAAAGAATTTGCATTTCTAAATTTGTAATTTATCTAAGAAATAGCCAGTGGTGTTTACTGATCATGGGAGAGATCAGTTTTGCAATTTAAGAAAACCACTTTGGCAGTTACATAGAGAGGATGAATAAAGAGGGAAGATCAGGTGCAGGGAAATCAGTTGATGAGAGCCTGAACTAGAGTGGTGGCTTTGGGATTTAGGATGAAAGAAATAAGTTAAATGTAGAGATAGAAACAGCAAGGTTTGGCATCTGAATGGAAGTACAGGATGTGAGAGTGAAGGGTCAGTGATAAAAGCACTGATTATAAATGCTGATGGATGATGTGCACTCAACAGAAAATAAAAAAGGAATGAGTTTAGGAAAAGTTATATTTAAGCTGGTGGGGTTAACTGATGAGACAAATGGGCTCAGGACAGAATTTTATAATATACCCATAATACAGAGCATGAGGTATATAGTAAACCAATAAAGGATATGAAAGTGGGGTAATCCATTAAGGAAATAAAAACGCATCTGTGTTCGGAAAGACTCAGAAAATAAACTATTGAGGAGATGGTGTAGAGGCTGATGTCAAATGCTAGAGAAGTCAAAATATGACTGAAAGTAATTTAAAATTTGCAATAGAAGGAGGATTTGAAGAATATGGTGGAGTGAGTTGGTAAATTTCAAGCTCTCCAAATTTCCCCCATAAATGGAACAAATTTGTGCCTCATGGCATAGACTCCCCACATAAACTGGTGCAAAATCAAGATGGGGCAGAGCGGGTCCTCCAGGTACAGCCAAAGATCTGAAGAAAGACGCTGGGCCAGAGATTTAGCAGTGTGAAGTGCAACCCCCTCTACCTCAGAAGCACCATATGGGGAGCCCTAGGACTAGTTAGGTTTGCTCCTCAGCAGGAACCACAGAAACTTTAACCTCCTGGATTGTTTGTGGAGTCAGGGTCTGATTGCGGAGTTCTGAGTGAACCTTTACTGATTAGGAGTGCTGTGCTCAGGTATGCTGCTGAGATTGGATCTTGGATGGGCAAGGACCAGCATATCCATGAGTGCAAAAGCAGTGGGGACTAGGATGCTGCTGATTGTGGGCACTTGCTAGAGGATGGAGCTCTTGGTTTGGGGTTCTAAGTCTGAGAGAACTTAAGTGAAGCTTGAAGCACCATCCCCCCACCTATGATTAGAAGTATTTATACCTCTTATTTGAAAAAAATAATAATGAACTGGCAAAGAAGAAAGAACCCCACCATATAAATTTACTATGGAAGCAGGGAAGAAGAGAGTTCATCTTCAGAGGAGAACACTGAAGTTAAAAAAAAAAAAAAAGTTGCTCTACTCCAAAGAGTAACGTTAAATGCCTCCCAGAGAGAATTTATAAAACCCAAAAAAGAATTTAAAAATCAAATGAGAAACATTGAGAAAAAACAAAAAAATAAAAACTATCCACACAAAAAAATTATGAAAAAAGTTCAACTAGGAATGGAAATAGGAGTCTCAAAATTGAAAATAACTCTGAAAATTAGAATTGAATAAAGGAAAGTCAGTGAAGCTATGAGACAGAAACAACAAAACATAAGAAATGAAAAAATAGAGCAGAATGTGAAACATAAGAAAAACAACAGATTTGGAGAACAGGTCAAGAAGAGAAAACAATAATTGAACTACTTCACAGTTGTGACCAAAAAAAAAAACAAAACCTCCACAATAATGCCAGAAATTATACAGGAAAACTCTGGAGTGATAAAACATGAGGGGAAAGTAGAAATAGAAAAAAATACACCAATCACCCTCTCAAAGAGATCCTTTGTAGAAAACACATGGGGATATTATTACCAAATTTCAAAGAGAATTTTGCAAAAAACCAAAACGAAACAAAACAACTACAATTGTTACTGGAGCTGAAATAACAGGGGACTTAGCAGCATCCACAATAAAAAACTGAAGATCCTGGAATCATATATACTTGCAATCAAAAGAACTAGGCCTGTAGCCAAAAATATATCTAATAAAATTATAATACCGAATGAGAAAAAAATGGACATTCTACAAACCTGAACATTTTCAGGACTTTCTATCACCCAAACCCAAACTTAATAGAAAATGTAACATATAAGAGCCAATATCAAAGATAAATTTCAAGAAACAACATGGGCAAATTGTATGGGGTTTTTTTACATAGGAAATTTATATCATATGTTTAAAATTGATATCAACAATGAGGTAGTTCAAAAGAAAGATTGGGGAAGAGTTAAGGTAAAAATAACAATCATGTCATACAAAGGAGGTGCAGAGGAAACAGACACAGAGACATTAGAGGAGGGAGGAAGACTTGTAGCTCTGAAAACCTAACTCACATTGGGAATGGGTTAAATGCTACATATATGCCATGAATCTATAAAGAAATAAGGGGGGAACGATGGGCAGATGGGGAAGCAAAGAGTAAGGGAAGAAGACAAGGGAGGGATCCATGGGTGGAGGGAGGTTAAGTAATAGCAAGGCCAAGTTTTTAGGAGCAGAATTAAAGCAAAGAATCAGCAGGGATAGGAAAGTGTGTGAAGGTGTATGTATATATCTACATATATCTACACAAATATATCTTTTTTAATTATAGCCCTTTTGGGGATGATGGGGAGAGATGAAAAGGGGAAAAAAGAATAAAGTAAAAAAGGTGTGCAGCAAAGAACAAATAGCTAAAATCTAGGTAAGGTGTAAATCTAGGTAAGATATATCTATCAAATACTCCTGACTTAACAGTTCAGTAACCTTGTCAAAAAGTGAAATTTTAATCTAACATGACCTGTTCTTCATCAGGGCGTACTTATTCTTTGTAACAACTGGTTAATTTTCAGCTGTTCTCCAACCTCCCCCCAAGAAAAGTAGTTGGGGGTGGAGGGGTGGTATGTAGTTGATTTCTCCCCTTCCTCCATCTCTGTTGCTATAGTCACAGAAAGCTATAGATTATTAAGTGTTAATGTGTAAATGACACATAAAAACAAATCTAGCCTTTATGTTTCTTAAGAAGTCAAGCCAAACAGCCCTTTTTGTAGTGGCTAGAAACTGGAAACTGAAGGGATGCCCATCAATTGGAGAGTGGCTGAATAAATTATGGTATATGAATGTTATGGAATATTGTTGCTCTGTAAGAAACGACCAGCAGGACGATTTCAGAGAGGCCTGGAGGGACTTGCATGAACTGATGCTGAGTGAAACGAGCAGAACCAGGAGATCATCATACACAGCAACAACAATATTACAGGATGATCAATTCTGATGGACATGGCTCTCTGCAACAAAGAATTGTCTCAAACCAGTTCCAATTGTTCACTGAAGAAAACCATATACACCCAGAGAGAGGGAAATGAAATATGAACCACAAGGTAACATTTTCATGATCTCTATTGACATTTGCTTGCATTGTGTTGCCTTTCTCTGATTCTTTTTTTTTTCTTGTAGATAGGATTTTTCTTGCATAAATTCTCAAGCATTTCAACATTATTAACATGTAGTGGACTTCCTGCCATCTAGGGGAGAGGAGGGGACTGGGGGTAAAATTTGTAATGGAAAGCTTTGTAAAGATCAATGTTGGGGAACTACCCATATATATGTTATACAAATAAAAAGCTTTAATAAAAAAAAAA
>JAJPUD010000034.1:439924-498168 GCA_023553655.1 Myrmecobius fasciatus
GTAGACTTAGCTTTTTAAAGGACATCAGATCAGGCTTGTGGCCAGCTTCATTTCTTCTAACAGAAAGAGGTGATTTGTGCCCTATTAGAATTCTAGTGTTATTAGAGGGAGTCAGATATTATAGAGGGCCTGGGAATGGTTTTGTTACATTTTGATGAACTAAAAGAAGAAAAATAAAAGAGTGGGAGTAATACACTAGGGGGAAAAGGGGAAGGTAAAGTGAAAAAACCTTTTTCATATCATATATTTTGAGTACACAAGTAGAAAACTAGACAAATAAGGAAGGATGGGTAGGGAAGCAAGTGATACTTAAACCTCCCTTTTTTTTTTAAATGTCAAATTTTTAATGTTTCAATCAAATGCAATTAAGTTGAAACACAGATATAAAAATATAATACCTTCTTAAGTGCTGTTGTTTTGGAACAAACAATATAGCATTCCTTCCCCTTGGTTTATCTGCAAATATAGTGTTTGCTGAACATTAATTTTTATGTAAATTAACATTAGCCCTAAACCCAGAAAATCTTATATATGGTGGCAGATTTTCAGTTGATAGATATTTTGCACCAAGAAATTGTCAGAAGTGCAAATGCATTTATGTGGTATCTGGTCTTTCTATAAACATTGTTCATCTGGCAAGAAATCATACAGCATAACTACAAGTTATTCAGAAGCACTGATGAACAAGAACTATATTTTGACATTGGTATAATCATTTCACTGGTAAAGAAAATCTTGATAACAGTATCACTACTAGTATAATATATTTTCTTAAAATTTTTGCAACTTTTTACACCAGTTTAAAAAATGAAATAATTTGTAATTATTTTAGCAGAAACAAGCTCTTTAGCATTAGTATTATATTGTGCAAAGAATATTTTGATATTAATAAATCCCATTGAATAAGTATAAATAGTCTGCATGGATGAAAAAAAGCAGGGTTCTTCTACTTTTATAGCTATTACTGTTTGAGGTAACTATTTGTACTATAAAAGATATTGTTTTAGCTAGACCAAGGATATAGCTTTAATCTGGCATTTGTAAATCTCACTTTTTTAGCTGGTCAAAAAGAGGATAGAATACATGGATTTGGGTGTGGAAATACATTTCACTCAGTAGGGAAACAAGAAGGAAAGAGGAAAATTAGATTAAGAGGATAATTTCAGGGAGGGATTAGTCATAAGCAAAAGAAAATTAGTTATGAATGGTTAATGTATGGAGAAGAGGGACTCATATACATTTCTGAGTTTGGACAATGTGGGAATATATTATTGTATTTTATTATAATTGGTTTGTTTTTCTTTTTATTTTAAGCTAGGGGAAGGGCATGGGAAAGAAATAAATTTTAGTTTTAAAATTAAAATAAAATAGATGTGTAACCTGGTGTGAGTAAGATTTATCTTTTTGAATTTAAATCTGGCCTCAGACAAGCTGTGAGACTTTGCAAGTCACTTAATCCTGTTTGCTTTATTTCCTCATCTGCAAAATGAGCTAGAGAAGGAAATAGAAAATCATTCTAGTAACTTTGCTAAGAAAACTCCAAATGGGATCCTGAAGAGTAGGACAGAAATGAAAATGATTGATCAACAATGGCAACAAAATGTGTAACCTAGAACGGCTAGGAAGGGAATAATGTCCTTATTTCTCCCTTTAATATGAATTACTTCGCTATATTGTCCTATTGCCACTTTAATTGGCAAAGGGCCTACCCCTAAGGGGATGAAACATGGGTAAGATTCAAAGGGAAGAAGCACAGTGAGAACAAATTTGGGGAAAGACAGGTCTGGTTAGAGCACTAAATTGGGGACCTAAGCAGTTATAGGGTATGTCCAGAGCTGTAAAAGAACCAGCTGGTCCTGGAGCAAGGAATGATAGCTGGGCAAGTTAGGATGAATTGAGTAAGGCCTTCCTTGATTGAATGGAAGTAGGTATGGCTCCTCTGAAGCAGTCTAATGGGAAGGATAGGGAACAATGATTGAGCCAAAATAAATTACTGAGGTTTTAGGCTGGTTTAATGAAATGTCTCAAAAGAATTTATAGGCTTAGACCATCTTCAAATTAAGAGGCAAAGATGTCATTACACTGTTAGCATCCAGCTAAATTCCAAAAGGGAGTTTAGTGATAACAAGGAGAAAAGGTAGGCTAAGTCCCCTCATGAAACTCAGTTAACAAGGGGAAGATGTCATAAGGCAGGCTAAGTTCCTAATAAACTAGCAATTAACATGGGGAAGGGCAGGCTTTATACAGTAGAGAAATAAGTGGGAGGTGAGAGTGGGGTTGGGGATTGGCATCTATAGCTTGGCCTTCTGATTGCATACAGTAACTATGGGGATCGAGATAATGCTGTCAATTCAAAAAAATCAGCAAGGGCCCACTTCACCAAAGCTCATTTAAGGCCAGCTTAAATTTTGCCTTAACTCAACAAAGACCTTCTATCAATTCCCCTCTTTATGGCCTGTCTGGTCCATTAGCAGGGCGTGAACACAAATTACGAAGAATGGGCAAACTGATTTTGTGATCTGCACTGTTGAAGTGGACAGCCAAATGACACTTGAGCATTTGAAAATATCCCCAGTAGTACACAACACAAAATAGGTGCTTAAAAATGGAATGAGAAAGCATTTCTTGAGTGCTTACTAGTCTCAAACATTTCATTAAATCTTGAGACTGCAAATAAAGAAGCAAAACAATCAGCTCTCAAGGTGCTCGCATTCTAATTAGGAAAGACAACCCACGAGGCAGGGTACAGTTTAGGAAAATATGGAAAGGCCAGGTGATCCTTCAGGCACATTGGCCATTCAGATAGTAACTGGGCAGATGCTTAAGGCTTGATGGATCTGGGGAAGCAATGGCAGGAAAGGTTTCAAATCAATAATTACTAGGAAGGAGGGTAACAGGCCTAAAAGTCTGAGTGGAGCAGGGTTCTGTGTTACTCAGGCAGGGCATGAGAAGGGTAAGCAAACAGCTGGGAAGGGGTGTCTGGTACCTGGTAGGAAGTAGGCAGTAGGGTTAGGATCTGGCAAGGGAAGGGCTCCCTAAAGTAGTATTGCTTCCGGGCAGTTGACAAGCTGGGCTTGAATGGGCACTGGGACCCATTTGCCATCTGATTATTGCAAATGCTTACTGACTGATTTTACCCTTGGTTTTATGGGGTAGGGGATGGGGAAGAGTAGTGCTCTGACTGAAGAAATTCAGACCATATGAGTCCTCCCCAAAGTGTCACAGATACCAATTTTAATGCCAAATTGCTATGTTTGATGTAGATCTACCAGATTTGGTCATTTTGGGCACCTCTAATACACTGGGCATGACTTTTATGTCTCAAATACTAAATTGGAACTTAAAATATTTTTTTTAAAAATGAAATTAATTTAAAATGTGGAACTTTTTTTAAAAAAAATCAATGAGTAGGATGAAGGCATATTTATAAAATTTGCAGATGACACAAAGCTGTGCAAGTCAGTAAATATGGTGGATGACAGGCAGGATCCAAAAATATCTAAACAGGTACAATGTGCAGATAAATGTGAAGTTTTACACTTGAATTTAAAAATCAGTTTCACAATTACAAATGGGAGTCAAGTGGCTAGGTAACAGTGCATCTGAATAAGGGCTGGGACTTTTAATGAAATGCTAATGTGTAACATTATGGTGTTTTGCAAACTTAAAGCATCATAATAATAGCAATGAGCTGGGATGAGAAGGGATAGTGAATAGAGTGCTAGACCTAAAATCGCAAAGACCTGAATTTATATCTGAGCCCAGATACTTATTAGTTAAGTGACTCTAGGCATGTCACATAACCCTGCTTGTCTCAGTTTTCTCATGTGTAAATGAAGCTGGAGAAGGATATGGCAAACCATTCCAGTATCTTTGCTAAGAAAAACCTCAAATGAGGTCATGACACAGCTGAAAAACAGTATTATTATACAAGTTCAATATGAATATTGAATATTGTATGACAGCAACTAATAGAGTTAATATGATTTTATGTTGCATTAATAGAAGTATAATGTCGAGAATAAGGGACATAGTTGTTCAACATCCAATAAATATTTATTAAGTGCTTACTATGTGCCAGATACTATACTAAGTGAAATGATATAAAGGTACTGTAAGTGGTAATATAGGATAGAAATATGAAATAGATTGGGAGAGCATAATTTTTAAAAAATTTTTTATTAAAGCTTTTTATTTGCAAAACATATGCATGGGTAATTTTTCAACATTTGACCCTTGCAAAGCTTTCTGTTACAAATTTTTCCCTCTTACCCCCCACCTCCCTCCCCTAGATGGCAGTAAGTCTAATATATGTTAATTATGTTAAAATATGTGACAGATCAAATATGTGTGTGTATATATATATATATTTATACAGTTATCTTGCTGTACAAGGGGAAAAAAAACCTGAGATGGAAAACATAATGCAAGCAAATATCAATAGAGAGTTTGAAAATGCTACGTTGTGGTCCACCCTCAGATCCCACAGGCCTCTCCCTGGATGTATATGACTTTCTTCATCACTGAACAATTGGAACTGGTTTGAGACAATTCTTTGTTGCAGAGAGCCATGTCCATCAGAATTGATCGTCATATAGTCTTTTTTTTTTAAATTTTATTTTATTTGCATAACATATGTGTGGGTAATTCTTCAACAATAACCCTTACATAGCTTTCCGTTACAAATTTTTCCCCCCAACTTCCCCACCCCTCCCCTAGATGGCAGGATATCCACTACATGTTAATTATGTTAAAATATTGGCAAATCGAATATATGTATACATATTTCCAAACTTATCATTGTTGTGCAAGAAAAATCTTATCTACACAAACGATATATCAGATAAAGGAAACACAATGTAAGCAAACATCAGCCAAGGAGTATGAGAATGTTATGTTGTGGTCCACATTTCACATCCCTCTCTCTGGGTGTATATGGCTTTCTTCAGTGAACAATTGGAGGTGGTTTGAAACATTTCATTGTTGAAGAGAGCCATGTCCATCAGAATTAATCGTCATATAGTACTGTTGTTGCCATGTATATAATGATCTCCTGGTTCTGCTCATTTCACTCAGCATCAGTTCATGCAAGTCTATCCAGGCCTCTCTGAAATCATCCTACTGGTCATTTCTTATAGAACAATAATATTCCATAACATTCATGTACCATAGTTTATTCAGCTATTCTCCAATTGATGGGCATCCATTCAGTTTCCAGTTTCTAGCCACTACAAAAAGGGCTGCCACAAACATTCTTGCACATGTGGGGCCCTTTCCCTCCTCTAAGATCTCTTTGGGATATAGGCCCAATAGAAACACTGCTGGGTCAAAGGGTATGCACAGTTTGATAACTTTTTTTTATTATTATTAAAACTTTTTATTTGCAAAACATATGGGTAATTCTTCAACATTAACCCTTACATAGCTTTCTGTTACAAATTTCCTCCCCAACTCCCCACCCCTCCTCTAGATGGCAGGAAATCCACTACATGCTAATTATGTTAAAATACTTGACAAGTCGAATATATGTATACATGTTTCCACACTTATCATTGTTGTGCAAGAAAAATCGTATTCCAAGAAAGAAAAATCAGAGAAAGGAAACACAATGCAAGCAAACAAGTTTGATAACTTTTTGAGCATAGTTCCAAATTGCTGGGAGAGTATAATTGTAAAAGAATATTATGAAAATAATATAATAGAGATTTGGATTGTGACTGAAACAATCATGACAGAGGCACTCCACAAATAACATGAAAAATACATGGGCTCAAACAAATATGACTAGATAAGGCCACCCAGCTCTTATCTACTTGTTCCTGAAAAACCCATAAATTCATAGCAGATCCAATCAGGATCAAAAGAAATCCAACAAATACACAAATCAGCCAGATGTTAAGAAAAACAAATGTCAACATAACCAGTTAAGGGATATGCATAGCTAGAAGTCTCTTTGTTCAGAGGGAGCAAAAGCAGAGGGTTCCTCTGAGAAATCCCAGGGTGGGTTCCTTGGTAGCCCTGGGGTACAGCAATGGGAAATGACCAGAGATCAGCCCACAGCAATCCAACCATGAATTCTTCGGTCCCCACAGACATGATTCTAATCCAAGACATCAGAGACAATCCTAAATCTCTAGTGCTCAGAAATTCAAAGATCCAGGGAAGCCACACAAGAAGTAGATGTCAGTATAAATGAACTTCAAGGGTTCCAAAACCTACCATTCCACACAAGGGCACAGAAGGTGGGCCCTGGCATAAAGTCCTAATTCAGGAATTAAAACTAAAGAAATGAATAAATCAAAGAAAACACCACCTCCTATAAAAAAATCATTGCAAATCTTAACTCCCTAACAATTACAAGAAGAGATTGAAAGGAATAAAATGAATTTTCCACAAGGATTACATGAATACCTAGAAAAAATAATGCAAGGATTAAAAATTAAATAAGAGCTTTGAGGAAAGAATTAGAAGGAGAATAAATGGCATAACTTTCAGATGAAAAGCACATGGGCTCAAACAAATATGACTAGGTAAGGCCACCCATCTCCTACCTATTTGTTCCTGAAAATCCCAGAAGTTCATAGCAGATCCAGTCAGGATCAAAAGAAATCCAACAATTATAAGTGACACAGAATTACACGAATCAGCCAGATGTTAAGAAAAACAACTATCAACATGACTTAGGTATGGGGGTGATCTGTAAATGTTTGCAATGTAATTATAAAATACATCTATAAAAATGTTTGCAATGTAATTATAAAATACATCTATGAAATTTATTTATTTTAATTTTAAAAAGCGAGAAAAAAGCAGCTTAGAAAAGAAAGTGATCAATATTATATGAGAAATGCAATCCTTGAAAACTAGATTAAACAAATCAATGACTCAGTTGAGACAGTTATAAATATTGAAACAAAATCAAAATACCTTAGTTGAAGAAAATTTGACATCTCTGTGTAACCGTGTCTCCCCTGAACTCATTGCCTAAAGATCAAATATGTTATATTTCCACTTCTCTCCCAAACTCCTTAACCCCTCAAGGGAGTTTGGAGGGTGCCTAAGTTTTCTGCCATTAGCTCCAGTCCCCACTAATGGTATTCCTTCTGATTGTAAAGGGTGATTCTCAGCACTCCATTTTCATTAATACACTAATAGTTAGATTAGCTTTTACAAAGGAATATTTATTTTAAATTATATAATCACAAATATACAAATTTAATTCCCCAACACATGGGTTACATATATACTCTGCTCCCTACCCCCCAAAGGACTCAGTCTCTAGAAAAGTGAAGAGGATTAGGGTCATAGTTTAATTTAGTAGAGCACAATCCTAGTTCCAAATCCGAAAGCCTCCTTGGGTTCTCCTGGTTCTTGGGCTTTCCCTACCAAGCTGACTAGCTTCACCACCAGGCCTGTAGACCCTGCTCTGAGGTTACCGCAGCTGGAACTCCCAGGTCAGGTAGGGATTGCCACCGCAACTAAAAATTGAGAAGGACAAAGGAAATAAAACTGAAATAAAATAACTCCAGATCCATTTTTTGCCCCCTCCCCCCTCCAGTTACATATCAAGAAAATTCCCAGCCCCATTTTTTAGAACCAATGTAAAAAAAAAAATCCTGCTGTGCCTTTCTTATCAACTCACTATTTTATCTCAACAGCTCTTCCAAATCATTTCATTGCTCCTCAAGCCTCCCAGCACTCCCCTTTCACCCATTCTCTCAGTTAAGAACCTTGTTCATATTTTACAGGAAAAAATGAGGCTATTTCCCATGAACTCCCTCTTCTCCCCTGTTCCTCATTTCCTATCACTGAGGTGCCTTCTATTACTTCCTCCTCAATTTCTAGCTCACTTGATGATACAATCTTACTCCTTACCAAGGTTAACTTCTCTACCTGTTCAAGTGATCCCATTCCATCTCTCCTCCTCTCTCAAATTGCCCCCTTTAAAAAATGAATGGGCATTTGGTTTCCACAGTTATGAAGATCAAGTTGGAGAAATGAAACTTAAATTAAAAAACTGAAATCCACAAGGACATCAAAGAATAATTAAAGATGAAGATTATCTTCTCCCAAAAGAATGTAAGTTCCTTAGAGGCAGGGACTGACTTTGGTAACCAAAGGGTGGTAGTAGGAGATTTGAAAAGAATTTTTTGTTCTTTGTCCTTGTCCCCCTCTGTTAGTTACCCTCTTCTAATGGAAGCCCCTTGGGAGCAAGGACTGGCTATGTAATGAGGGATGGAGATTCTAGTCTTGTAACTTCTGTAACATCCAATTAATGGGGAATCAGGGGAAAGAATTGTGCGTCAGGATGGAAATAAAATGCTGCCTTTGGAATTTCAAAGGTGTGTCTACTCACCTAGGCACCCTCCTTTTTTTTAAAGAGATTGAAGCACACAGTTTTATGTTCTTTCTTTTTCTTGATTATTTTTATTAAAACTTTTTATTTGCAAAACATATGCATGGGTCATTTTTCTTTCTTTTTTTTTTTTATTTGCATAACATATGTATGGGTAGTTCCTCAGCATTGATCTTTACAAAGTTTTCTGTTACAAATTTTACCCCCAGTCTCCTCCCCTCCCCTAGATGGCAGGAAGTCCATTACATGTTAATTATGTTAAAATACTTGACAATTCGAATATATGTATACATATTTCCACACTTATCTTGCTGTGCAAGAACAATCGTATCTACAAGAAAAAAAATCTGAAAAAGGAAACCCAATGCAAGCAAAAATCGATAGAGAGCATGAAAATGTTACATTGTGGTCCATATTTCATATCCCTCTCTCTGGGTGTATATGGTTTTCTTCACTGAACAATTAGAACTGGTTTGAAACATTTCAATGTTGAAGAGAGCCATGTCCATCAGAATTGATCGTCATATAGTATTGTTATTGTCATGTATAATGATCTCCTGGTTCTGCTCATTTCATTCAGCATCAGTTCATGCAAGTCCCTCCAGGCCTCTCTGAAATCGTCCTGCTGGTCGTTTCTCACCGAACAATAATATTCCATAACATTCATATACCATAATTTATTCAGCCATTCTCCAGTTGATGGGCATCCACTCAGCTTCTAGTTTCTTGCTAGGCACTCATTCTTGCAAGAATGTAAAATAATTTTTTCCTGCATTGATCAGTGAGTCAGTGGAGTTCTTGGTAAGATATTTTGTTTCTTACAAATGGGGGCTCTGCAGGATCCAGACATTGAGTTCAGGATGGCCCTGTCACAGCACAAGGAGACGGGTCCTGTTGATTCATAGCCCTCATGGCTCAGCTTGGGTTTTCCCCCTCATAGATTGTCCAAAATCCCAGGACCATTTTGGAAAGTAAGGTCACTGATGAATCCAGGAATCAGGAAGGGAACTAAAGTAGGCTCTGGGGCAGCCATGTAACTCTGTGCACAAACAAAAGGTAAGAGCGTGGACTATCTAGTATTGCCTTTGGTGACTGGGACCCTCTTACAGGGTCTAAGGTGTCAGACAGGTTAATAAAATGGGGAATTTAATGGCCTCAAGAGTGGGAACCCCTGGGACATACCTCTCTTAAAGTCCTAGAAGAGAAAGGATGTCAGGAAATCTAGAGTAGATAAATATTAGTGATCTGGGACCACTGGAGTGTAGAGACCTCCATGCTGGGGTGCAGGAAGGATCTGCACAAAAGAAATTTACAAGAAACTCCAGTAAAGAAAGAAATGGGGTTCCAGAAGAGAAGAGGTTCTTCTCCAGGAAGTAGGGAACAACTCTATACTAGCCAGGAAAAAAAAGAATTTAAAAGTAGTTTGTGTTGGGGTGTGTGTGTGTGTGTGTGGGTCTACTCTGTTTCTCTTAATCAGCTGCATTACAAGGAAAACATTTGGCCATTTTGAGATTTAAAAGCGCTTATAAGGCATCTTGATGCAAACTAATCCGAATTTTTCTTAAATTTTCAAGCTTCTCTCCCTTTCTTCTTTTCTTTGGAATAACCAGGGCTGCTGCATGTGGATTATGCCCAGTCCAGCCTTTCCAAAGAATGGTAAGTTTCCAAAAATAAAAAATAAAAAAAAAATCCAAACCATGCTTTAGTCAGCCTTAGTTCTTCTCTAGATGGGTTCCTATGTTCCCCAAACCTCCCCCTCTCTCTCCTCCCTCCAAGTCTCAAAACTCTTCTCTGGGGATTCTTGTATTCTGTAAAAGGGCATGGCCTATTTATTTCCACATGGCTTGGACAAATCTAGGGGATTTTTTTACACTTTAAAATCTTTACCCCTTCCCAATACAGCAGTTCCATTTAGGGAAGAGTACAAAATTTAGGGGGAGATAGGAGCTATTGCCATTTTGCTTCCAGGGGCCTCTGTCTCCATCTCAAATCTCAAATCTCAGTTTACTGCTATTTCAAAGATTTCAGGCAGTCTAGAAGAGTGGAGTTTTTGAGAAGGGAAGAAGAGTTTTATCCCAACAATGTGACCTAAATTAAATGGTATATGATAGAATTACTTTCAATTGATGCATTTGGGAATAAGATTTTAGAAATGTGTGCACAATATTGCTAATATTAGTTTAAATCTGTATCTGATTTAATTGTAAGTAAAAAAAAATAATAATTATTAAAATGAAGTTCTCTGGTAACTTTAAGCAGTCACAAAAAAATTTTAAAAAATAAAAAAATAAAAACTTTAAGCAGTTACATGTTTGTATCTCCTAATTAGATGAAATATGTTGTTTTCTAAATTGTATATTGGGTAATTTGTAAATTATGAGCTATGCTTTAAAATTTTGTCAGCTTTGCTGGACATATGTATAAATTTATGAAATTTGATCCAGTTATTTAGATATTGCCTATCTTGTGAATCTTAAAGTTAAAAAAAATGGTTTTAAAAACAAAGGACAGGAAAGATTGATTTGTAAAAGTAATTGATAGTTTGAATGGAACATCCATTTAGAATATCACAAGTTAAAGTATTGATTTTTAAAATAACTTTTTTTTTCAATTAGTGCATATGTTAAAATTGGAAATTTGACTGTAAATTACATGAGATTCCTATCCATTTTTGTGATAGGCTATGTTATGTCTATTTGGCTATGGCTTGTGAAAATTGTGAAATTGCTAATTAGTTATTTGGGGTTATTGTCATAATATTGAAACTTAAAATGGTTATTGATGTGGATTATAATGTTGGAGAGATGATGTCGGTTATATAGGCACCAGAGGATCATAAGCACCAAAAGTTGGGATTAGGTCATGTGAAGAATTCACAATGACCATTCTCTTTGGCAAAAGGTAGATTTTTTTAGGGAATAGGATGCAGACAAAACTGAGGGATACAGTGGACACTAGGAACGGTAAATATGATCTAGAGTGGAAGAGCATAGAAAGGACTTTTAAAAATTAATGATGGAAAGGGCAAGTTGCTTAGTGAAATTTGCCATTTGGCAGGAGAAAGGAAGCACCCCATGCTGAAAGGGATTTAGCATCTTAAGAGTTAGCTAGGTATAAGGAGGAGAAGTGGGGTTGGGAAGCCTAATGGAGTTGGGGGAAGAGGGGAGTTAGGTCACATGCTATAGGGGAAGAGGAAGAGTGCAGTGAAAAGCTGACCCAAAGGAAAGCAGTAGCCATGGGATGGCCCAGAAGTAGATGTTATAGGAAAATTTAACCTCAGGGACATGACTGGGATTCCGGATGGGGCATGGCAAGGTGAGGCTGCTCAAGACCTCTACAGAGGGAGGGTCACAGGGGGTTGGCATCTCAAACTGGACCACCTCCCCAAAAGGTGAGAGCACTAATCTGTCAGTGTCTTCTCCCTGCCTGCCTCAGGGACTTTAAAATAGGGTTGGACAGGCAGGGGAGGAGGACTCAGTCCCTGCTCTGGCGTCCATTCCCCTGATTTGTGAACTTGCCAGGTTTGGAAAAAGCTTGGTTCTGGATGTAGAATTCCAGTCTCTTCACCTTTAGGTTTCTGAAAGTTTTTGACTGAGATTTTTGGTAGTTAATTGAAAATTGTACACTAGTTATTTGCATGATCTGTTGGCTTGGGAAGGTGAAGGCTTAGTCTACCCTTCCCCCACTGGGTGTGTGAGAAAACATCACTGGAGCTCACTCCCCAAACTGCCCCTCCTTAAATGAAATTCTTTTAACATTAATTGCTTCTATTGTTTAAAGAAATAACTTACGTGTACATGGTATTAATAACCAAATATTTGTCTTTATTTTTCAATTCTGTGGTTGTTTTAAAGCAGTCATCTGTGATGCTATATCAAAGATTCTACTGCTTAGCAATGCAAGGAACTTCTTTTTTTTTAAAGTTATTTATTTATTTTTTATTAAAGCTTTTTATTTGTATAACATATGTATGGGTAGTTCCCCAGCATTGAGCTTTACAAAGCTCTCCATTACAACTTTTACCCCCAGTCCCCTAGATGGCAGGAAGTCCACTACATGTTAATAATGTAATAATAGTTGACAAGTTGTGCAAGAAAAATCCTATCTACAAGAAAAAAAAGAAAACCAAAGAAAGGCAACACAATGCAAGCAAACATCAATAGAGATCATGAAAATGTTACGTTGTGGTCCATATTTCATTTCCCTCTCTCTGGGTGTATATGGTTTTCTTCAGTGAACAATTGGAACTGGTTTGAGACAATTCTTTGTTGCAGAGAGCCATGTCCACCAGAATTGATCATCATGTAATATTGTTGTTTCCGTGTATAATGATCTCCTGGTTCTTCTCGTTTCACTCAGCATCAGTTCATGCAAGTCTCTCCAGGCCTCTCTGAAATCGTCCTGCTGGTCGTTTCTTACAGAGCAATAATATTCCATAACATTCATATACCATAATTTATTCAGCCACTCTCCAATTGATGGGCATCCATTCAGTTTCCAGTTTCTAGCCACTACAAAAAGGGCTGCCACAAACATTCTAATGCAAGGAACTTCTAAAAGAAGCTTGTTAGCTTTCTAGTTAACTGTAAATTCTCTAAAAGTGGTTATTTCAAAACCCATTCAGCAAATTGTCTAATAATTATTAAGTGCATCACGGTCTCATTGTTTAGTGAACATGACAGCAAATGTGCTTTCTGAATAGGATTTCAATTTGACAGTCCTGCATTTAGTTTTGGCTATGCTCTGCAGGCACATGGGATTAGGATTTAAAACCTCAGATTAATGAAATTTGCTATTGAGATGAAATCTCTTGGGATTATAATTGACACTTTTGAGTTTTGAATTTGGGAATGATTATCTGAATTAAGTTAGTAACCCACCATTTGAAAGAAATACCATTAAATTGATTCTTAAATTGGCTAAAAGATGGGATTGTTAGCTATTATAATCAGGCCCCTGCTTCTTCCTCTTACACCAAATTTCTATAATCAGAGTAAGTGGTCAATAGAAGCCATAAGCACAGTTTAAGTATGTGATATCTTGCTTTTTCCAATTTGAAAACATGTAGTCATATGTTATAATTAGGTAAATGAATATTTGGTCTAGTCATCTATCTGTTGCTAGATGTATTTGTCTGTATCAAATAAGGTTCTTAAAAGACCAAATGTAAATGTAAAAACAATTGATACAACTGTTTGTGGGACCTGTTATTTTATTGATTATTGAAACCAAAGCTGACTTGGGTTTTTTTGTTTGTTTGTTTGTTTTTTGCTGAGGTAATTGGGGTTAAGTGACTTGCCCAGGGTCACATAGCTAGGAAGTGTTAAGTGTCTGAGGCCATATTTGAACTTCAGGTCCTCTTGACTTCAGGGCTAGTGCTGTATCTACTGAGCCACTTGCTGCTCATTGAAATATGTTTTCTATGGTTTAGAGAAGAGGATTTTAGTATACTCAAGTTTTCTTAGAGGAATGCAATTTATGGAATATTTTGTTACATCAATGAAAGTCACTTTTATATGTTTGTTACTAATGTGGGAATAACATTTGTTTATATAGTGTTGTATAGTATGTATAGTGTGTTCTTTTTAATAATTTGTATTGAAAAGCTGCTGGCCAATTTATATTGGTCTTTCCCAGTCCATCCTACAACAGGCAAAAGACAGGGGAATATCTTTTTAAAAAATGCTGGCAGAGTTTTTACAGATAAAGCTTATCACTATCCTGTTTTTGACAGGTAAATGAGACCTGTTAATGAAGGATTTTGTCTTTTTTTATTATAGCTTTTTATTTTCAAAATATATACATGGTTAATTTTTGACATTCAGCCCTACAAAACCCTGTGTTCTAATTTTTTCCCTCCCTTACTACCTCTAGTTGACAAGTGATCCAATATATGTTAAACATGTGCAATTCCTCTATATACATTTTCACAAATATGCTGCACAAGAAAAATCAGATCAAAAAGGGGGGAAAATGAGAAAGAAAACAAAATGCAAGCAAACATCAACCAAAAAGAGTGAAAATGCTATGTTGTGGTCCACACTCAGATCCCACAGGCCTCTCTCTGGGTGTAGATGGTTCTCTTCATCACAAGATCACTGGAATTGGCCTAAATCTTCTCATTGTTGGAAAGAGCCACATCCATCAGAATTGATCTTCATATAATCTTGCTGTTGTCATGTATAATGATCTCCTGGTTCTACTCATTTCACTCAGCATCAATTGATACAAGTATCTCCAGGTCTTTCTGAAATCATCCTGCTGATCATTTCTTTTTTTTTTTTTTTTTTTTTTTTGTTAAAGCTTTTTATTTGCAAGACATATGTATGGGTAATTTTTCAACATTGACCCTTGCAAAGCTTTCTGTTACAAATTTTCCCCTCATACCCCTCCTCCCCTCCCTTAGATGGCAGGAAGTCTAATATATGTTAATTATGTTAAAATATTTGAGAGATCTAATATGTGTATACATATTTAGACAGTTATCTTGCTGTACAGGAAAGAAAAAAAAAAACCCGAGAAGGAAAACATAATGCAAGCAAACATCAATAGAGAGTGTGAAAATGCTATGTTGTGGTCCACACTCAGATCACAGGCCTCTCCCTGGGTGTATATGACTATCTTCATTGCAGAACAACTGGTTTGAATCACATCATTGTTGAAGAGAACCATGTCCATCAAAATTGATCATCGTATAGTCTTGTTGCTGTGTGTAATGTTCTCCTGGTTCTGCTGATTTCACTCAGCATCAGTTCATGCAAGTCTCTCCAATCCTCTCTGAAATCCTCCTGTTGGTCATTTCTTACAGAACAATAATATCCCATAATATTCATATACCATAATTTATTCAGCCACTCTCCAATTAATGGGCATCCCTTCAGTTTCCAGTTTTTAGCCACTATGAAAAGTGCTGCCGCAAACATTTTTGCACATGTGGATCCCTTTCCCTCCTTCAAGTTTGGGATATAGGCCTAATAGAAACACTGCTGGGTCAAAGGGTATGCATAGTATGATAGCCCTTTGAGCATAGTTCTATATTGTTGTCCAGAATGGTTGAATCAATTCACAATTCCACCAACAAATCATGACTGTCCTAGTTTTCCCATGTCCCCTCCAACATTTATCATTATCTTTTCCTGTCATTTTAACTAATTCGAGAAATGTGATGAGTGGTACTTCAGTTGTCTTAATTTGCATTCCCCTGATCAATAATCATTTTGAGCACATTTTCACATGACCAGAAAAGTTTTTTTTTTTTTTATTAAAGCTTTTTATTTGCAAAACATATGCATGGGTAATTTTTCAACATTGACCCCTTGCAAAGCTTTCTGTTACAAATTTTTCTCTCCTTCCCCCTACTCCTTCTTCTAGATGGCAGGAAATATAATACATGTTAATTATGTTAAAATACTTGACAAATCAAATATGTGTATACATATTTATACAGTTATCTTGCTGTACAAGAAAAATCGGATCTACAAGAAGAAAAAAATCTGAGAAGGGAACCATAATTCAAGCAAACATCAATAGGGAGTGTGAAAATGCTATTTTGTGGTCCACACTCAGATCTCACAGGCCTCTCCCTGGGTGTACATGGCTTTCTTCATCACTGAACAATTAGAACTGGTTTGAAACATCTCATTGTTGAAGAGAGCCATGTCCATCAGAATTGATCATCATATAGTCTTGTTGTTCCTGTGAATAATAATCTCCTGGTTCTGCTCATTTCATTTATTAAGTTTCTTCAGGCTTCTCTGAAATCATCCTGCTGGTCATTTCTTACAGAACAATAATATTCCATGACATTCATATACCATAATTTATTCAGCCATTCTCCAATTGATGGGCATCCATTCAGCTTCCAGTTCCTAGCCACTACCGAAAGGGCTGCCACAAACATTCTTGCACATGTGGGGCCCTTTCCTTCCTTTAAGATCTCTTTGGGATATAGGCCCAATTTCTAGAAACACTGCTGGGTCAAAGGGTATGCACAGTTTGATAACTTTTTGAGCATAGCTCCAAATTGCTCTCCAGAATGGTTGGATTTGTTCACAGTTCCACCAACAATGTATTAGTGTCCCAGTTTTCCCATATCCCCTCCAACATTCGTCATCTTTTCCTGTTATATTAGCCAATCTGACAGGTGTATAGTAGTATCTCAGAGTTGTCTTAATTTGCATTTCTCTGATTGTGATTTGGAGAACCTTTTCATATGACTAGAAATAGTTTTAATTTAATCATCTGAAAATTGTTCATTTCCTTTGACCACTTATTGATTGGAGAGTGGCTTGAATTTTTATAAATATGAGACAATTCTCTATATATTTTAGAAATGAGGCCTTTATCAGAACCCTTAAATGTAAAGATTTCCCAATGTAAAGATTTGTTGCTTTCCTCCTAATCTTGTCTGAATTAGTTTTATTTGTACAAAACCTTTTTAATTTAATATAATCAAAGTTATTTATTTGGTGTTCAATTAAGACTTCAGTTCTTCTTTGGACCGAAATTCCTTCCTTCTCCACAGGTGTGAGAGATAAACTATCCTATGCTCTTCTAATTTGCTTATAATATCACCCTTTATGTCTAAATCATGAACCCATTTAGATCTTATTTTCGTATGTGGTGTTAGGTGTGGGTCAAGCCCTAATTTCTTCCATACTAGTTTCCAATTTTCCCAGCAGTTTTTGTTGAATAGTGAGTTCTTATCCCAAAAGCTGGGGTCTTTGGGTTTGTCAAACACTAGATTGCTATAGTTATTGCCTAGTTTGTCCTGTGATCCTATCCTATTTCACTGATCGACTACTCTATTTCTTAGCCAGTACCAAATGGTTTTGATGCCTGCTGCTTTATAATTTTAGATCTGGTACAGCAAGGCCACCTTCATCAGACTTTTTTTTTCATTAATTCCCTTGTTCTTCCAGATGAACTTTGTTACTATTTTTTCTAGATCTGTAAAATAATTTCTTGGGAGTTTGGTATGGCACTAAATAAGTAAATTAGTTTGGATAGTATTGTCATTTTTATTATATTCGCTCGGCCTACCCATGAGCACTTGTTTTTCCACTTTGTTTTTCCACTTGTTTTTCTAACTTTATATAATATCACTCTTTATGTTTAAATCATGAACCTATTTTTGATCTTATAGGGTATTAGGTATGAATAATGAAGGATTTTGTAAATACCTCTGTTATTCTGATGAGATTGCCCCTTTCTTAAAATTGCTTTTGGGGTATAATGTAATCTCTATTAAAAACCAGCTTTTTACAGAATCTTCAGGGAATGAACAGGGTATAAAGATATCTTCCAAGAATGAGGGCTCTGCTTTTTGTACTTGCTCTCTCTCTAGTTTTTTTGAATGTGTTTTTCTCTAGACTTTGAGCAATTCACTTTCAAATGGTTCCCTTCAAATGACTAGCACTAGACAGCGTCCAGGGGTCTGACTCAACCTATTGGATCTTCAGTCACCTCAAGCCCCTCAAATGGAACTCTGTAGGATGTCCCAGCTCAATATCCAATGTCAACAGAAAATAGTTTCAGAAGATGAGATCATAACCTCATACCCCAAAGGACTTTGGGCTCCATTTGTTTGGGAAGGAACTGGAACTGGTTGGTGAATGGACCACAAATTACCTGTCTGAATGGGTTCCCTGTAAGGAGCCCATCATTCCTGTTAAGGGGGAAGTTTATATAGGATTAATATTATTCCCCTGTGGCAATAGTATTTGGGATTTAGGATGGGGAGATCAGATTAAGGTTTGGGTTAATATTACTGAAAAAGGATATTCCATAAACAATTGAGTTGGGTGCTTGTCCAATTATAGAATTGTAGAGGCTTGTCTAGCCTTGACAAGAAGGTACAATTGTGTCCTAATAGAAAAAGAGGATTTTATGGAATTGTCCAATTTGGAATAATGTTTGGTTTGCTACAAGGGCTAGATATTTAGAAAATGCAGATCAAAGACTAAGTTGGTTATACATGTGTTAGATATAAATCTCTTAGGCAGATTTGGCATTGAGTTAAGGACTTAAGGGAAGTGATAGACACCAATACCTGGGTAGAATTAGTAAAGTGCTCTGTAAAGAGTCTGGATAAAAAGCAATTTCTATGTCTGTGCTACAGGTTGCCCCATGCCCAGATAGTACCATTCCCTTTGGATATGGAAAAATAAGAGAATGAATTCCTTCTGTTTTCAAAATAACATTCCTGGGGAGGACTGCAGTGATTTGTTCTACCTTTCCCTTCTGTGAGAGAATAAACCAGGCTATACTACCCCCTTAGCTCTGGAGATCAGTCAGCTTGCCTCTTATGGCAGAGTGAAAGATTCCAAAATCTAAGGGCTGTAGTTGGATGTACTGAGAGTATCTCTGGCGATCTCTCAGGGATGAGCATACCCCAAGCAAACCTTGTATGGTATTGTGGAGGCAGCACTCTCAAATCTGCTTTGTCCAGGAACTGAGTGAATACCTGTACACCAATCCAATTGTCTGTTCCTTCTACTTTGGCATTCAGTGAAGAAAGCAAGACTGAATAAGGAAGAATTAAGTCAAAGGTAGTAACTGATGAGTTCCAGGTTAAGAATCTAGTTCTGGGGGCAGTTAGGTGGCGCAGTGGATAGAGGACCAGCCCTGAAGTCAGGAAGACCAGAGTTCAAATCCGGTCTCAAACACTTAACACTTCCTTGCTATGTGAGTCTGGGCAAGTCACTTAACCCCAATTGCCTCAGCAGGGGGAGAAAAAAAGAATCTAGTTCTGGCTTTGAGTTACTGCTACTCTGGTGAGTAAACATTTTTGGTTAAGAAACACCAAACAGGCACTGAAGGGAACAGCAGAATAGTTAACTGACACTAGCAGAATGGCATGGGAAAATAGAATGACTCTCTAGAGAGGTAATAGCAGGAAGAGCAGGAACATGCATTATAATTGGAAGAATTGAATGAGAATTCAGGATAAATTATCCATCTGGTGTAAAGAGATCTGTGCAGGGATTAATAACTTTTATGAAAGGGGGTGTAAAAAGTATTAGTCAAATTTGAGGGGTTAGAAAAGCATGTGGAAACCAAATTATTAAAAAGAAAAAAAGGGGGAAATTGTGAGAAATGGATGGGCATTTGGTTTCCATAGTTATGAAAATCAAATTGGAGAAATGAAACTTAAATTAGAAACTGAAATTCACTAGGACATTAAAGAATAATCAAGGGTGGAGATTATCTCCCCCTACTAGAAAGTAAATTCCCTGGGAGCAGGGAATAACTTCTGTAATCAGGGGTGGTGGCCTGAAATTTGAAAAGAAACTTTTGTTCTTTGCCTTTAGTCCTCCTCGGTTAACTTCCCCCTTTTAGAATGTAAGCTCCTTGGAAGCAGGGAATTTATGTAATGAGATTCATGTGGAGTAACTTCTGTAACATTAATGATGAATCAAGGAGGGTCTTGTGCTGCCTTTGACGTTTCAAAGGTGTGTCTAGTCATCTAGGCACCCATTCTTGAAGAATGTAAAATAAATCTTTCCTGCATTCATCAGTGAGCTAGTAGAGTTCTTGTTAAGATATTTTGCTTCTTATAACCCCTGTGTCATCTCCATTTTTTCATCTATTTTCAATCTTTCCCTCTCTAACTGGCTCATTCTTTATTGCCTACAAACATGTCTGTATCTTCCCAATTCTGAAAAAACCATCACTTGATTCTTCCATTCCTGTTATCTCTTCTGTACTTTGTAAGTAGATCCCTCAAAAAGATCATTTATAATTGTGTCTTCACCTTCTCTCCTCTCACTTTCTTCTGATCCCCTACAACCTGGCTTCTAACCTTATTCCACCAAAATTGCTTTCTCCAAAGTAATTTCATCTGTAAAATGAGGGTAATCTGACCTTGCAGGATTGTTGAGGATTAAATGAGTTAAAAATTTTAATAAGTGAGGCTAAATTTGAACTGTGTTGCCCAGCACTCTATCCACTACTCCACCAAATTCCCTCAGAATACACAGAAAAGAACAGAAGGAAGTATAGACAATCTGGACCATTTTGAAAGTACTGGGTAGAATTATATACTTAAAAAAAAAATCAAATGGAAATGCAAGATTTCACATAGAATCCTCTCGTTTAGCAGGACTTTTGTTTTGTTTTTTGCATTTGTGTTATAGCTTGTTCTTTCCTTTGCATAATTCATTCTACTTCAAAAACAAAAGCAAATGCCAGGTAAGAACTGCCAGAATCAAGAATTGGAAAAGGAGGATATTCATGGAAAAAAAGGATTAGGAGAAGAGAATAAAGGTGAATTTTCTTAATATGAAAAGCACTAGAATCTGAATTAGAAGCCGTGTTTTTTTTTTTTTAATTAAAGCTTTTTATTTGCAAAACATATGTCTGCATTATTAACATGTAGTGGACTTCCTGCCATCTAGGGGAGGGGAGGGGACTGGGGGTAAAATTTGTATTGGAAAGCTTTGTAAAGATCAAGGTTGGGGAAATACCCATACATATGTTATACAAATAAAAAGCTTAAAATAAAAACAAACAAACAAACATATGTCTGCGTAGTTCTTCAACATTGACCCTTACAAAGCTTTCTGTTACAAATTTTTCCCCCTAGTCCCCTCCTCTCCCCTAGATGGCCAGAAGTCTACTACATGTTGATTATATTAAAATATTTGACAAGTCATATATATGTATACATATTTTTACAGTTACCTTGCTGTGCAAGAAAAATCCTGTCTACAAGAAAAAAAAAATCTGAGAAAGGAAACCCAATGCAAGTAAACATCGAAAGAGACCATGAAAATGTTATGTTGTGGTCCACATTTCACATCCCTCTCTCTGGGTGTATATGGCTTTCTTCACTGAACAATTGGAACTGGTTTGAGACATTTCATTGTTGAAGAGAGCCATGTCCATCAGAACTGATCATCATATAGTATTGTTGTTGCCGTGTATAATGATCTCCTGGTTCTGAGGAGCCGTGTGTTCTAACTTCAACTCTACCACTTAATTACCTCTTTGGACAATTCTTTCCAAATAATTGGAATTAATTTCACATTAATTTCTTAATTAATTCTTATGGATCCCAGTTTTCGTCTTCTGTGAAATAAGAGACTTCAACATGACACAAGTCATCAATAAAACATGTCTTTTTGTCTGTTTGCTTGGTTTGGTTTTTAAAGACGCGGGTCAGAACTTCTGATCCCGCTTCAGTTCCTTCCAGCTGTGACCTCTCATGGTTTTCTCCAGGGTCCGCTGAAGGTATATCCAGGAAAGGGAATGAGGGGTTGCGGTTTCTCCTGCTTCCATTACCGACCCCTTACACAATGAATTTAGGGTTTTGTTTTATGTGGATTTCTGGAGAGAAAGCGTTTCAGGGGCAGAGGCCACTCGGGATAAGCGGTCAGAAGCCAACTCCGGAAACAAGTGAGCATCTCCACCAGGCGAGTGGGGCAGCCCAAGAACATCAGAGAAGCCCAGGCCTCCCGGCTTCCTAAGGAGGACACGGAAGTGATCGCAGGGGGGCAGAGAAGCCGGAGACACATTTCCGCCCGTTGCTTATTTCACGCCCCCCAGCGTGGTTGCCTACAATCTCAAGAGGCTGGGTTTTTGGTGATACTAGTCCCTTCGCTTTGGTCTGGCCCTCTGGAGGCGAGCCTCTTCTTTTCGCCTTCTTTCTCCTCCCCCGGGCCTGCCCCGAGAATTGGTGAGTAGAACCTTAAAGCGTAGGTCCCTTGGTCCTTGCTGACCCTCCTTTCCCCGCCCCCAGCTACTGGGGTCCGGCCCAGCCGGTGGCCCTGCACTCTCGCGCGTGCGCTCTACTACCTGCCCTAGGATTCGCTCTGTACCTTTGCTTTGGGGTGTCTGCTTGAGTCTGCTCTGGTTCCATCCCATGGACCCCCTGCAGGCCTGCCCTAGGGGGCTCAGCAGCAGGCGCCGACTTGCCGGGCTCTCTTCCTGAAGTACGTGGCGGTGCGGGCGGGGGCGGAATTGGGCTTCCTCGGTTTTGAACCTTTCAAACTACCTGGGTTGGACTAATGACTTCCTCAGTTTTCTCATCTATAAAATGGGAGAGTGCAATTAGCTAGGAGATCCCAAGAAACCTAAACTATGCGTAGTAAAAACTTGTGTTTTTAAAAATGTTATAAATTTGTAAAATTTATGTTATAATGTGAGGTATAAAATAATTTATGTAAAATATTTAAAGTGTTACAGTTATTTTTAAGATTAAAAAAAATTAAATTGTATTGCTATGGGCATGCAAAAAAGAAAGAAATTAGAAAAATAAAACTCACCCACCCCAGATTAAAAACCTCTCTTTTGGAAAGGCATCTTTGAGAGTTTCAGTAGTTTTGGGCTCATTGTGATCCTATTTCAGTTTTTCTTGGCAGAGTCACTGGAGTGGTTTGTGCCATTTTCTCCTCCAGCTTATTTTACAAATGAGGAATCTGAGGCAAAAAGGAATAAATGACTTGTCCAGGGTCACATAGATAGTGTCTGAAATCAGATTTGAACTCAGAAAGATAATCTTCCTGATTCCAAGCCCAATGCTCTCTTCATTGTGCCACCTAGCTGCCCCTCTAATGCAACCATCCCCTACGAAAAATGAGGGACTCCAGATAGTTTTTGCATGTGGCCAGTGTGGGAATTTGCTTTGCATGACTTTGCATGGGTGTGAAAAAAGGCTTTTGATTTTGCCTTTTTTTTTTAAACTAGAGCTAAGGAAGAAAGAAAGTGACTTCTCCCAAGATCACTCAACCAGTGCCTCAGAGTTAGGATATGAAATAGTCTTTCCAGGGTCAAGGCCAGTGGTACTAGGAGATCCAAAAAAGTTTAATGATTTTCCTGAAGTCACACATCTTTTTCGTAATAAAAGGGACAGAGACCCAGTTATCCTGACTCCCATTTACCTGTGGTCTTACTGTTGCTTCTCAGATTGGTAGGTATTCCCAAAGTGAAGTAGCGCAGAAGGAAGTCTGGAGCATTGGAAAATGGAAGAGGGGAAATCAAAAAGCAAGACTGCTTTACAACTTCATTGTTGCTTTTACCTTAGACATGTTGGGTCTTAACAGAATTTTAAATATGCAAACCATAATATAAAATTATACCTACTTTTAAAATTATTATTCACGCCTCTGTTCTCAACTTTAATATATTGCTGTTGTCCATTCATTTTTCGCTTGTGTTTGACTCCTCATGACCCCATTTGAAGTTTTCTTGGCAAAAATACTAGAATGATTCGCTATTTATTTCTCTTCTTCATTTTATAGATGAGGAAATTGAGGCAAACAGGATTAAATGACTTGCCCAGGGTCATACAACTGTGGAGGACAGATCTGAACTCAGATTCCAGACTCAGCACTCTGTGCACTACACTATCTAGTTGTCCAACCTTAAATTAGGTCATTATTAATTATTAATATTTTAACTGGGCAGCTAGGTGATACCATAGTGCAGAGTGCTGGGCCTATGGTCATGAAGAGTCAGATAAAATTGAAATGATTGAGCACCTAATATAATTTATACAGTTTGCATATAGTAAATTTTGTGCAAGTTATGGTTTAGTTTCATCCTCTCCACTTACCCTGAAACCATAATACAAAGATGGAGTGTATTACACTGGATTAGGAATCAGAAGAGAGAGTATAGTACAGTGATTCTCAAACTTTTTGGTCTCAGGATCCATTTCCAATCTTAAAACATTTTGAGGATCCCAAAGAGCTTTGGTTTATGGGTTCAATCTGTTGATATTTACTTTATTAGAAATTAAAACCAATACATTTGAAAAGCTTGCATTAATTCATTAAAAAATAACAATGAGCTGATTACATTAATGCAAATAACATTTTTATGAAAGATATTTTCCAAAACAACAAAAAAAAATCAGTGAGAAGAATGTCTTACATATTTTTACAAATCTCATTAATTCTGGCTTAATGGAATATAACTTATTTTCATATTTGTCTGTAATCAATCTATTGTAATATTGCTTGAAATATATGAAGAAAATTTGGCCTCATACAGATAACTAGTTGAAAAAGGGAGGGGTATTTTAAGAGACAAATAGCTCCTTAGTATTATTATGAAAAGTTTTGTAGATCCCAAAAGGGTCTCAAGGATCCTAAGGGTTGGACTCTGATTATATAGTCAAATCCCAGTATATGTTACCAGTGACCATTCCATTTACCATTTTAACCTCCACATTTCTCATTGTCAAGTAAATAATGATATTTTAATTAGCTGTCTTGAGGAAAGCATTTTTGTAAACTTTAAGGGCTCTGTAAACTTTAAGGGCTCTGTAAACTGAATTATTATTCATTAGAAATTTGAATTCCTACTAGTTCCTGAAGTGGGGAAAATACTATATTAAAAGGTGACAGAAATTTGAAAGAAACAAAAATATGTGGTCCCTGGGATTTAAGTTTAGTTGGGGAAGAACGTTGTATGTTCATGAAACAATTAAATAGCAAAGAAGTGTGAAATCTTTTTGCATGTAATTAGGAAACACTGAATGAAATAAAAATATATAGAAAAAAAAAAAGCTTTTTGAGTCTTGCATGATTTAGAAATTGGTAGTACACCCTGTGTTTGTGTGTAACACTACAATACTGGGTTGCTTTATGGAGGGCAGTAGCATCCAGAATGTCATTCACTTTCTACCAATAACTTCTACAGGGTTATCAAGTTGATTTAGGATGTGCAGAGAACTTAGGATTCTTTTTTTTTAATTGTTGTTTTAGGGTAGAAGATGGCCATGGATGTGACCTTCCTGGGAACAGGCTCTGCATACCCATCACCTACCAGGGGAGCTTCTGCTGTAGCTCTCCGATGTGAAGGTGCCTGTTGGCTCTTTGACTGTGGGGAAGGGACACAAACACAGTTCATGAAAAGCCAACTGAAAGCAGGTCGGTCATTTTATCTCAGGTGTTTCTTTTATTCTTGAGAATCTTGAAATTCCCTCATTTTGTCTACTTTTCAAGTTTCTTTAATCTAGACTGTTCAGACTACTCTCTCATTCACCAAATATTTGTGAAGTGCTTATTCCCTGCAAGACATTTTGCTCAGTTAGTTGGGGATATAAAGCTGTGTAAAAAAAATCCTTGACCTCATAAATACTATATTGATTTTGATCATTGTGATGAGAATGATAAAAATGTCAAGAGACATACACATGCCTGTATCTGAGGCAATTGGGGAAGCTTTCATAAGAAAAGTGGGATTTGTATTGAGCTTTAAAGAATAAATAGTATTTTGATGAGTTGAATTATTAAAAAAAATTTTTTTAGTTCTGCATTCACCCCTTCCTTCCATCTCTTCCCCCATTCATTGAAAAGACAAGAAATATGAAAGTCAGCTATGTTGTTCCAAAAAACTACAGGAAATATAATGAAAAGGAAAAATATATATATACTTTTTTCTACACTCTGAAAGTTCTCTATCTAGAGGTGGATAGCATTTTATAGAATGAGTCCTTTAGCATTATAGTGAATCACTGTATTAATCAAAGTAGCTAAATTTTTCACTGTTGATGTTCCTTATAATATTGCTTATTTTTATATAAATTGTTCTTGTGCTTCTGTTTACTTTGCATCAGTTCATATATGTCTTCCCAGGTTTTTTTTTTAAATCATTCCCTTCATCATTTCTTACCACACAACAATTCATCATAATTGTATACTACAACTTGTTCAGCCATTCAGTTTTCAATTTTTTGGTACCTCAAAAACTATTGTTTAAATATTTTTGTACAATTAAGTACATTTCTATCCCTATTTTCCCATATCCCTTCCAGCATTTGTCATTTTGTTTTTCTGTCATCTATTCTCTAGAAGTAGCATCATGTCTTCTGCAAAAAGTGATAATTTTATTTCACTTATTGTTCTGTCATCTTAGCCATTCTGAAAGGTATAAAGTGGTACTTGAGAGTTATTTTAATTTGCATTTCTCTAATGTGATCAGTGAAAAATCTAAGAGGCAGTTTATGGCTAATTACTAATTTATTAATTCTAGCTAGTAAATCATCAAGTAAATCAGGTAAATCAAGGCCAGTGGTCCTCTTGGAAACCAAAGACACCCCCTGGAGAACATTGAGTGCTTAAAAGTCTTTGGAAAAGAAGGTTTCAGTGACAATAGAAAACAGCTCTAATTGGTTAACAATCAATGAGGAGGTAGACATATTAATGAAGAAGTGGGCAAAAAGTCTAGTGCTCCTCTTGCTAAGAAGGGGACCTAATCCTGAGATTTAGCTGCCTCCAGCAGTCTAGACAAAAGGGTTACTCTAAATTCTAATGGAAGATCCTAAGGACAGTAGCTTGTTTCTAAAAGGCCAGAATTTGCCTGGACTGGATTCTGTTTGTAAAGTCTTCTAGTTGGGTGGGGTCCCACCCAAGATCAAGTAAGGTGCACCCTGAGGATTTGGGTGACCTTCAGAGACTGCCTGAATAACCTTCAGGGGATGTTGTCTGAAAGAGGTCTTAGGAAGGGAAAACCTTAATCCTAATATAGTAATTGGTTATTAAGATAAGAGAAAAAAGAATCATTTCTCTCACTAATTATTAGTGATTTGGAATATTTTTCATATGAACTTTGATCTTTGATTTCTTTTTATGCATGATCATATCTTTTGATCTTTTCTCAGTTGAGAAATGGCTCCCAATTTTTATAAATTTAGCTTAGTTCTCTTTATATTTGAAAGACATTTTAATATATTCATCAAAGAAACTTACTGCAAAATTTCCCCGTTTTCCTTCTTATTTTGGCTGTTTGTGCAAAAACATTTTAATTTTATGTAATTAAAATCCATTTTATGTCCAGTGAAAACAGCTCTTCCTTGTTTGGTTATGAACTCTTTGTCTAGTCATAGATAGGATAGGTAATTTTTTTCTATGTTCCTTCAATTGCTTATGATAGGAACCTATGTCCAAATCATGTACCCATTTTGAGCCTATCTTGTATGCAGTAGAAGATAATGATCTATACCAGTGAATTCTTGTCCTAATAGCTGAGAACTTGAGTTTTCTCAAACTCTAGGTTACTGTGCTCGTTCACTTCTGTATTATGTACCTAATTTATTCTGTTAATCAGTCAACCTATTTTTTTCTTTAATAATAGCCTCCATTAGATAGCAGGTTATCCAGTTTATGGTAAACATGTGCAATTCTTCTATGCATATTTATTTCCACAATAATCATGCTGCTAAAAAAAAATCAAAAAGAAAAAAACAGAAAGAAAAGCCAGCAAACGACAAAAAAAAAAAAGGTGAAAATACTATGTTGGAATCCACATTCAGTACCCATAGACATCTCTCTGGGTGCAGATGGCTCTCTACAACACAAAACTATTGGATTTCAACCAACCTATTTCTTAGAGTACCAAATTGTAATGTAATTTGAGATCTAGTGCTGATAGACTGCTTTGTTATTTTTTCTTATTGGTTGCCTTGAAATTCTTAACTTTTTATTTCTCGGATGAATCTTATTATTTTTTCTATTTCTATGAAGTAAGTAATTCTTTGGTGGTTTAATTGGTATAGTTCTAAATTAATAAGTTAACTTGTCATTTTTGTTATTGTCTCTCCTTACCCATAGGCATTTAATAATACTCCAGTTATTTAGATCTATCTTTATTTGTGTGAAGAGTGTTTTGTAATTGTATTCATAGAGTTGTTCTGTGTGTCTTGATGGCTCAGAGTGAAGGAAAGGCTTCTAACTTGTCGTTATTACAGGTAATGATTGTTCTTGATTTTAGATAGATACTGTTTATTTTAAGAAAAGCTCCATTACAATATGTATACATATATTCGATTTACCAATATTTTAACATAATTAACATGTAGTGGATATCCTGCCATCTAGGGGAGGGGTGGGGAGTTGGGGGAAAAATTTGTAACGGAAAGCTATGTAAGGGTTATTGTTGAAGAATTACCCACACATATGTTATGCAAATAAAATTAAAAAAATTAAATTTAAAAAAAAAAAAAGAAAGAAAAGCTCCATTACTCCCGTGCTTTCTAATGTTTTTAATAGGAATAGAGATTGTATTTTATCAAAAGCTTTTCCTATTGATATAATCACATTTTTTGTTTTATCAATATGATTAGTTGTGCTTATAGTTTTCCTGATATTGAGCCAGCCTTGCATTCCTAATGTAAATCTCAATTGGTCATAGTGTAGGTCTTTGTGATATATTGCTGTAATCTTCTTGCTAGTATTTTATTTAGGGTTTTGAATCAATATTCATTAGGGAAATTGTTCTTTAGTTATCTTTTGCTGTTTTATCTGGTTTTGTTATCAAAACTATTTGTGTCATAGAAAAAACTGGTAGGACTCCTTTACCTACTTTTTTAAACAGTTTGTATAATTTTGGATTTAATTGTTCTTTAGAAGTTTGGTAGAATTTGCTTGTAAATCCATCTGGTCCTTAAGGTTTTTTGTCCCTTTAGGGAACTTGTTTATGGATTATTTTTTTTTTTTTTTTGCTTTTTGCTGAGGCAATTGAGGTTAAGTGACTTGCCCAGGGTCACACAATGTTGTTGGGGATGTTAAGTGTCTGAAACCAGATTTGAACTCAGGTCCTCCTGACTTCAGGGCTGGTGTTCTATCCACTGTGCCACCTAGCTGCCCCCCCCCTTTTTTTTAATAATGGGACTAAAGTATTCTATTTCCAGTTCTATAAAAATGGGCAATTTATATATTTTTAGATATTCATCTAGGTACCACTAGATGGCGCAGTGAATAGAGTTATGAACCTGAAGTAGGGAAGACATCTTCCCAAATTAAAATCTGGCCTGATACACTTAGTAACTGTATCACTCCAGGCAAGTCACTTTAACTCTTTGCCTTACTTAGTTCCTCATCTGTAAAATAAGCTGGATGAGGAAATGGCAAACCAATGCAGTATCTTTACCAAGAAAACTTTAAATGGGGTCACAAAGAGTCTGACAAAATTGAAATAAGTGAACTACAATGTATTCATCCATTTCACCTAGGTTGTCAGTTTTATTACACATAACTGGGCAAAATAGCTCCTAATAATTACTTTAATTTCATGTTCATTGGCTGTGCATTCACCTTTTTCATTTTTGATAAAAGAAATTTGATTTTCTTCTTCCTTTAAAAAAATTAAATTAACCACTATTTTATCTATTTTATTTTATTTTTTCATAAAACCAACTTCTAGATTTATTTATCAATTCAATGTTGTTTTTACTTCCAGTTTTACTAACCTCTTTTAACTTTTAGTAATTCTATTTTGGTGTTTAATTGGGGATTTTAATGTTGTTGTTTTTTTGAGGTGTTTTTTTTTTTTAATGTTACTTATCAGATTTATTGTTCTAATCTCTCTTATTTATGTAAGCATTTAGAGATAAAACTTTTTCCTTAAGTACTGTTTTGTCTGCATGCCACAAATTTTGGCATGCCATCTCGTTGTTATAATCTTTAATAAAATTAATGAATATTTCTATAATTTGTTCTTTGATCCCATTCCTTAGTGTTAGATTATTTGGTTTCCAACTAATTTTTAATCTGTATTTTCAAGAATCTTTTTTGAATTTAATTTTTCTTATACCATGATTCAAAAAGGGGGTACATTTAATATATCTTTTTTTGGCATTTGTTTTTATGCCTTCGTATAGTCATTTTTTTTTGTGAAGGTGTCATCTACAGCTGACAAAAACAATATATTTTTAAAATTTCCCTTTAGTATTCCCCAGAGCTTTATTGTATCTAACTTTTAAAAATTCTATTTATCTCCTTAACTTCTTTCTTTCTTTCTTTTTTTTTTTTTATGGTTAGATTTATCTAAGTTGTAGGGGGATAAATTGAGGTCTTCCTCTAGTATATTTTTACTGTCTATTTCCTCTTATAAATCAATTAACTTTTCTTCCAAGAATTTGGATGTTGTGTTATTTTGGTGTGTATGTATTTAGTATTGATACCAATTCATTGTCTAAGATTTCTTTTTTCTTTTTCTTTTTTTTTAATAAAGCTTTTTATTTTCAAAACATATACACGGATAATTTGACAGCATTGGCCCTTGCATAGTCTTGTGTTTCAGATTTTCTCCTCCTTCCCCCCAACCTCTTCCCTAAATGGCAAGTAATTCAATATGTTAAATATGTAAAATATATGTTAAATCCAATATGTATAAACATATTCATACAATTCTCTTGCTGCACAAGAAAAATCAGATTAAAAAAAAGAAAGTAAATGAGTAAGAAAACAAATTGCAAGCAAACAACAACAAAAAGAGTGAGAATATTATGTTGTGATCCACCTTCAGTTCCCATAGTCCTCTCTCTGAGTGTAGATGACTCTTCATCACAAGATCATTGGAACTGGCATCAATCATAAGATTTCTTGTAACAAGATGTACTTTCCCTCTTTTAATTAGGTCTGGTTTTGCTTTTGGTTTGTCTGAAATGATGATCGCTATCCCTGACTTTTTTGCTTCAGATAAAGCTTAATAAATTCTGTTCTAGCCCTTTATTTTAACTATGCATGTCTTTCTCTTTCAAGTATGTCTCTTATAAAGAACATATTGTTGGATCCTGGTTCCTAATCTACTCTGCTATCTCCTTTCATTTTATAGGTGAGTTCATCCCATTCCCATTCACAGTTGTGATTGATAACTGTGTTTCCCTCCATCCTTTCCTCTTGTATTTATTCTTCTCTTTTTACCATGTCCTCCTTCGAAAGTTTTTTGCTTCTGACTTCTGCCTCCTTTAATTTATCCTCTTCCTTAATCTCTTCCCCCTTTCTCTTAATCCCTTCTCTTTATATTTCCCTATAAAGTAAGATGAACTTCTATACTCACAACTGTATGTTTAGATATACATGGGTAGATAGATATTCTCTCCTCTTTGAACCAGTTCAGATGAGAGGTTCAAATCTTGTCCACTTTGCCTCATCATTTTCACCTCCCATTGGAATTGAAGTTCCTTTCAAATGAGATAGTTTCATTTTAACAGATAAATGCCTTTTGATTGATGAGCAAAGGTGTGGTGTGGGGGAAAGGCCAGGCTTGTTTGCAGCTGAGATGCATATAATATAGTAATGACCAGGAAGGCTAGAAAGGTTAGTTAGAGCCCAAATCATGGAAGGAATTATACACTTAGCCTAGGGCTTTGTGCCTGACTTGCCAAGTGTGGCACCTTCTATTTTTGTCAGATTGATTTTCCCATCCTTTAAGTATACCAGACTCCTTCTAACTTCCCTCCCAACCTTCCCTCATATTGTTCTCCCTGGCTGGAATGCTTTCTCCATTCAGCCTAAATAAATCATGCATCTTCCAAGGCCCAGATCAGTCCCAGCAACTCACCTGACAAGCATTCTCTGCTCATTTAAGTCTTCTCTGATTTCCCTGTCTTCTGAATTCCTACAGCTCTTCAATTCTAAAGCAAAAAAATTACTCTTAATTACATGCTGCCATGCATTGCTCTCTATGTGAATCCTGTCTCCACAAATAGATGATAAACTTCTTTATAGCAGAAACCAGTGTTATGCCTTTTCAGTACCAAAGTGTGCTTTCAGTACTAAAGTGGAGTACCCTTAAGTAGTAGGTATTCAATAAACACTTGTCTTTTGGCTGATAGCATTACTCTTTAAGTACTTTACATGCCTGAGTTAAAGTAAACTTACATTCTAATAGGAGAGACAACAGTTTATATATATATATATATGCATATATATATATATATATATATATGCAATATACTGAAAATAGAAATAAAGATAAAGTAGTTAAAGACAAAGTAGATGGCAAAAATGGAGGGGATAAGATGGGAAAAGGCTTTATGCAGGTGGTGTCTGAACTGCAACCTGAAAGAGAAGCAGAGAAGAAGTACATTCTAGGGATGGAAGATGACTACTGCAAGGAGGAAGCAAGGAGAGATGAAGGGCTGTGAATGAATAATGGGAAGGTGATTGGTCTGACTATACTGTAGATTTATGGTGAGAAGCCTCAGCTGAGATATTTTGGGGGATAAGGGGAGTGATGATGTTGCACCAAGAAAATGCTGGCAATTTTATTTTGTTTTCCTTTTTGATCTGATTTTTCTTATGCGTATATTTGTGGAAACACACACACATAAGATTTGTACATGTTTAACATATTTTGGATTACTTGCCACTAAGGGAGGAGGTGGGAGGAAAGGAGGGAAAAAACTTGAAACATAAGGATTTGGCATGGATGAATGTTGAAAATTATCCATGCATATGTTTTGAAAATAAAAAGATTTAATTTAAAGAAAAGAAAAGAAAATACTGGTAAGGAACTCTAGCTCCCAAGTTATAGGGGTGTGATAACGCATCAGCCTTTGGACACTTGCCCCACAGTCACCCATATTCCTTTCTAAGAAACCTAGTTTCTTGGTACTGAGTTGTGCCCTCTCTTCCCTCTATTTCTTAGACATTTGGGGCCACTTCTTGGGGCTTTTGAGTACCTGAATAAAGATCTACTCACTGCCTCTAACCTTTCTGGGAGGATCAATAGCTTTTAAAGACAGTGTTACAGATTCCCAGAGGCGAGGAGGAGATTGTGATCAGAGACTGTTGGGCTTATGTATTATAATGCCTTCTTCCAGAGGAGCTCAAAATATATAGATTTCCTGTAGCCAAAGAATCCCTTTAAGTTAGGTACTCAGATTATTCTTCCCATTTCACAGGTAATTCAAGTCATAAATCTCAGACTTGCTTATTATTAATTATACATTAGTAGTCACTGAGTTACTAAATGTTTTTTCACAAATTCTGAGTTATTAGGATTTTATACCCAGTACCTAAGCCTTCTCAATCTTTGTTAAATGTTATTTTCTAATAATAGTTCATGTTTACATGGTACTTTCCAATTTATAGACAGAATTAAGTCTGTTAATTCCTTTGATCCTTACTACACGCCTTTGAGGTAGGTAAAACAGATATTATCCCCATGCTACAGCTGAGGAAATAGTTTCATTATACTATATCTGTCTTGAAATGTTTTAATATATACAGAGGGCTTTCCCCAAACAACCCTCTGTATAAGTAGTAGAATCCCTATTTCACAACCAAGAACATCAAGAGATTAAGTGATTTGCCCACAGTTTTGTAGGTATGAAGTAGCAGAACCCTACTGAATTTAAAGCCAAGTTCTAACTCCATATCCAGATCTTTTCCCCACTACAGTATGATACCTTTCTTGCTAGCTAGAAATTAATTTTGCCTTATGGATTCAAGTTTTATATACAGGATGTTTTGATTTATGTTCTTATACCTTCTGTTCTCCAGAAGATTTATTCTACCTGAATAGTAGAAAAACCTTTCTTATGTGAGAACATAAGGCCACCCTATGACTCATACTTTTGCTGACAAAAGCACTAAGAGTGTTTTGTGGAAAAGTATCATTGTTTTCCATGGTCTATCTAAGAGATTAAAAACTTACCACTCAGCATTTTAACATACTACTCTTCATATCCCATTGTAGACCTACTGCCCTTTAGTTTGTCCCAACCTGTTTCATCTTGTACCATCTTTTTCAGTAAAAATTTGCATAAATTTACTACTTACCATAGAAACTTATTTGTCTTAAATTTACCTCTTTCAAACTTGTTTCCTTCTGCCTCTGTTGACAAAGTTCAGATTCATTATTTCTATCCCTCTTATGATTTTAAGCTAATTGTATGTTAATCTTTCCAAATGAAAGTTCTGATTTTTCTTGCAATCTATCATGCCTATTTCTCTTCCTCTGATAATTGTAGTTATCTTTCTGTTTCTTTATCTTTTTTCTGTTATGCCTGCCATTAAAAAGTACATCTTCTGTAAAACTATTCGATAAAATGTGAGAAATAGTTTTTCATGTAATAGAGAAAGGCTTTCTAGTTTTTGGTATATAGGCAGTGACCCTAAGTTCATTTGTTGTTGTTATTATTGTTTAGGAAGATGGAGAAAAAGAAAAGTCTGATAATATCATTGATGAGGCGAGATTTAAACCAAGTCTTAGCAACTTCCTCAGAAGTTTTGCACTCCTCAGAAAGATCAAATAATGTTAAGACATGCCTACGCAACAGAAGGGGAATATAGACTTCCCAGAGATGAAATGATACTAGTATTTGTGTGAAAAGGTCCAATTTACTCTACTTCCTTAGACTACCCTCCCTCAACACACTCTTTCCAGTGTTTGGCTAACAGTGATAGAGAAGTTTCATAAAGATGCATCTAGAGAACAAACCAAGTGAGATATTAAACTCTTGTATCTGGAGTGTTCATCTGAAAAAACTTTTAAAGTATGTTAGGTCACAGATAGATTTCATATTTAAAAAAAAAATCCAAACTATGATGGAACTTTGAAAATTAGAGCAAAAAATTCCCTTCTCTCTCCCTGCCTGCTCCTGTGAATAGGGGAAATGAGAGTGAGAAAGAATAAATGCTTGATAATTAAAAATATTTTAATTAAAATTATAGGAAAAAAAAAAGAAAACTAGAATAGTCAGTAGTCTGAAATTTCATTGGTGTAGCAACTTCTTCCACCAAGGCAAATTGAAACCTTTCTGTCGCTTATGGTGTTGAGAACTTTCTGAAGCTCCAAGGTTAAATAACATGCCCAACTTCAGAGAGCTAGTTAAGTGTCAGCATCAGAACTTGGACCCATACATTCTGGACTCCAAACAGCCCTTCCACTATTCCATACTATATGCTATAATTGATACAAAAAAAAAAAAAAATCCTTGAATCACTCAGTTAACTTCAGTGAATGAGATCATGGGAAATGGAACCCTTAATTATACAGTACTGCTCTGTATGCTTTTTTACTTCCAAGTCATTTTGTTTTGATCCCTTCTAAATAAAATCATGATCCTATTTTTCTGTTTCATTTTAAAAGGGAGAATTACAAAGATTTTTATAACTCATCTTCATGGGGATCACTTCTTTGGCCTTCCTGGACTTCTTTGTACTATCAGTCTCCAGAGCAGTCCCACTGCTTCTAAAACACCTATGGAAATATATGGGCCTGTGGGCCTTCGGAACTTCATCTGGAAGACTATGGAGCTCTCCCACTCAGAGTTGACCTTCCCCTATGTGGTCCATGAATTGGTGCCCACAGAAGATCAGTGCCCTGCTGGAGAATTAAAAGACTTCTCTTACCTAGATGGAGCTGACAGCCCTCCCAAAGAGATACAAGGGAGAACAATTCTCCTGGACTCAGTTGAAGGCTCTTATGTACTGGTCAATGATGAGCAGTTTCTTGTAAAAGCATTTCGCCTCTTCCATAGAATTCCATCTTTTGGTTTTTCAGTGACAGAAAAGGAACGTCCAGGGAGACTCAATGCACAGAAACTAAAAGACCTTGGTAAGTGAGTTTGTTGCCCATAATTGTGTTAGGGTGGTTGTTGATGCTGCTGAAAGTGTTTAAACTGTGAACCAGGCTGTGTTATAAAATATCCAAGCATTCAAGCAAAATCTTGTTTACTTAAATTCTTTACTGGAAGTTTGCTTATTGATTAAAGACTTAATTCCAGAAGGCTAGAAGTATTCACCAGAGCAAAAGGCAAAAGTGTGTGAACACTGGAGGCTGTAGGGAGAGGGAGGATGCTATTAGTATAGATGTAGAGCTATGGAACTTTTTTTTTTTTTGGGGGGGGGAGAGTCAAGAATCCTTTGGAGCAGCGAGCTATATAATTACAGGAAAGCATTATCAGGACTGCATTCCAGTTTTTGTTTAGATCAAGCTACCCAAAGACTACACAGATTCACCTTCCTAGCTTTTAAATAGTATTTGTACTATATGTGTTTATAGTTATTCCAGGCACACCTTACCTGACTTTATTATGCAGTTTCTAAACAGCACAATGCTAGGTGAAATGAAAGTTACAGAATCAGTTACAGAATTAGTTCCACAGCAATAACATTAAGAATGTTCATTTGCCTTATGTAACAGTTTGGTATAACAGTGACCTTTATGGTGATGTTTGGTTTTATATATCAACAAAGGATGTTGAATTTTGCCATTATTCATCATCCCATTCAGTTTGTTGGATGGCTATAACTTACTTTGGGTTGAAGGATCAGTGGGGATCCTTTAATCAAACCAGACAGCCTCTTATGTTCTGAAAGTCAGTCACACAAGAGAATTGAGCTTCTTGAAATATAGAGTTAATCCTAGCGTCTTGTACTTTTTTTTTTTATGATTACACAATTGTGAGAAGAATCAAATGTTTTTTCTTTTTGACATATGTGATGATGATAGAGTGGAACATTCTTAAGAAGTTGTAAATACCATTCCTGTGATTTAATCACATCTGCCTTCATCATTAGGTGTCCCGCCAGGTCCTGCCTATGGGAAACTGAAAAATGGAGTTACTGTCGTTTTGGAAAATGGAGTTAAAGTTTCTCCCCAGGATGTCTTAGAAAAGCCTATTCCTGGAAGAAAAATATGCATTTTGGGTGACTGCTCTGGGGTTGTAGGTGATGGAGGATTGAAACTGTGCTTTGAGGCAGATCTTTTGATTCACGAAGCCACCCTAGATGATGCACACATGGACAAAGCCAAAGAATATGGTCATAGCACCCCACGTATGGCGGCGGAATTTGCCAAGTTATGCAAAGTCAAGAGACTGGTTCTCACTCACTTCAGTCAGAGGTACAAACCCCCTCTCTTGTCTGGAGAGGGAGAAACAGATGATATTAGAGAATTAAAAAAGCAAGCAGAATCGGTGTTGGATTCCCAAGAAGTGACTCTAGCAGAGGATTTTATGGTGATTGACATTCCAAAGAAAAAAACTATCAGCATTACCTGAGTATGTTTTTGTGTGCCAATTTGTAATGGAGCCTACTCTCCAGATTTCTGTCTGAAATTATTTTGGGCCCAATAATCCCAGGAGGGGTGGGGCTGCATTGCTGAATTGACCTGTGTGGCCTTAATGGTATTGCACATAGTGGCTTTTAACACCAGCAACCTTCTTAAAAGTCCCAATTTGATTAAATGATAGCCTAATTATATAAATACTTAATGTAGTTTAACTGTTTCTTTGAATTTGATCCAGTACTCTCCTCCTACCAGCTGTGTTTATTCAGTCGTTTCCTAAATGCAGAGAAAGCTCTGTTTTCTTTTTCTTTTATTCTTTATCAATTAATTTTTAAAACTTAATAGCTTTTTATTTTCAAAATACATGCAGAGATAGGAAAATTCTGTTTTCTGCTGACAATGGATTAAGCAGAAAAAGAAAAAAAAAGAAAATTTTAAAAAGCATTTGAGGTTGAATATAAAAATTCAAAAGTGCTATATTTTAGCTGAAATGTTTTTAGCATTCCCAACAAGGTTGGGAAATCATCTCTCATTTAACTTGGTTACAATTTAAATCCATTATCTGGATGATAATCAAAACTGCTAACTTGTGTGGTTTTAGAATTAATATCTGGATCAATCTCTATAATAAATAAATTATAAGAGACTGCAGGAATTCTTTGGACTAGCATACTTTATGTAATCAAATATTACTTGAAATAAATGGGTTGCAGTATGCATCAAAACATTTGTGGTGTTCATTGCAAGAAATTAGAAATAAAGTGGATGCTCTTGAATTGGGAATTATGGAAATTATGACAGGAATATAATAAAATGTTTCTGCAATGTAATAAAAAGTAACTGTAAGGAAGTCTGCAAAGACTTAATCTGAATTGACATAAAGTAAAGTAAGCAGAACCAGGCACATGAACTTTATGGTTACTACAATGATGTAAATAGAAAAAACAGAAATTGGGGCAGCTAGGTGGCGCAGTGGTTAGAGCACCAGCCCTGAAGTCAGGAAGACCTGAGTTCAAATCTGGTCTCAGACACTTAACATTCCCTAGCTGTGTGACTCTGGGCAAGTCACTTAACCCCAATTGCCTCAGCAAAAAGCAAAAAAAAAAAAAAAAAAAAAAAACCAGAAATGAAACTAGGTGTTATGTCATTGTAATGATCAAGCTCTGCCCTAAAGAAGAAAGAGGAGAAATTGCATCTCTCTCCTTTTAAGTATATTTTCTGAAATTAGATTTATCAATGTGTTAATCAGTTTTATTATATAATAGCATCAGAAGGCAACAAAAATCTGCTTCCCTTTCAATCATTGTTTTTTTGGCCCTGTATTTCTTTTTGCAATGCATCATCTAGTAGACCTTTTTAAAATATGGAATTTTAACACTACTTTTCTGGTGCAGATTACATGACATTAAAACAGTCCACAAGAAACTTCATGTTAATGTGTAACTTAGATTGACCTACAAGTTTCTTTAGTGTATTAATTGTAAATATTTATTTAAATATATATCTTATACAGGAGTCCCTAATATTCTGGTGAATAGGTTTTAGAGAGTCACAAGGGAAATTCAAAGATAAAAATTTTTAAAAAGGAGGCAGCCATATGATCCTCCCTATGAGTTTTGACCAGCTGATCTCTGGCTCTTCTGTATTTATGGCCTTCTGGGAGGTGAAAGGGGTAGATGGCAGAACTGAATGGACCATCAGAACACAGGCTCCTAAGGATATTCATAGGCTTTACCAGCTTGGAAAGGATTTTCAGTGATACATTAGTTGTTAGCAAGAACCAAGGCAGAATTATGAAATTGAAAATTTCTTCCTTGGTCTTTACTATCTCCTTTCTGCTTTTCCTCTTTTTCCTAATTCCAAATAAATCTAGTGAGGATGGGATATATATATATATATAAATAAATATATATTTTTTTGGTATCCAGGGAACTTTCTATCACCAGGCTACATGCGTCTTCCACACAGTTATTGAAGTTACAGATGATGTTACTCTCAGTTAAATCCAGACTCCTGCTTGCCTTAAAGCTTGAATAGAAACTCTTCTCTGTTGGGCTTTGAAAGCCATTCACAGCCTGGCGCCAACATATCTTTCTAACTTTATTACATCTTACTCTCCTTCATGTCTGCTGTATCTCATCTGTGATCCTTGAAATACTGTCTTTGTGTCCTCCTTTCCTGGAATGCACTCCTTCCTTCCCTCTGTCTCTTAAAAATATCAATTTGCTTTAAGATTTAGCTCTAATGCCAGAGCTAAAACAAAAACTTCCACATAAAAACTTTCTTGATACTATCTACCCTAGCTCCTTGTTTCTTCTTAAAATCAGCTGTTTTGTATATACCTGGATATACATATGGTTTCTCCAAAATAGATTTTAAATTCTTTGAGAGTAAGGACTGTGAGTTTTTGTTTTTGTAACCTAGAACTAGGGTTCTTAATCTGGGGTCTGTAAACTTGTTTTGTGTGTGTGTGTGTGTGTGTGTGTGTGTGTGTGTGTGTGTGTGTGTTTTGATAACTGTAATTCAATATTTTGAATTGTTTTTTTTTATGTATTTTATGCATTTTTAAAAAATTGTGTCTGTGACACAAGCCTAGAACATAATTGCTTAATAAATGTTTGTTGATTGAGCCCTTTTTCCTACTATTGTCTTGGAATTTGCATTGTTTAATATTTGTAGTCACCTCCATACACCATTGCCAGTAACTTGTCATCTTTTATTATTTATTTACAGATTGATAGTTCATACTGGTATCAAAATATTTTGGAAATATCCTGTTTCTCAGAGCTAAGGCTCAGCATGCAGGATATCCCCTGAGTTCAGCATAACAATTATTTGCATCTTGAAATGATCTTACCTCGGTCAGAGTGCATTGCTTAGACCACCACCAAGTGCTCACTGAAGAATTTAGCTCACCTTCTTTCCCAGGGCCATCCATAGCATGTTAACAATCCTTGTTCCTTGTCACTGATAGGTACTGCACTCCTGTTCCTGTCACATTACTATGGCCCTACAGGGGGGCCCACAACCCCTGCAACTTGAGACAGTGACTTCCCACGGGACCCAAGAACACCCGTGTTGTCCCAAGAAATGCTAACCATGAGAACTATCTCAAGATCTAAGAATGATTGTGTTGTGAGTCTTTCATGTATATAAATGGTCCTAGCCTAAGTAGCCATACTAGCCTTCTTGGGGGAGGGGTCTTCCACCTGCAGGAGTCATTTTCCTCACTATGAAATTAATTAAATTTCTGTTTGTTTTCTGATTCCTTTCCCTAACCTGCTCTGGTTTGTTTTGACTCTGGCCACCACCAGGTTAGAGGCTGATTCCAGTCCAATTGACACAGGTAATTGTTTCACATGTTGTGGTGCATAAAGCATTTACAGCATTATGGGCTTGTGGCTTCCTTGGGGAGTACCCTTAGTTCTGGGATCCTCAATTTGATCAGGGGTCCAGTGAGTCCTAGTAAGATTTCTCTAGAATGAGTTTCTTCCTGGGCATATTCCATTCCACATTCTCAATCTCATAGGCTACAGAACGAATATAGATTTGAAGAGTATATTCCAAATTAAACTCATCAATTACAGTATTTATTGAATATTTAGACTGAGCTATGAAGTGGGGCTGTTTATGGATTGGCCTGGAGAACACACTTTCGCATCTAGTTGTTTTGGTTGCATTTCGTCCAGGGCCATCTCTAGTTGTCTTGATCTTTATCTGGCCACTGGACCCACATGGCTCTGGAGAGGAAAGTGAGGCAGGGGACCTTGCCCAGCCCTCCCTCACTTAAATCCAATTCACTTGCATGTCAGGATATCACCTCCCTGGTGTCAAGGTCCTTTTCTAGAACAAAGGATAAACAATGACTCTGCTGTAACAGTTATTAATGGGTAGCTAGACGGTGTAGTTGATAGAATACCTGTCACCATATCAGGAAGACTTCATTTTCCTGAGTTGAGATATTGCCTCAGACACAATTTTGTGATCCTGAGCAAGTCACTTAACCCTGTTTGTTTCAGTTTCCTTAGCTATAAAATGAGCTGGAGAAGGTCATGGCAAACCACTCCAGTGTCTTTACCAAGAAAACCCCAAATAAAGTCATGAAAAGATGGACGTGACTGAAAAACAACTGAACATTTATTAAATAAACAGCTACTTTTAATGAGAGCACACTCTATTAAAGCTATTGCTCATATGGCATGGCACCATTTATGAGCATTCCAGAGTTCATTTGTGGCTTGCTGAGGCCATGCATGTAGAATTGTTCTGTACTTATGTTTGTGAGAAAAGAATTATGTGTTGGGTTTCCTAGGATGTGGTTATTCCCAGGATGATCTCTAGCTAGGACTTTCTACTTGAAATTAACTGTATTCCTATAGACACAAGATAGTTGGCTTATGTTGAGTATTATATGTGATACTATTCATCCTCCATAAGAAAACCAAAGATTCATTGGCCCGGTCTTACTCTTTAACACTGGTAGCAAGGGTGAGTCCAGTAGTTTCTTTCCAAAATCTCTTGCTCAAGGATGCTTTCAGAAAAAACCTGGAAAGTCCTCCATGAACTTAAGCAAAGTGAAATGTACTGTGTATAAAGTAATAGCAATATTTGGGAATTATGAACTGTAAATCAGACTTTCCTAGTCTCAGCAATACAATGATCCATGACTAGTTTGAAGGATGTATGAAAGTTCCTTACCCAGGGAAGGTCTGATTGTGTCTGAATACAGATTGAAGCATACTCTCTCTGTGCCCTCTGGGTCTTTTTTTTTTTTTTTCTGAAACAATTGGGGTTAAGTGACTTGCCCAGGCTCACACAGCTAGGAAGTAGGAAGTGTTAAGTGTCTGAGGTCACATTTGAACTCAGGTCCTCCTGACTTCAGGGCTGGTGCTTTACCTACTGTGCCACCTCGCTGCCCCTCTCTGTTTCTTTTTAAAAAATATTTTTTTTTTAACTTTATTTTTCTTGACTTTTTTTTTAGCGTGGGGGATCTTGGCTTTCTTTCACATGACTTTTAAGGAAACGTTTTGCACTCTTCACATGCGGTTTCTTTTTTTTATTATTATTAAAGCTTTTTATTTGCAAAACATATGTATGGGTAGTCATTCAACATTGACCCTTACAAAGCTTTCTGTTACAAATTTTTCCCCCCTACTCCCCACCCCACCCCAGATGGCAGGATATCCACTACATTTTAATTATGTTAAAATACTTGACAAATTGAATATGTGTATACATATTTTTACAATTATCTTGCTGTTCAAGAAAAGTCGGATCTACAAGGAAAAAAATCTGAGAAGGGAAACATAATGCAAGCAAACATCAATAGAGAGCATGAAAATGTTAGGTTGTGGTCCACATTTCATATCCCTCTCTCTGGATGTATATGGCTTTCTTTACTGAACAATTAGAACTTCATTGTTGAAGAGAGCCATGCCCATCAGAATTGATTGTCATATAGTCTTGTTGCCGTGTATAATGATCTCCTGGTTCTGCTCATTTCACTCGGCATCAGTTCATGGAAGTCTCTTCAGGCCTCTCTGAAATCATCCTGTGGGTCATTTCTTTCTTTTTTTTAAAAAATTTTATTTTTTTTTTATTTGCAAAACATATGTATGGGTAATTCTTCAACATTAACCCTTACAAAGCTTTCTGTTATCAATTTCCCCCCCCCTACTCCCCACCCCTCCCCTAGATGGCAGGAAGTCCACTACATCTTAATTATGTTAAAATACTTGACAAATTGAATATATGTATACATATTTCCACACTTATCATTGTTGTGCAAGAAAAATCGTATCTACAAGAAAGAAAAATCTGAGAAAGGAAACACATGCAAGCAAACATCAATAGAGAGCATGAAAATGTTACGTTGTGGTCCGCATTTCACATCCCTCTCTCTGGGTGTATATGGCTTTCTTCAGTGAACAGTTGGAGGTGGTTTGAAACATTTCATTGTTGCAGAGAGCTATGTCCATCAGAATTGATTGTCATATAGTATTGTTGTTGCCATGTATAATGATCTCCTGGTTCTGCTCATTTCACTCGGCATCAGTTCATGCAAGTTCTCCAGGCCTCTCTGAAATCATCCTGCTGGTCATTAACAATAATATTCCATAACATTCATATACCACAATTTATTCAGCCACTCTCCAATTGATGGGCATCCATTCAGTTTCCAGTTTCTAGCCACTACAAAAAGAGCTGCCACAAACATTCTTGCACATTGGTTTCTTAATGGGGGTTGGCAATGGGGATAAAGGAGAGAATGTGAAACTCAAAAGTTTTAAAAACAAATGTTACTCAACAAACATAGTAAATTGTCTATTCCCATGCAAAGTGCTATTCGAGGTGCTTGGGATACAGGTTGGGGTAATGGCGCCTTCCCTCAAAAAGGTCACATTCTGCTGGGAGATATGACATGTAAGCACATAAGTCTTAAGATATTTTGAGGTGCCTGCAAGTACTAGCAAACAGGGAGATAGGGAAAGGATTCCCTTATCAGCTGCTTCCTGAGCTGAATTTTGAAGAAAAGTATTCCAAGAGGTAGGGATGAGTTATTGCATTCCAGACATGTGAGACAGTTAAACAAAGACACAGAGTAGGAAATGAAATTCTGTATTCATGAAACAAAACAATGTCCCAGATTTACAGCTAGGTGGTGCAGTGGATGATGAGATCTCCTTTTTAAGAAATTATGATGGGGGGTGGAGGTAGGTGTAAAGGCATATAACAAAAAAGGAAATCAGGGGTCTCAGATATATCTCCAAGCTTATCCAACGTTAAAAATACTTTCCTCTGAATAAAGCTGGCCGAGATATCCTGCTGCTCAGATATCAGCATTCTAATTATATACTCGGCAGACATGGCAGGTATGGAGATTAAATTCTCTTCCCTACAAGTAAAAGGGGAATGGCTCGGGATTCAATGTCCCAGATTTACAAATCTTCCTTCCCTTCTTCTGGTATCTGCAGCCTAGCCAGCTCCAGGTAGAACCAGGTAACTGAATTTGCCATTACCAGATGGAGATTGTCCAATTCTCGTTGTGTTGCCCATTCTGTGTTGAATATAAACCCTCCCCAAACTGGACCCAAATGGATCTGTGCCTACATCGCCCGAGGTCACTCTTTTTGGTTTACCAGTATCAGTGACAGCTGTATAAGCCTGATGGACACCAGCAGATCACTGCTTGGGTTCAAATTACTAGGTGCTGGAAGTGACTTCCATGGGAAGAGATGTTTGCCAAGGATACACAGGATCTAGTGACAGTCAGCAGCCTCTTCCTACCAGCCCTTAGGAGGGCATCGATACCTGGCCTGGAGGTATTGTTTAAAGCTGCATTAGCCAAGTGTGCATGTACCAAGCAGGATGCTACCCTGATGCTGAACCAGCCCACAGTCCCCATCAAAAAATGGGGGAAATACATCATAACATCCCTTGGACACAAGGATTCCCAAAAGGGAAGAAGAGGCAGTCTTAGGGAAGAAATAAGAGATTGGGAGCTGCAAAGGGGTGGGCAGAAGGGGAATTGGGGATGAGTGACAGCACAGCAAAGCAGAGAGAACACTGGCTTTGTAGGCTACAGAAAGGGTCTACAGTAGCCTGGGAACAATGGAACATGCAGGCCACATTGAAGATTATAGAGTTAAGCATTCCAAGACAATCTGAAGACAACTAATCACAGCAGCATTCTTTATGTTATCTGTGATTTTACCCCAAACCGTCCTGCCCTGGGTGACCTTTCTTCAGTTTCACTTATAACAAGGAAAAGATGCAAGCTAATAGGATGCTGTTCCAATGTTAGCAAATTCTCTTTCCTACATGCCTAGAAATTGCTGCCAGTTTTTTCCACTTTTCTGGAGGTAATCAAAGTAATTAACTCTCCAGTGGTTATGGGGAACATTCACCAGATCCAAGGCATCAAACTACCTCTAGTCACTTTTCTAATAATATTCCTTAGGATTGTAGTGATGGGAAGGAGGGGAAAGGGAAGGAAGTTAGGGTTTATATGATCCTCATTATGGCACTATGCTAAGCACTTTATAAATATTATCTCATTTTTTATTATCTCATTTGTTGAGGGAAGGCCATTTCCCCAGGTGTAGATGGGATGTTGATTCTAGAACACTTCTAATTTTAAGAAAACAGTAAAAATGTAATGTAAATTTTTTTTTTAATTTTCAAAACCATAGTCATAAAGTGCCAATTTGACATCGGGTAACCTCTGGATTGGTCAGTCATCTTTTAACTTGGTATAAATTTTTCATTAAATATGCTGCTTCCCATCAAATTGGGAAATCATCTTTACATTTAGGGGTTCTGATAAAGGTCTCATCCCTAAGATATATAGAGAATTGTCTCACATTTATAAAAATTCAAGCCATTCTCCAATTGATAAATGGTCAAAGGATATGAACAGACAATTTTCAGATGATGAAATTAAAACTATTTATAATCATATGAAAAGGTGCTCCAAATCACTATTGATCAGAGAAATGCAAATTAAGACAACTCTGAGGTACCACTACACACCTGTCAGATTGGCTAAAATGAGAGGAAAAGATAACAATGAATGTTGGAGGGGTTGTGGGAAGACTGGGACACTGATGCATTGTTGGTGGAGCTGTGAACGGATCCAACCATTCTGGAGAGCAGTTTGGAGCTATGCTCAAAAAGTTATCAAACTGTGCATACCCTTTGACCCAGCAGTGTTTCTATTGGGCTTATATCCCAAAGAAATCATAAAAGAAGGAAAGGGCCCCACATGTGCAAGAATGTTTGTGGCAGCTCTTTTTGTGGTGGCTAGAAACTGGAAACTGAATGGATGCCCATCAATTGGAGAGTGGCTGAATAAATTATGGTATATGAATGTTTTGGAATATTATTGCTCTGTAAGAAATGACCAACAGGACGATTTCAGAGAGGCCTAGAGAGACTTGCATGAACTGATGCTGAGTGAGATGAGCAGAACCAGGAGATCATTGTACACGGCAACAACAGTACTATATGAGGATCAGTTCTAATGGACATGACTCTCTTCAACAATGAAATGCTTCAAACCAATTACAATTGTGCAGTGAAGAAGGCCATATACACTCAGAGTGAGGGATATGAAATGTGGACCACAACATAACATTTTCATGTTCTCTATTGATGTTTGCTTGCATTGTATGTCCTTTATCGGATTATTCTCTCTTATAGATACGATTTCTCCTGAACAAAAAAATGATGTGTGGCAATAACTATACATATATTTGACTTAAGTATTCTAACATAAGTATCATGTAGTGGATATCCTGCTATCTAGGGGAAGGGTGAGGAGTAGGGGGGAAAAATTTGTAATAGAAAGCTTTGTAAGGGTTAATGTTTTGTAATTACCCATACATATGTTTTGCAAATAAAAGTATAAAATAAATAAATAAATATGCTGCTTCCCAAAAATTATTTCAAAAGTCATTCAGCATAATATTCTACTTACTATGGTCAAGAATTGCTGGGTTTTTCTTTTCCCTCTCATGTAGTATTTACCTGCTCCAGTATTTTTTCACTGTCTCGCACTATAGTAGGTGTCTTAGATACAAAAATACAGTTCCTGCTCTAAAAGTACTTGAATCTATTTGAGGAGACAATATATGACCACAAAATCATCGATACAGAATTAAAGAAGGCCTTTAATCTATCGCTGTCATTTTTTAAAAGCTTTTTATTTTCAAAACATATGCATAAATAATTTTCAACATTCACCTTTGCAAAACCTTGTGTTCCAAATTTTTCTCCCTCCTATTTCCTCCCCCAGATGACAAGTAACTTAATATATGTCAAACATGTGCAATTCTATACATTTTTCCACAATTATCATGCTGCACAAGAAAAATCAAATCAAAAGGGAAAAACATGAGAAAGAAAACTAAATGCAAGCAAACAACAAAAAAAGTGAAAATACTATGTTGGGATGTACACTCAGTCCCCACAGTAATCTCTCTGGTATCACTGCTACTTTACAGAGGAAGAAATTGAGAGCCAGAGAGGTTAAATATTTGCCTGAGATTACAGATATAAATAAACATCCAAGGCAGGATCTGAACGCAGGGTTTACAACTTCAAACTAACAACTCTCTTTCCACTGAACCATCTTCTGGTTCTCAGTCTCTCAAACCTAAAGATATGCGTAAAAACAAAAACAAACACAAAAAACCATATATATATATATATATATTCTCTCACATTTCCATCTATTGGGATGTTCATGTTTATAATGTACTTTGCAAAGTAACACCTGCTAAGTGCCAAATGTAAATCCAAGAGAACCTGGGGGATGATAATAATGCTATACATTATTATAATGTATATATTATAACAGTAATGTGAAGCTGAATCCTATGGCTATTCTCCACATGCATTTATTTATTTATTTTTTTGCTTTTTGCTGAGGCAAGTGGGGTTAAGTGACTTGCCCAGGATCACACAGCTAGGGAATGTTAAGTATCTGAGAGCAGATTTGAACTCAGGTCATCCTGACTTCAGGGCTGGTGCTCTATCCACTGCGCCACCTAGCTGCCCCTATGCATAATGTTTTTCAATCAATTGATCAATGAAACATTTATTAAGTGCCTACTGTGTTACAGACACTGTGCTAAATGCTGGGGATACAAAAAGAGGCAAAAGATGATCTTTGCCAATATGGAACTTACTGCTTAATAGTGGAGGTGACCTGCAAATAAATATATAGAGAGCAACCTGTATACAAGACAAATAGGAAAAAATTGAGGAGAGGTAGTGGAATTAAGGGGAGTTGAGAAAGGCTAATTTAGGTGTCAAGTCCTAGAGAGTGGAATTCCTTAGTTCTCTGATGCTTTTTACTTCATCTGATACTTTTGTAGGTACTCTGTCAATGGCAAGTAATATTTGATTTCACTATATTAATTCATTAACAGATGTAAGCATTGTCCTGCTCTTTAATTTCCCCATCTGCTCAATTTATTCACAGATGGTTATGGGGGTGGGGTGGGGGACTAGATATTTCTGACTGGCTCATATCTGAATATTTTTTTAAATAATTGTAATCTTCTGGAATGAAGAGAAGCTGGTTGCTGGAGGCCATTTTTAGGTGTGTTTTACAGCAATGCATAACATTATTGTGGCCGTGTCAGTCTATTTTAAAACGTTCATACAATTGCACATAGCAGAAAACTACAAATTTGTTTTTATTTTTGAGTACAGCTTATTTACTTCCATTAACCAATATTTAAAACCACCTATTTGAGATATTTAGCTTATAAGTTTAAATCTGGAAGGATGATAGGGATCATTGGCCCACACCTGGAGGAGATCTCAGAGATGACAACTTTTAGTTACTGCCATTTTGGTACATTTACATGGTGGTGGTGATGATGATGATGATGATGAAGTTAGTAATCTGTTGAGCTCTAAGGTTTGTAAAATGTTTTACAAACATCTCATTTGAGGATTGCTGGGGGCACAGTAGATAAAGGACTGGTCCTGGAGTTAGGAGGATTTGGGTTCAAATATGGTCTCAAATACTTACTAGCTGTGTAACCTTGGGCAAATCGCTTGATCCCAATTGCCTCAAAAACAAATCAAAACAACCAAATATCTCATTTGTTTCTCACAACAACTGAAAGAGATAGATGCTAATATTATTCCCATTTTATAAATGAGGAAACTGAGAGAGGCAGAGCCTTTCCTAATCCAAGCTGTAAGACTGACCCCATTCTTCTGTTGATTATCTTCACTTTATCCTGCATTTATCTAGTGTTTACATACTTGTTTGAAGATTCTCTATTCTATTAGACTGTGAACTCCTTGGAAACAGTAACTGCCTTTTATTGTATCCTTGGTGCTTACAAAAAGTACTATTACTATGTAGAAAGTTTTTAATGAATGCTTGATTGATTTGCTAGACAGGTCACCAAATCCTGTTTGTCTCAGTTTCCTTATCTGTAAAATGAGTTGGAGAAAAAAATGATAAACCACTCCAGTATCTTTGTCAAGAAAACCCTAAATAGGGTCACCAAGAGATGGCCGTCACTGAACAACCACACCTAATTGGTTAAGTGAACTGTTCATGGTCAAACAGCTAGAGGGAGTATCTGGTAGTATTTAGACTTAAGTCTTTTCAGACTCCAGATTCAGAATTTTATCCACTATTACCACCTAGCTGCCCCTATGGTTTCAAGGTGCTTTAACATTTCTGAAGCACTTTACATGAATTACCTTAATGGACTCACGACTATATAACAACAATAATGTTGTTATTACAGATGAATTAATTGAGAATCAGAAAATTTGTGAACTTGTCCATGCAAGTATCTGGGGTGGAATTCAAATCCAGTCTCTCTTGACTCCCAAGTCCAGTGTCTTCTCTGTAATACTCTGCCTGTTAGTAATGAAATTTATCAGATGTAATGAAAATTATCAGATTAAAGGAGCATAAAAATTAAATATAAAAATTACAAAGTTTATGAAGAAGAAACAAAGGAGTATGGTCCTACTCAAAGTCCAGCATGTGAACATCTCTGCCTGATGCTGTGAATAATCAGGTGCTGGTTTGTGCATTGCTGTATATAAATTATGAAGTAAAATAGAAATATGATCAAGTTGATTACATCCCCCTCAAAAAAATCTGAAAATTATACTCTCACTGATCAAATTAGCTAGATACTTTTCTTCATTTTGATATAAATTAAGTTATTGGGCAGTGAGATGGCTCAGTGGATAGTGTACTGGGTCAGGAAGTCCTGAGTTTAAATTTGGCCTCAGACAGTTATTAGTTGTGTGACTCTGGGCAAGTCACTTCATCCTATTTGCCCTCAATTTCCTCATCTGTAAAATAAGCTGGAGAAGGAAAAGACAAACCACTCTAGTATCTTTGCCAAGAAAACCCCCAAAGGTGTCATAAACCAGAAAGGTGTTAGATACAATTGAAAACAACTGAACAATAAGTTATTATGGGGAGTAAGCAAAATTTTCTTTTATTAATAATGCTACTAACAGATAATTATTAATTACAGAGATAATTATTAATTATGGAGGAAAGGATGAAAAGGTATCATCTGAGGGTAGTGAGAAGTATATTAGAAAGAGATTTTGGAATAGTAGACTAGATTTTAAAATATTGGCCTTGTCCTTGAGTACCTGAATGACCACTTTGGTCTTAGTGTCTTCATCTGTAAAATAAGAGATGACCAGTGCCAGTAATTCTCAAACTTTTTTTGGTTTCAGGATCCTTTTTCACTCTTAAAAATCATTGAGGACCCCTTCCCCTCAATAGGTTCGTTTATGTGGGTTATATCTATCAATATTTACCATATTAGAAATTTAAATGTTTTATTAAGAAGATAGCCAACCTTTTGACCTCGTTGATACCATGAGAGTCTCTGGGAGTCCTTATACCATATTTCAAGAATCATTGATCCAGGAGATTGCTAAAGTCCTTTTCAACTCTAAATTAATATATATTATATGTGATATTTTAAGCATATCATATATAATATATATTAGCTCTAAATCCACAACTAGTATTAGTAATTTAGTACAAACTCCTTTTATAGATTAAAAAAAGAAAGGCACAGAAAAGTGGTGCAGTGGTTAGAGTGTTAGACCTGGAATCAAGATGAGTTCAAATCTAGTTCAAGACACTAACTGTGCAATCCTGGGCAAATCACTATCTAAAGTGGGAATAACAATGGCATCTACCTCTTAGGGTTGCTGTGAAGACCAAATGAAAGAACAGAGACAAAAGGCCACATAGTATTTATAAAATTATGGATCCAGAACTGGAAGAAATGATCTTAGAGACCATGTAGTTGAGCCCCTTTGTTTTACAAAGAAAGAACATGAGATCCATTGAGACTAAGGGATTCATTCCAAAATTCCACAGCCAGAATTCAGATTTAGGTTATCTAATTCCCAAACTGGTCCCCTTTTCACCACTCCGTGATGCCTTTTATTTTCATTTCAAAAATATTTTTTCCAATTAGATGTGAAAACAATTTTTAATCTTCATATTTTACAATTTTGAGTTCCAAATTCTTTCCCACCTTCACCCCCACATTGAGAAGGCAAGGAGTTTGATAAAGGTTGTACATATGCAGTCATGCAAAACATATTTCCAGATTAGTCATGTTGTGAAAGAAAATATCAACAAAAAAAACCTACCCCCCAAAACAAGCAAAACAAACCCCACCCCAAAACAAAGTAAAAGACCAATAGACTTCGATCTGCATTCAGACCCCATCATCTCTGGGGGTGGACAGCATTTTTCATCATGGCCCTTTAGAATTGTCTATTTATTTATTTATTTGTTTTTATTATTAAAACTTTTTATTTGCAAAACATATTTCCACACTTATCTTCCTGTGCAAGAAAAATCGTATCTACAAGAAAAAAAAAAAAATCTGAGAAAGGAAACCCAATGCAAGCAAACATCGATAGATAGCATGAAAATGTTGTAGTCCACATCTCATATCCCTCTCCCTGGATGTATATGTCCTTCTTTACTGAACAATTGGAACTGGTTTGAAACATTTCATTGTTGAAGAGAGCCATGTTGATCAGAATTGATCATCATATAGTCTTGTTGTTGCCGTATATAATGATCTTCTGGTTCTGCTCATTTCACTCAGCATCAGCTCATGCAAGTCTCTCCAGGCCTCTCTGAAATCGTCCTGCTGGTCATTTCTTACAGAACAATAATATTCTATAACATTCATGTACCATAGTTTATTCAGTCATTCTCCAATTGATGGGCATCCCTTCAGTTTCCAGTTTCTAGCCGCTACAAAAAGGGCTGCCACAAACATTCTTGCACATATGGGGCCCTTTCCTTCCTTTAAGATCTCTTTGGGATATAGGCCCAATAGAAACACTGCTGGGTCAAAGGGTATGCACAGTTTGATAACTTTTTGAGCATAGCTCCAAATTGCTCTCCAGAATGGTTGGATACGTTCACAGTTCCACCCACAATGTATCAGTGACCCAGTTTTCCCACATCCCCTCCAACAGAACTGTCTCTTTATGATGCCTTTAAGTCTGACTTGGACTATAAAGAACAAGTAAATGCCCTAATTGAACTTGGTCCCTTAGCAAAGGGTTTTTAGAAGGTAAGTTACTGAACCATGTCAAGTAGGATAAGAAATCATTTAGAAAAGTTTTAACTGGAGAAAAGAAACCTAACTAGATGATCTTTGTTAAGATGTCTATGAGTCCATGACTCAGTCAGTGTTTTGTTGACCGTGGGTAGGGGATGGGCAGCAAGAATAAGACCTAGTCTCAGCGCTGAAGTAGTTTGTGATCTAAGGATCATCCATTTAGAGGCCCTCTGGTCTAAATTCCTCATGTTATATGAGAGGAGCCTAAGGGATTCTTGAGGTCACACAGCTAGTGAATGAAAGCCCTGATTTAAGTGAGGGCCTGTGGTCCCAACTCCCCACCCCCCTTACTACACCATACTGATGTTACTAGGAGCACAGGAATCACTATTGTGCAGCTTATGATGAAGTGCTCTGATATGTGGGACAGGGTTTTTTAAGTGCTGCAAAGGGATAGATCACTGAGTTAGGGCTCCATAGAAACCTTGGAGAAGCACTGTTGCCTAGCACTTGGAGGGTGCATTGGTAGGGTTGGGTTCGAATCCTACTTCTGATACTACTTATGCCCACAGACAATGTGACTTAACCTTTCTGAGTTTATTTCCTCATCTGTGAAATGGAATTGATAATAATACCTGTCTAGGGGAAACTAGGCAGCACAGTGGGTAGATGTTGGATATGGGAGTCTGGAAAACCTGAGTTCAAATACAGCTTCAGCCACTTACTAGTTGTGTGAACCTGGCCAAGTCACTTAACCCTGTCTGCTTCAGTTTTCTCATTTGTACAATGAGCTGAAGAAGGAAATAGCAAACCACTCTAGTATCTCTGCCAAGAAAACCCCAAAATGGGATCACAAAGAGTTGGACACATTGAAATGACTGAAAAACAACAAATACCTGCCCATTGTTGTAATGATCAAATGAGATAATGTAGATCAGGGATTCTTAACTTTTTTGTGTGTGTCATGGATCCTTGTGGCATCCCTATGGTAAGTTAAGGATCCTTTCTCAGAATAATGGTTTTCAGTATATAAAGTAAAATACTGTAGGATTACAAATAAAAACCAAATCAATTATATTGAAAAAGTTATCAAAATGTAAGAAAAAAAGTTTAGGTTAAGATTTTCAGGTTAAAAACATATGATTATAAATAAAGTTCTTTCCAAATTTTATAACACTATATAAATGTGAACTATTATTATGAGAAAGGTCATAATAATAACTCAATTTATGTCAAGGTTTTTGAAGTACGTCTCTCATAATGAGCCTTTGAGGTAGCAACTCAGCTTAGGGGTTTGGTTAAGATTGGGACACATAGAAAATAAAGCAAATCATAGTTTCCAGCCCCTTTGGCTTACCCAATGATCCCAGAAGAATAATTTACAGATTTTTTTCACTGAAAACTTCAAGGCCAGTTTTTTCTTTGTCCTTTTTTAACAATAGTATTTTATTTTTCCAAATACATGAAAAAAGATAGTTTTCAACTTTGTGTTCCAAATTTTTCTCCCTTTCTCTCCCTTCTCCCTCCCCAAAGACTATAAGCAATCCGATATAGGTTAAAAATGTGCAATTCTTCTAAACATATTTCCATATTTGTTATGCTGTACAAAAAAAAATTAGATCAAAAGGGAAAAAAACATGAGAGAGAAAAAAACAAGCAAATAACAACAACAAAAGGTGAAAATACTGTGCTTTGATTCACATTCAGTCTCTATAGTTTTCCTTCTGGAGGTGGATAGTTCTTTTCTTCTCAAGTCTATTAAAAATGCAGGGGCCAGTTTTTTCAAGGTGGCATTGAAAATTACTAAGTAAGTTCTGTAGGCTATATTGGCATTCAATGTCAAGGTTTTAATAAAACACTTAAATTTTTTTTAAAAAGAAAAGGAAGGGTCACTCTATTAATCCTCACTCTTCTCCTCTTTTGCTCCTCCAATTAGATTCCAACAAAGGTTTTTTTCCAGACCGAGTATGGCCTTAGTGGTCTTGGAACAGGATCAGGAGTCAGGATCCACTTTTTAACTCAGGATCACCTGTGACAACTTTTGATTGGAGGATTTTTAGATGAACTTCTGAACTCTTTGGGTTCCACTGAAGTAAACAGAAGTTGCCCTGTACCCATAATGTCTCCCACAATGCATATCTAGAGAAGAAAAATTTGTGACTTGTATCTAGCCAACACATCTTCCTTGAGCAAGATCTGTGTGAGTTTCATGCCAGACCCTAGTTAGCATGAGAACCAGGCTCCAGAAAAACTTCAGCAACTAGCAGCCTCAGGGAGCAGTGACACTGTGGGTGGCCATGTGACATTCCTCTCTTTTGTGTTTGAAAATGCATGCATTTAGGTGCTGACAACTCAAAAAGGAATAAGTTCAGTTTTTGCCAGGAGAATGGGAAAGAGGGTCTTAAAGGACTTAAGCACTGAGTGATTTTCTTCTATTAGGCTCTTTTCCATATATTCTCTTCTCTGTTAGAGGAGATGAGGATGCTTTGGTAAAACCAGAGGGTTCTTACTAATTTCACAGGGGCTCAGGAAGCCTGACAGGAATGAAGGAAGTACTGGGATGGAAAGCTCTTGGGGGCCCTTTGACAGTGGAAAAGCAGCAGCTGGATGAAATTCCTCAGAAATGTCAGGCAAGGGAAAGTGAATGAGGAAAGGGAAAAGGGAAGGAGAGAAATTCTCAGAGGATAGTGGAAAAGAGAGGGAAAAACAGATCAATTAAGAGGTAAGTTCTTTTGGCAATAAAAAACAAAACAAAACAAAAACATTTCATGATTGCATTAGGGAAGGAAATCCAAAGGGAAACCAGATGCTTCTTTTGGGATTGTTTTATATGCAGTATACTTTTTTTCTCTTCTTCTCCAAAGTATTTAGACAGTACTACTTTTCAAAAATTGGCTCCAGATGGAGTATGATATAGTATGTATATGTGTGTTTATGTGTGTCTATGAAATCCTGGTGTCAAGCCTACTACTTCTAATTTAATTATAAAAAAGGTTATACTTGACTGACTCACAAACTTTCTAGATAGTAATTGTGATTTTTTTTTTTTTTTTGGTCTAAGCACAGCATTAAATAAAGATCATCTGCCTTTTGAAAAACACAAAAAGAATTTAATGCTGTAAGGCTTTTTCTCTCTCAAAATTTAATGCTAAAACAAAAATCCCAACCATAAATATTCTTTAGGAGATATTTTTGTCACTGGGATGATGAAACAACACATGCCAGTTCTGGCTATTTTTTTTTTATAACAAAATTATCCTCTATAGCATCTTCAATGTTCTTTTTTATGCTTGTGATAGTAAGATTGTCAGAAAGTGCACTTGTTCAGTGCAAAGATATCTACTTTAGGTTGCTTTGGGGCCTACTGGGAGAAAAGAAAAAGGCAAAATAATTTTTCCCACCCCTCATTTCTGCATGTTCTGAAGAAAATTTACTGAAAATCATTGTTAACCACTTCACTAGAAAGCACTTTTTGTAATATTAGTCACTCAGAAATTGTGGGCTTCTAAATTTTGGTACAAATTTCTCTTATTTATCTGGAAAGGAATCAAATAAGATGCTCAGTTTACTTCCTATTTCATTGGCTTGCTGTAAGGAAAACATTTTATAAACTTTAAAGTGCTATATAAATATGAGCTTTAATTTTCATGTCTTTATTGATTCAATTCAACAATATCTCTTACATGCTTGCTATGTTTAAGGCATGTTGAAGAAGACAGATAATTTTTCAACATTGATCCTTGCAAAGCTTTCTGTTACAAATTTTTTCCTTCTTCCCCCCATCCCCTCCCCTAGATGGCAGGAAGTCTAACACATGTTAATTACGTTAAAATACTTGACAAATCAAATATGTGTATACATATTTATACAGTTATCTTGTTGTACAAGAAAAATCAGATCTGCAAGAAAAAAAAATCTGAGAAGGGAAACAAAATGCAAGCAAACATCAATAGAGAGTGTGAAAATTCTATGTTGTGGTCCACACTCAGATCTCATAAGTCTCTCCCTGGGTGTATATGGCTTTCTTCATCACTGAACAACAACTGGAACTGGTTTGAAACATCTCATTATTGAAGAGAACCATGTCCATCAGAATTGATCATCATATAGTCTTGTTGTTGCTGTGTATATTGATCTACTGGTTCTGCTGATTTCACTCAGCATCAGTTCATGCAAGTCTCTCCAGGCCTCTCTGAAATCATGCTGCTGGTCGTTTCTTGTAGGACAATAATATTCCGTGACATTCATATACCATAACTTATTCAGCCATTCTCCAGTTGATGGGCATCCATTCAGTTTCCAGTTCCTTGACACTACAAAAAGGGCTGCCACAAACATTTTTGCACATGTATCACTGATCAATTTCAAATGAGACACTTGCTTTTACTTTCTCCAAGATTTTATTAGCTCAAATAGATGTTATGTCATAAGGAAGTTCCCTCCAAAAATGCTGTTTGAACCCATCCTTTATACTCTATACATTTTGTGCTTGAATTGAAAAGGAACTTAGAAGTCAACCCAATCCAAATCCGAAAAAGAATTTGAGGGCCAGTGATTTAAGTGTCTCATATGTAATGTAAGCAGTTAGATTTAAGTGGATTTTCTTCTGTTGAATTCTGTCCAAAGTTCTGGGTGTGGGGAAGGATCCTCATTTTTTTGATTCAAATATGGGTAAAGCCCTGTACTAGGTGCTAAGGAACATACAAAGATTGTCTTCTACTTAGTTATGTAAATGGACACAGATGACTTGATGTAAGGATCTTAAAGGTGAGGTACTATTAATTTTATTTTTAAATCTCCAACTTGGTGCCTAGCACATAGTAGGCTTGTAATGATCATTTGTGGAAGGAATGAGGGGTACATATGTGTACCATGGATGTGTATATATAATATACAGATATGTACAACAAATATATATACATTCTGGAAGCTTATATATGATTATTACAATATATGATACATGTATCACTGTATAAGAGTAGATATATACATTGTTAACATATATAAACTTATAGTCATATGTATATATGTATCATACATACCTTGAGGCCAAGTAATTTATATATATATGTGTATGTGTGTCTTCACATTACTTGGCCTTAAGGAACTTCCAATTACTATTTTCTTTTCATTTAACTTCTCCCACTTTTCACAGTGGGGAACCTTGGAATTCAGCTAATTTTGACTGGACATTTATTAGTCTATGAATTTGGAAGTTAGGATGAGAGTGGGAAAGGAATAATGGGCTATTATCCCAACTTTGCCCCAAACTATGCCTTCACGAATTCTCATTTGTCAGGGGGCATCGTTGCAAAAAGTGTCTTTGACGACTTCCCTTCTCTCCATCACTGGGGAAAAAGCAAAAAAAAAAAGTAGCCGGGAGATTGCTATGGAAACTACGCAGTCACTTCTCCCGAAGCAAAGTTGGGAGCGCAGGGCTGCTTGGGTCTTTGGAGTAGGGCAGCGCCAGCAACTTCATAGCAAGCCCTCTTTGCTCCCGGTCCCTCCTCTGCTTCCATTCATTAAACTTGTTCTCCCTACTCCAGGCCTGAAGTCCAGGGCGGTGTTCGACACCAAAGAACAATCTGACTAGCATGCGCCTGCGCTTTGCAGAGTGCTCCGAACTTCCCGAGATAGAAGCAGGGGGAGGAGAAACAGAGGAGGCCTGGTGGCAGGGGAGCTAAGAGAGGAGGGAGGCGAGGGGGGGGGCCCCCCCCCCCCGCGGGTAGAGGAGAAAGGAGAAGGGGGGAAAAAAAAAGCCACACAGGCTCTGGTTTAAAAAAAAAAAAAATTACCCGGATGTGGTCTGCGTTTGCGCATGCCCAGTGCCCCCCTCGACAAGTTGGCAGCAACAACACGGCCCCGGTCGTCGTCGCCTTAACGGAGCGTCCCGGGTGGTGGAGTCCGTGCTCCCGCTCGCTTTCCTCCCGAGGCCTCGGCCGCCCGGCCCTCCACTCGGCCGTCGCCCGGGGGGCGGGAAGGGGTGGGCGCCCCGGCGGGTGAGCGGAACCCGGTGTTGTCTTGGG
>JAJPUD010000034.1:503168-523242 GCA_023553655.1 Myrmecobius fasciatus
CCAGGCCGCGGCGGCGGCCCAGCCTTCGCCCGAGCCCAGGGGCGGGAGAGGACCGCCGCCGCCGCCGCCTCCTCCTGCCCGAGGCGGCCGGAACCCAGGTAACAGCAGCGCCATGTCCTCACCCTACCCCCTCCCGGCTGAGCTCATCCCTCCCTGGGGATCCCATCCGAGCACACGTGGGCCTCCTCCTCCCCTGGCCACAGGTGGAGCCGGCTCGGCCTCTGCTAGCTTTTCCCCCCGCCCGCCCGCCAGGGGCTACACCCAGCGGCGTCCGGGACATCTCCGGACTGCCCTGGGCAGGGCCGGCCACTCTGCCGGGGTCGCTCTGTGGTAGCTAACAGATGGCCGGCCCCATCCCTTTCTCCCAGACCCCTCCGGGCACTTTTCGCCTTGGGCTGCTTCCTATCCTTCCCCTTCAGAGCTTAATGCATAATGCTGGGTGAGGAAGCGCCCCCTCCAACATCTTCTTCCCTTTGGCTCCTACAACTCTTTGTTGTTCGGTAGTTGTACTATTTGGCCGTGCAAAGCATGTTGGGTTGGAAAACGAGAAACCTAATTTCCCACTGGAAGTTGCGGAAGAGTTTTAAGTTTGTTCCATGTCCTGTTTTTTTCTTCCCTTCTCCTTCCTCCGCTGCTTTGCAGTTGTCTTTTTTTTTAGTTTTTGGTCATTTAATTTTTGAATTCATTTACATTTCGAGTACTATGGACGGGGATGCTTTGGAGAAATAACATTTATTTACCTCTCACAGCTGTAAAGAAAAATCTGAAACGGACAACTCTTGATAGTTTTTATCAGTAAACACCCATGGTTCATTATAATCAAAATCTATAAGTTAAGTGGACAGTCTAGTGTAAGGTGGTGGTTTCCTGTACTGTATACGATTTGATTAAAAGTTGAATCAGGAATTTTTTATTATTTTTTGGGGAGGGGGAGGAGGTGGACCGTAATCTTTAACAATGAGCAAATTTATTGCTTCAACATTTGAATTAAACAAATTGCAGGTGATGTCTGATGCCTTTGGTTTTTGCAGCAAAGCTTAAGCAGAAACTCACCTATTTGAGAAAAAACTGAGTAATTTTAAGTAGATAATTTCGAAAGGCTTGTGAGTGAACTCTTAAGGCTGATTTAGTTAACGCGTTCTGACTTGTGCCGGTTAGCACCTTTGAGCCTTATCATGATGATTGTTTTTTTTTTTTAAGTCAGTTATGTATTTTTTATGAACCAGAAATCATTTTAAGATTCTAGATAATGCCTAGGCTTTTTAAAAATTGAAAACATAAAGGAATCTACATTTGTAGAGAGATCGGCCTTGCATTATTTAATTTGCATATCAAAGTATAATGCAAACTTTTTAAGCATTTTTGTTCAATCCTGGTCTAAAATTATTTTAACAGATACTATTTTAGTTGTCTACAAGAAATGTTGATCAGTTATATATTTGATTTTTTTACTTGATTGAAATACTAAAATTTAAATTTACCATCAACTTTTTCTTTCAGTTATTCCACTTGAAGTGGAAAGACCGAATATGGATTAGTAAATCATTACATGTTGTCTACAGTTTGTCAATTTAAACAATATCATCCCTAACATTTCTTTGTGAAATAGTAAAAAACAGGTTTTTTATATCACATATGGAAAAGTAAAATATTACAAATAACCGATTTTAAAATTTAGATTTAGATTTTTAACTTAAAAGACCGCAACACTCCTGTGTCTTTAGGATATAGATTTTTGCCCCCAAAGTATATCTTTCTAGATAAAATAGGAAGTCACTAACTAAGCCTTCCTGCCCCAGCTTCAGTCCAGCTTTCCCGCTAGGAAACTGCCTTTTCTGATTGAACTAATGTTACAGTGATGTCATTAAACACCATTCTAATTGGACATCTAGTTGCTGGGGTAGTTAACTCCATCTCATTCCTAATTGTTTTACAATTTGAAAATGAATATATATGTATTGGTTATATTTCTGCTTCTTTTTGAGTAAGCACATAGCATATCTCTTCATTATTTTAGATGCTGCCTACTCAGTTTTTCTGTTTTGTTGGCAGAGCTCAGAGACTAGTCATCAGAATATTTTTATTGACCTTTTATGTTTTGGGTTTTTTTTTCTTCTAATTTGGAGGGGGTAATGTAGGAAATGTAGTAAAAGGAAAAAAAAATCCTGTATTTTGGTAGTGACTCAAAGCAATATAAAATTTAACCTGTCTGTTTAGTGAACTTTTTAATTTTAAATTTAAAAAATAATTGTCTGTTATCCAGTGTTCTGCATATAGCAAACAATACTTTTTAAATGATTAAATGAAATACCAAGAGAGATGGCAAAATCTAAATCTGTTTTGACAAAGTATTTTCCTCACAACCATCTTGTGAAGTGGGAAGTAAAAATAGTATTTGACAAAGATGAGTAACACTTTTTTCAAGTTACTTTTAATGACCAATTTTGTCCTTAAAACATTCAGATGAATGCTATCTTCTTTTTTTTTTAATCAGAAAAATAAGCAGTTTACAAACATGCCTTGTGGGGTTCTTTATTTATTAGATAAAAGTAGTATTAAACTTAAATAATTAGATAAGTGTGAAACTTATATACTCCCTTAATCATTTCTTAAAGAAGTCTGCAGTTTTGGTGATAGGAAATTTATAAAGTAAAACTTGAGGTACTTTCAAATTGATTGTCAGGGGATATGATTTGATACCTAAAATGAGTTTGTTTCCATTATTAGTATGGTATAGAAATATGTAAAACCATGGGAAAGTAGATTCTTAAAGCTAAGAAACTTTGTCTTGAATCCCTTGTATTACACTATTTGATTAAATGAATAAATGTTTATGTATTTCATAAGCACTTGTAGCTATCTTTAGCATAATTATCCAAAGACCTTCATATCTGTTTTAAGAATTCCATCAATGTCATAGCTGCAAAATACCTGAAGAAAATTTCCCATTATTTAAATTTTAAATGCATTTCTGCAGAGCAAAAAACTTAAGGTGTAGCCATGTACTTTTGTGGTTGTTATGTTGTACTATGTTATAAAGCCTTCTAATTGATTTTAGTTTCCTGTATTACTTTTACACACAGTATAGTGTCACAACACAAATATTCAATAAATTTTATCATTATACTTTTTTATTCCATTTCTTGTAAAAAAAAGTTGCAACTTTTGTGTGATTTGTGCTATTCCAACACTGTTTCTTGTAAAACATATTCAATCAATAATCATTTATTAAGGTACCAGACATCATGCTAGGTGTTAAGAATAAAAATAAAATGAAAATAATTTCAGTTTGATAATACTGAGTTTCAGGAAATTGAGAATCACAGTGGGAAATTTGATATTTTTACAATTACTATCATTTTTAAAAAGATATCTAAGCAATGCTGTGTTTAAAATTATATGTGGGTCATAAATTTTAGAGATTAATAAAATGTGTAAAAGGTAGCATTTAGGTGTCTAGTGCAAATTGTAGATCCTCTCTACGTGGGAGATGTTTCAGAATTATGTTAAATTTCGCTAGTAACTGTGGTATCATTCAATAAGAATCTTTAATGATACCCGACTTTGTGTATATAAATGTGTGTGTCTATCTTATATCTATCTATCCATCTAGTTCTCTTTGAAATGTGCCTTAGTTATTATCAAAGGGGTATAACAGATTTTCAGGCTTCTTTTGTAATCTATAGAAAATTAAAACTAGTTATCATTCACTAGTTTTCTAGATATGATCTAGGGGGCACACTAAATTTTCTTTAAAATTATCTTTCCCTCTTTCCTCCTCTTTTGGATTTTGATACTAATTGTTAATATTCAGAATGCCTATATATTATATTTTTGGTTTCTTTGAGGAGGTGAAAGAATAACTCCCTTTTACTATTATCTGTGTCATGACTTTAAAGGTTTTATTTACTAAGGTTATTGTGAGAAAAATATTTTGCTAACTCTAAATGTGAGTTTTGTGATGATACTTCTTCCAGCCTCATACACAATTGCTTTGAAAGTAAATCTGACTTTTTAATAGGGCTTTCTTTTGTTAGTTTGTTATAATAAAAAGACAGCAGTTACTTCTACTTTTTCTGTGGAGTTTTGTAGGATAGTTTGTTACAGCCTTAATAAAAAAAAAATTGAAACATCCAAATCATTTTTGGATTGGGATTATGAAATAAAATTTTAATACTAACATATTTTACCTCTTTTGTGAGTTGCTGTGACCATGATAATAATGTGATTCTAGAACCTAGCTGGCATATATTGCAAAAATTTAGTATCTACTGATTCTTATCCAACCCATTGTGTTGAGTCATCTGTTTGGAGGATGTAAGGAATTGTAGTTAGCAGTGTAAAATCTGCAGGGAATCAGGACAGACATTCTACAGGTGCATCCATATCACATATTTAATCAGAGCAGTTTTATAGCCCTAAGATTTATTATAATTCTTCCTCATAAAAGGATTCAATGAGATAATGCATTGAAATAATGTAACTAGTTATTTAAACAGAATGGAATAAGTGGTAATTAGCTATGTAATATGTAATGTTTTCTGCCAAACATGTATTATGTACTAGTATATGTAAAACACTACTTGTTAGGTACTAAAGAAGATACAAAGTGTTAATTGTAATATTACTTTCCATGCTCACAAGAAACTATTTTCAATTTAATATATTAGAATTCAAAAAGAGAAACATTCTTCATATTAACTTCACTTCAAATTATATTTGAAGTTTAGATTTTAAAATTTTGCTTTCAATCTCATAACAACTAATTCTCTGAATTTTTAGTTAATACTTTTTGAAGGAGTGCGAAAAGGGGGAGGCGCAGGAGGGAGGCAGCTACACTTAGCAGTGGACAAGAGTACTAAATTTGGAGTGAGGAAGACATCTTCCTGAGTTCAAATCTGGCCTCAGACATATGCTTAGTTGTGTGACCCTGGGCAAGTCATTTAACCATATTTACCCCAGTTTCTCATGTGTAAAATGAGCTGGAGAAGGAAATGTTAAACCACTCTAGTATCTTTGCTGGGAAAACTCCAAATTGGGTCATAAAGAGTTGGACAAGACTGAAAAACTACTGAACAATGAATTTCTTCTAATTAAATCATCAGATGCAATTCCATCTCTTTTCTCACTATCTGTCTAATTATTGTTGGGCAAGTCACCTAACCTCTCTGGATGCAGTTTCTTCATCTGTAAAATAATAAAGGGGTTGGATTAGCTGACTTCTGGAACTTCTTTTCTGCTCTACATCTTTGATCTATTATTATGTGTCAAAACATGAAACTTTTTTTTTTTTTTAAATACACAAATCTTTGCTTTAACACTCCGGTGCTTTATCCCCTTAAATCTCAGCTCTCTTTTGGAATATAAACTGAATTATTTATGAAATGTTTCTTACATAATGTTTAATATTAGAAATCTAGTAACTTTCTGAAGTTTTGTGATATATTTTCATTTTAGTCACAATTTTAATATTGTAGAAGTGGTGGATTGTTAAAGGCATAGGGACAACAGTAAGAAGTGTAGTTTCTGCTACAAGGGAAGAGAAAAATCCATAAAAACTAGGCACAGGAACTAAATCAGCATTTATACCTTCAAGGTCCATTGAAATATCCCGTTATAGATATAGTACAGTAATTTGTTCATAATGTTGACCCTAAACATTTAAGAAAAGGGAGAAATATATAATGCATTTTAATGACTTCCATGAAAATGGCTAAAGTTATATATTTAAAGTGATATGTATTTGGTTATAAATGACAAATATTTATTTCATGTAATCATTAAGGATATAAAAAAGGATATTAGAAAGTTCTCTAAATTTAAAAGATTTCTATTAGTTGGGGATATAGGACTTATCAAAAGAAAGTAAAAATCAGTGACACATATTAAGTGTTTAATAATGTTTGATTTTTTTTTTTAATGATAAAGTTTAAATTCCATGTACCTAATGTCCATCCAGGACAAACCATAAATTTTGTTCCTGATTACAATTCTTTTCCTAAGCAAATTTTTACGAACACTTGGAGCTGTGTATATCCTAAGAGGCTTCTTAAAATCAAAATGTTGGAAACAACTCATCTATTCCCCCGAACCCTCCATTCTTCTAAACTTTCCTGTTACTTTTGAGAGCACCACCTTGTCCAGTCTTCAACTATCTATCTAATCTATTTCTATAACTTATTGTTTCTCCTACCTTCACAAAATCTTTAAAAAATGTCCCCTTCTGCCACAGAGCCACTGCTTTGAGATCATTATCACCTTCAGCCTGGATATTGCAATACTTTCCAATTAGTTTCTCTGCCTCATTTCTCCCAACTCCTTTCTACCTTCCATACATTTGCCAAAGTGATTTTACTAAATTGTAGGTTTGACTATATTTCCCTGACCTTATTTCCCCTTAACAAATTTCAGTAATTCCTCCTTCTGATCTCTAGGATTAAAGTCTTTCATTTGGCATTTACAGCTCCTCACAACCATAGCTCCTTCTTAACTTTCCAACATTTTACTTTTCTACAGTCTACAATTCTTACTTACTTGCTGATAACTCACCCAAGACACACAATATCCTATCTTTGCCTTTGTACTGCTTATACCCCTTGCCTAAATATTCTCTTTCTTTATCTTCATCTCTTAGAATTCTTGGCTTCCTTCATGACTTAGCTTAAGTGCTATCTTCTTCAGGAGTCTTTTCTTGATCCCCTCAGTTACTAGAATCTTCCCCTCTTAAGTTATTTTTCATTTATTCTCTATATATCTTGAAAGTGACTATATATATACATGTATATATATGTACATATATATATGGTTTCTCCCATTTTCCAATTATAAGCTCTTTGAGGATAGAGACTATTTTTGCCTTCTTTGAATGTATGGAGTTTAGCAACTGCCTGACACATAAGTGTGTAATAAATAACCATACACTTAACCTTTTAAAAAAAAGATGTATTATGATTTGGCACATCACATTACAAAGAATGCTCTTTCTCTCCAGTGTGGACTAGTAGAGTGCTAGACTTGAATTCAGTCCTATTTCTTTTATTTATTTATTTGTTTGTGTTTGTTCGTTCGTTCATTCATTCATTCATTCACCTATTTATTTATTTATTTATTTAAAGCTTTTTATTTGCAAAACATATGTATGGGTAATTTTTCAACATTAACCCTTGCAAAGCTTTCTGTTACAGATGTTTCACCCCTAGTTCCCACCCCTCCCCTAGAAGGCAGGAAGTCTACTACATATTAATTATGTTAAAATACTTGACAAATTGAATATGTGTATACATATTTTACAGTTATCTTGCTGTGCAAGAAAAGTCGGATCTACAAGAAAAAAAAATCTGAGAAGAGAAACATAATGCAAACAAACATCAATAGAGAGCATGAAAATGTTATGTTGTGGTCCACATTTCATATCCCTCTCTCTGGGTGTTTATGGCTTTCTTCACTGAACAATTGAAACTGGTGGTTTGAAACATCTCATTGTTGCAGAGAGCCATGCCCATCAGAATTGATCATCATATAGTCTTGTTGCTGTGTATAATGATCTGGTTCTTCTCATTTCACTCGGCATCAGTTCATGAAAGTCTCTCCAGGCCTCTCTGAAATCATCCTGCTGGTCATTTCTTATAGAACAATAATATTCCATTACATTCATATACCATAATTTATTCAGCCATTCTCCAATTGATGGTCATCCATTCAGGATTCAATCCTATTTCTGACAACATACTGGGCAAGTCACTTAATGTCTTCAAGCTTCTGTTTTCTCATCCATAAAATGGAGAATAATACTAGCATCTTTCTCTCAGGGTTGTTGTAGGTTTAAATGAATTAACATATATAGAGCACTTTGCAAATCTTAAAATGATACAGAAATACTGTTATTATTATCTTTATTATCTGCTCAGAGAGTTGTGAAAAGCAAATGATATATATTTTCCGTAAATTGCTTTGCAAATTAAAAAAGTACAACATAAATATCAGTTATGACTTAATAACACTTATCCCTAAAATATTTAAGCAAAAATATTGCCAAAGAAGTCATGTAACTTTACACTCTTGTAGTTTACCCCTTCTTAATAGAAAGAAAAAGTTACATTTTAAAAAATCTGGAGCATCTGGAATCAAAACTTGTCATTTTTTGTTTGAGTTGAATTCTGTCATGTTTTAATGTTTTGCATTTCTATCAGTCACTATTTGTTAAGCACCTACCGCGTGCTATTCTAAACTTAGGGAATACAAGATGAAAATGAAACATTTTCTGCCCTCTAGGAGTTTATTTTCTGTTAGGGGAACCCAAAATGTACCCTTGGAAATATAAGGTAATTCTTCAAGTCCTTAGCACAGTGTTTGGCACATAATAGGTTTGTAATGTTTTTTCTTGATTGAGAAAGTGATGGAGACATTAGTCCCCTTGGAATGACTTAATTTAGGATGTAGCTCTTGAGCTGAGCTTTATAGGAAGCTGGCATTCCAGGAATGGGGGAACAGCCTGGGCAAAAGTATAGAAATAGAAGATAAAAAATGATCTGGAAAGAACAAGGAAGTCAATTTATTTGGATCATAAGAGTTCTTTTTTAAAATTTTCTTTTGCTGAGCTAATTGGGGTTAAGTGACTTGCCTAAGGTCACACAACTAATATGTATTACATGCTTGAGTTCAGATTTGAGTTCAGGTCTTCCTGACTCCAGGGCCATGCTTTATTCTCTGCACCTCTAGCTGCCCCTGGACCATAAAGTTCTTGAAGGGGAAGAAGATAATAATATAAAGTAATATAGGTTGTGACTAGATTACAAAGGGCTATAAATGCAGAACAGAGGTTTGTATTTCATTTTAGAGGTAATAGGTAGCTACTGGGAAATTTTGCCCCAGGTCCAACTTGTGTTTTAGGGAAATTACTTTTGTTAGTTGTAGAGAAGATGAAATGGAGAGGAGGAAAATGAGGGAAAGCCAATTAACTGACTTTTGGAATAGTAGTCCAAAAGAGAAGTGACTGTGGGACTGAAAAGACAAATGAACAACGTTGGGAGCTGTTCACATAGTGGTACCTACAATACTAAAGTTTTGGGTTTTGAAGGTAAAGATAATTCTGTTTTGGACATAAGAGACCTGCCAAACACCTAGTTCATAAATGTTCATTCAGTAGGCAGTTAATGCTTAAACTGAGGTAGATAAATAGTTGTGGGAATAATCTGCAGTGGTAATTGAATCCTTTGAAATAATTGAATACTTAATAAAACTATAGAAAGGAAAGAGAAAGGGGATGAAGAACATATAGAAATATATTCATAATTTAGGGGAACACTGGATGACAGTCTAGCAAAGGAGAGTAGCAGCAAGTAGTCTGATGGGAAAATCAAGCAATAGGAGTGTCACATAAATCTAGATAGAATGTAACTATGAAGGAAAAGAATAATGACCTTTAAAGTCAAGAGTAAGGAAATTTGGAAAAGGCCATTGTGTTGGGCAAATAAAACATAGGCAATTTGGGATTCACTAATTTCATTTGAGTGATGAGGTTGGAAGCCAGATTACAATGGTTAGGCTTCTCAGATTTTGTCAGTTTTCTATAGATTTTAAAATATTTGACTGATTAGAAATTTATTTTTGCAAAGATTTTTCTCAATTTTAATTGTATATAACATACTCTATTAAAATTCTGTTTTGTCTTTTATAATTTTCCTCTATTCTTTGGTTATGAATTTTTCTCCCATCTGTGATTATAAAGGATGAAATTAAGCATCCTACTCTTTATTCTTCAATGCTTTTAAAATGTATGACATATAAAATTCAGACATAAGGTATAGTTATATTCTCAGGGTTATTTAAGACTAATAGCTCTTGGACATTTCATAGAGAGATAAACAGAAATAATTCATAAATTAGTTAATAATTCTTCCTTATTATTGACATTGTTGTTGAATCTTCAGTGAACAATCATATAAAGTTAAAATTGGAAAATTTAAAATCCATAAAATTGGGATCTTAGAAGTCATTAATCCAAACCTTTTATTTTGAAGATGAGGAAATTGAGTGATATATTGGTCTTGTTTTCCCTAAGAAATGTTAGGTCTTTGACAGCAAGGATTGTCTCAGGTCTCCACAAAATTGCCCCCATTTTCTCTCAGACTCTCTTCTATTAAAACCATTGTAATCTGGCTTCCAACTTCATCACTCAAATGAAATTAGTGAATCCCAAATTGCCTATGTTTTATTTGCCCAACACAATGGTCTTTTCCAAATTTCCTGACTCTTGACTTTAAAGGTCATTATTCTTTTCCTTCATAGTTACATTCTATCTAGATTTATGTGACACTCCTCTTGCTTGATTTTCCCATCTGACGGCTTGCTGCTACTCTCCTTTGCTAGATTGTCATCCAGTGTTCCCCTAATTGTGAATATATTTCTATATGTAGTAGTGCCATAGATAGGGTAATTCTTAAAGTATTAGTTTATATTTTATATTTTGTGCCATCATCCAGAGAGAGCAATATGGAGACTGAATGTGGATTGAAGCATACTATTTTCACATTTTTTTAAAATTTGCTTTTTCTTTCTCTTTTTTCCCTTTTGTTCTGATTTTTCTTTTATAACATGACTAATATGGAAGTATGGCTAAAATGATTATCAAAGTTTAGCCTATATCAGATTGCTTGCTGTCTTGGGGTGGTAAGACATAGGGATAGATGGAGAAAAAGATTTGGAACTCAGAATCTTACAAAAATGAATGTTGAAAACTGTCTTTACTTGTAATCAGAAAAATAACATACTATTAGAATTTTTTAAAGCTACAGAAAAATGGAAAATATCTGCAAATTTTTTGATAATAAATTGTTTTCATTGTTGAGGAATTATAAGAATAATAAAGATACAAATCAAGGATTTCCCTGTTTATATACCTGTAAAAAAAGATATTATATATTTTGTTTAAAAAATATTAATGTGTCCTTTTTTGTAGGGAAGAGTGCTTAGAATCAAGATTTTTTATAATAGCTTTTAATTTTTCAAAACACATACAAAAATAGTTTTCAACATTCACCTTTGCAAAATCTTATGTTCCACAATTTTCTCTCTCCCCACCGTCTGCCTCTCCTACATAGCATGTAATCCATCATAAGTTAAACATATGCAATTCTTCTAAACATATTTCCATATTTATCATCAGCATTAATGTTGTAAATAAAATTAAAAGACACATAAGCTGTGGTGAGGTGAAGTATAGCTTAGAAGTTCTCTTCAGAGCAATTGGCATAAGTAGTTTCATTATATTCCCAAAGGGTAAGATACATCTCTTGGGACATTTCTTCACATATTGCAATCCTTAAAATAATCATAATCAGATTGCTAGTCAAATATTTAATTGTTGATTTTCTTTTTGGTCTGGATATATCAATTCATTGATTAAACTCCCAGAAAGAACATTTTACTCAACCAGTGAAAACATTTGTACTCAGCACTTAGTTTTAGGGAGTTAACCTTATTTGCCTAGGCACTCAACCAGCATTATTTAGAACATGTTGTTTTAACTGCCAATATCTATTGGGAATTATGCAGAAGTAAGTGAAGATAGAATACTTAGATAATGAACTTGTTTGTATTCTCCAAATTAAGTAAACACATAGTTAGACTTCAGCTTGAAAGCTAGTCAGTGGAAGATAGCAAAAATTCTGTAAAATATTGTCTGTTTAAGGTTGAGATATGAGAGCATGGCCAAAGACCAGTTAATTGCTCTGAAACTATGCTTTTAGATTATGCTTTCTCTAAGAAGAGATGTGAAAGTAACTGAGTGTGAAGCATCTGACAAAAAATGAAATCAACTATATCATACTAAGAGGCAAGAAGTAACAAGGTGTGGATGTAGCTATTATTTTGGAACACATTGTCTATGAACAGTCAAATCATATAGCAAAGGTCAGAGTAATAATATTACACTGGGGGAAAAAGTATAAAAGAAGTCACTATGAACTCCAGCACAAACCTGGTTAAACAAGCTTTTGAAGCTTGAAGATCAGGAATGGATAAAATTGAATAGATTAACTCTTGTCTTTCCAAGAGAAATTTATGCATGATAATTGCCAGAGTGAGGCTAAAAGTTCTCAGAAAATGCCTTAGCTAAAAAATGTTTGTTATTCTTGCTTAAGGATGATTATTTAGAACAAATTCCTTTTCTTTTAATTTCTTTTGCTTTATTGATAGTTTTTGTTTTTACTTGAATAATTTCCATGTATTTCTTATCCCCTAAGAAAGAGAATTGTCATAACCTAGCCATAAAAACATATATAAAAAAATTAGAACATCCCAGGGTTATCAGGAAAAAGGGAAAATAATTTATCTGTTCCAAAACAAAGCTTCTTAAATCACTCACCAACCCCATATGAGATCTTGAAACTGAATGTGGGGATTGTGAAATTATGATTTATTATCAGTAAATGTTTAATTTGTGTACTTATTTCATATAATTATATACCCAGGGTCAGGTAAAAATTATTCAGGCAAAAAGGGGTTGTGAGTGGAAAAAGTTTAAGAACTCTGTTCTGAAATATTTATAGCAGCTCTCTTTATGATGGCATAGAACTGGAAATTAAGGAGATGCCCATCAACTGGGGAATGGCTAAACAAGGTATAGCATAGGACTGTGATGGAATACCATGGTGCTATAAGATATGATGAACTGGTTGATTTTAGAAAAATATGAAAAGACTTGCTTGAAAGAATGAAGAGCAAAATGAGTTCTTAGTTTTACACTAAGTTGTACACAGTAACAGCAATATTGTTCTAAGAACAACTTTGAACAACTAAGTCATTTTCAGTATCATAAATACTCAAATCAATGGCAAAGGACGTATGAAGGAAGATGCTATCCACATTCAGAGAAAGAACTGACTATTAAATAGAAGTAGGTATAGTATGGTTGCAATACACATATACATTCTCTCTCCCTCTCTCCTTCACTCCCTCTTTCTCCCTCTTTCCTTCACTCCCCCTTTCTCCCTCTCTCCCTCCCTCTCTCTCCCTCTCTCTCTCTCTCTCTCTGTGTGTGTCTCCCTTTCTCCCTCCCCTACTGACAGTCTTCTCTAGAACAGGGTGGGGGAAGGGGAAAAAAAGTACACAGCAGATAACAAAAGAAAACTGAAAAGAAAGCCAGAAATACACAGTAGCTTTGAAAATGATATGTATTATTCATTAAATAGTTTTTCAAAAAAAAACTCTATAAAATGGAAAGTCATGGTTTTATATTGAATCCTCTGTGTTATACTATATATGTGGAAATTGTCTTTTTGTATTTCAGTTCAAAATGAATACAGAGTAATGAGAAAAGAAAAAGTTAAGACTAGCCAACAGAAAACTTATGTACCTGATGTAACGTCACACATCCATAGTTCTCTCACCTTGCCATGAAAAAAGGATAATACATATATCTTCATATTTGTGACAGTAACCTTGTGGTCTTTATTTCTCACTCCACTCCACTCCAATCCATCTATTCCTCAGTTGTCAGAATGATTTTCTTTATGGCACTAATCTGGACAATGCTATCTCTCTTCTCAGTAAACTCCAGTGCCTTCCACTTGGACCTTCAAAATCAAATATAAAATCCTCTGACATTCAGAATTCTTTATAACTTTGCCCCCCTCCATTCTTTTTATGTAATACTGCCATATGCATGCTTCCTTTCTCAATGTATTCTTTGATCCAGTGAAATCTTGAACAAGACATTCCATCTTTCAGCTGAGCATTTTCGCTGGCTCTCCTCTATACCTAGAATTCTCTCCTTCCTTATCTATATTTCCTGACTTTCTTCAAGTTCCAGCTAAAATCTTACCTTTTGTAAGAAGCCTTCCATTTTTTAAGAGCCATTTGCACTTCAGGTCACATAACCACCTCTATACCTAAAATGATGTGTCCAAATGTGGTGGTTCTACTATTGTTACTAACAGAATAAGTTACTAAAAAATGCTGTCAAGTTTGATTCTATTACAGATGGTACCATAGGAATTTCAGCTATTATGACATTTAGGATGACTTTTTTCTTTTTTTTCTTCTTTTTCTTTTTTGCTGAGGCAATTGGAGTTAAGTGACTTGCCCAAAGTCCCACAGCTAGGAACTGTTAAGTGTCTGAGGCCAAATTTGAACTCAGGTCTTCCTGACTTCAGGGCTGGTGCTCTATCCACTGTGCCACCTAGCTGCCCCAAGATGACTTTTTTCTTTCTAATGATAGAGAACTTTGAATGTGGAATGTTACATATGTTAGAAGGTACACAATATCTTTTGGTTATGCTTAATACTTTTTCCTTAGGGGATGGGGAAATAAGTGTTAAAAACAAAAAGTCACTCAAACTGAGTCTTCTTTCCTCTTTTTGAATCGCCACATAGCAGACACTTAATAAGTGCTCTTTGATTGATTCTTTTTCAGGGCTAGTGTTTGTATTTATTTATATTTGCACAGTTTTGAGATAAACTTTTCAAAATGAAAAGATATAAAATAAATTGGACTTCTTAAACTTTTTCTACTCATGACCTCTTTTTGCCTGAGAAATTTTTATGCATCCCTGGGTATTTAGGTATATAAAATATGTATACAAATCAAACATTTACTGATAATTAATCATAAAAAATTTATTTTACAATTCTGTGGTCTACATATAATTTTGCTATTTATTAAAGATGAAAGCCAACTCTCATGCTAATGAGATAGATGAGCTTGTTTATTTTTACATAAAGAATTTAATCTTGGTAGAATATTGATACTGCAGGATATAGAACATTCATAAACCTTTTACTGTTGCCAAATATTTCACTGAATCCCATATGGGGTCATGACTCACAGTTTAAGAAGCTTTGGACCATAGAACTACTAAATACTTTGAGTATTTTGTATTAAAAGAATGGTTTAAAAAAAAAAAGTATGATTTTTGTATTAGAGGAAGCTGGGTGATGTAGTTGATAGAGTGCTAGACCTAGAGCCAGGAAGACCCGAAATTCAATCTACCCCAAACATATGGTAGCTGTGTAGCCATGGGCAAGTCTGTATCAGTTTCTTCACTTCTAAAATGGGTGGTGTGGGAGGGATAATAACATCTATCAGGTTTGCTGAAAAGGTAAAACAAGATAATATTTGTAAAATGCTTTGCAAATCTTAAGGCATTATATAAATGCTAGATATTATTATTAAAAATAATTTAGAAAATGTACAGGCATATAACTTGACATAAGAAATTAAATGTGGTCATCCTGAATGCCATAATAGTTGAAATTCCTAGGGGCAGCTAGGTGGTGTAGTGGATAGAGCACCAACCCTGAAGTTAGGAAGACCTGAGTTCAAATCTGATCTCAGACACCTAACATTCTCTAGCTGTGTGACCCTGGGCAAGTCACTTAACCTCAATTGCCTCAGGGGGAAAAATAGTTGAAATTCCTATGGTAATATCTGTAATAGACTCAAACACAGCATTTTTTTGTGACCTATTCTGTCAGAATAGTATTACAATACAATAATAGTATTACAATAATAAAACCACCACATTTGGACACATCATTGTAGATATAGAAGTGGTTATATGACCTGAAGTAGAAATGGCTCTTAAATGAACTGATGCTGAGTGAAATGAGCAGAACCAGGAGATCATTATACACGGCAACAACAGTACTATATGACGATTAATTCTGATGGACATGGCTCTCTTCAACAATGATATGTTTCAAACCACCTCCAATTGTTCACTGAAGAAAGCCATATACACCCAGAGAGAGGGATGTGAAATGTGGACCACAACATAACATTCTCATACTCCTTGATTGATGTTTGCTTACATTGTGTTTCCTTTATCTGATATATCGTTTGTGTAGATAAGATTTTTCTTCACAACAATGATAAGTTTGGAAATATGTATACATATATTCGATTTGCCAATATTTTAACATAATTAACATGTAGTGGATATCCTGCCATCTAGGGGTGGGGTGGGGAAGTTGGGGGGAAAAATTTGTAACGGAAAGCTATGTAAGGGTTGTTGTTGAAGAATTACCCACACATATGTTATGCAAATAAAATAAAATTAAAAAAAAAAAAAAAAAGAAATGGCTCTTAAGAAAGTGAAGCTGGAGCAGCTAGGTGGCACAGTGGATAGAGCACTAGCCCTGAAATTGGGAGGATCTGAGTTCAAATCTGCTTTCAGAAATTTAACACTTCCTAGCTGTGTGATCCTGGGCAAGTCACTTACCTCAGCAAAAAAAAAGAAAGAAAGAAAGAAAGAAGGAAAGTGAAGCTGGCAAGTGAATGCTGTGAAGATACCAGTTTTAAAAAACTATTATAAGTAAAGGTGAATCATGACTGTTTCTTTACCAGAAATTTTTTTAATGCTATCAAGAAGTATTAGTAGCTAGAAGCCCATATTTTTTCTTTCTATTTGTATTACTGCTTTCTCATCTCTATAAAATTTTAAGTGAGTCATCCATCTATGGAAGCCTTTGTCACTAAAGACACAGGACAGAAACTGGGAAAGTTTTGCAATTGATAATTCTCAGCAAATCATACCTTTATGGTGACATAACTAATAGATATGGTTTTTATTGTGTTTCTTTATTGATTTTGAGAAAGCATTTGGCTCCGAGTGAAGTGCTGCTTTAAAGACTTTTGCTCAGACAAGGTGTCTCTTGTGCCAAAATTATATGTCTCCAAAATGGATGGTTCTACAGAAGGTACTTTATTCCACTAAATATTGACATTTGGACAGAATATTAAACAAGGTGAAAATGTGTTCACCAGATGTATTTGGTTAATGTCTTTGGAAGGTGTCTTATACAAATTCTAAACAAAGGATGGTGGTAACTTTTCAATTGTTATGTTCACAGATGGAATCCTAATAATTTCCTGGAGCCTTGCAACATGGCATTTGTATGTAGATGTGTGCTAGATGTGTGTCCCATTATGTTAATCTGTATATATTTATATATCTATTTAAAAGAAGAAATTAGATGTGGGTAATGATCTAGGTCCAGAATTATTTAAGAAGAGATCAGGCTGAATCGAAAACTGAAAACATGGCACAATGATTATATTAAATGCAATTTGAAAAAACAGTTTTTGACAGTGATTTGTATGATGTATAGCTTCAAGTTAAAGGATATAACAATCTCAAAAGAGATAAAATTACAAAGAACAAAAGGTCAAGAATTTCAAGGGAATCAATGAAAAAAAAGATGAAGGTGGCCTTGCTGTACCAGATCTAAAACTATATTATAAAGCAACGGTCAACAAAACCATTTGGTACTGGCTGAGAAATAGAGCAGTCGATCAGTGGCATAGGATAGGATATCAGGACAATCTAGGTAATAACGTTAGCAATTTAGTGTTTGATAAACCCAAAGACCCCAGCTTTTGGGATAAGTACTCACTACTTGGCAAAAACTGCTGGGAAAATTGGAGACTAGTGTGGAAGAAATTAAGGCTGGACCCACACCTAACACCCCACACCAAGATAAGATCTAAATGGGTTCATGATCTAGACATAAGGAGAGATATTATAACCAAATTAGAGGAACATAGGATAGTTTACCACTCAGGCCTGTGGAGATGGAATAAATTTATGTCCAAAGAAGATCTGGAACTCTTAATTGAACACCAGATAGATAATTTTTATTATATTAAGTTGAAAAGTTTCCATACAAACAAAACTAATGCAGACAAGATTAGGAGGGAAGCATCAAATTGGGAAATCATCTTTACATTTAAGGGTTCTGATTAAGGTCTCATCTCTAAGATATATAGAGAATTGTCTCATTTATAAGAATTCAAGCCATTCTCCAGTTGATAAATGGTCAAAGGATATGAACAGACAATTTTCATATGATGAAATTAAAACTATTTATAATCATATGAAAAGGTGTTCCAAATCACTATTGATCAGAGAAATGCAAATTAAGATAACTCTGAGGTACCAATACACATCTGTCAGATTGGCTAAAATGACAGGAAAGGATAACGACAGGTGTTGGAGGGGATGTGGGAAGACTGGGACACTGATGCATTGTTGGTGGAGCTGTGAACGGATCCAACCATTCTGGAGAGCAATTTGGAGCTATGCTCAAAAAGTTATCAAACTGTGCATACCCTTTGACCCAGCAGTGTTTCTATTGGGCTTATATCCCAAAGAAATCATAAAAGAAGGAAAGGGCCCCACATGTGCAAGAATGTTTGTGGCAGCTCTTTTTGTGGTGGCTAGAAACTGGAAACTGAATGGATGCCCATCAATTGGAGAGTGGCTGAATAAATTATGGTATATGAATGTTATGGAATATTATTGCTCTGTAAGAAACGACCAACAGGACGATTTCAGAGAGGCCTGGAGAGACTTGCATGTACTAATGCTGAGTGAAGTGAGCAGAACCAGGAGATCATTATTCACGGCAACAACAATGGACATGACTCTCTTCAACAATGAAATGCTTCAAACCAGTTCCAATTGTTCGGTGAAGAGAGCCATATACACCCAGAGAGAGGGATGTGAAATGTGGACCACAACATGACATTTTCATGTTCTCTGTTGATGTTTGCTTGCATTATGTTTCCTTTATCGGATTATTCTTTCTTGTAGATATTTCTCCTGCACAAAAAATGATGTGTGGAAATAACTGTACATATATTTGATTTTTTTTTTTTTTTACTTTTTGCTGAGGCAATTGAGGTTAAGTGACTTGCCCAGGGTCACACAGCTAGGGAATGTTAACAGTGTCTGAGACCAGATTTGAACTCAGGTCTTCCTGACTTCAGGGCTGGTGCTGTATCCACTGTACCACCTAGCTGTCCCTTGATTTCTTAAGTATTCTAACATAATTAACATGTAGTGGATATCCTGCCATCTAGGGGAGGGGTGGGGAGGACGGGGGAAAAATTTGTAACAGAAAGCTTTGTAAGGGTTAATGTTGAGGAATTACCCATAAATATGTTTTGCAAATAAAAAGTATTAATAAAATTTTAAAAAAGAGAGATAAAATTACAAACAATTCATGTATTCATGCCATCACTTGTAACTTGAAGTCTAATGTCCATTAGATCAGAATGGACATCAAACTTCAAATTACAAGTGATGGCATGAATACATAGAGTAGGGTTAAAGATAGTCTTAAGTCAATGTAAGGCATATAGTAAGAATGAAAGAAAACAAATGGATAGTTGCAAAATAACGTTGTTACTTTTTAGAAATGGAAAGCATGAGGTAAGCCTATAATTATTACCAGTGGTAACTAATACTGATTGGAGGAACTGTGTTCTCTATTAGTATTAATCAATTAATCATATCAACTTGATCATATCAAGTGTCAAAGTATGTGCTCTTGTTTTTTGTAAGGGAAATTTTGAAAAATTTAGGATTTTTTTTCCCTTTGAAATGGTTATTTTATCGATAGCTGGTAAGCAGTACTTTGCACCATGGATGTGGTGGTAGTTAATTTTATTTTCTGGTGAAGTTTCCCTTTTGATTTAAGCAAAGAAGAAATAAATGATAAACTTGTGCCAAATGGTTGATTATCTTTTTTTTCTTCTTTTTAAAATAAAAGTTTATATCATCATAATTTTCTCAAGTATTCATCTACTTTTCCCTCCCAGGGAGTTAGCCCCTGTAATAAATTGTATTATTTAGAAAGGAAGAAAATCAGCACAACTGATCAATACATTTGAAAAATTCTGAAAAAACATATAATGTGTAACTCTTGTAGGGCTCTCCACCTTCAAGAAGGCATGGGTTGGGGATATCCTCTCATATCTCTTAATTGGAATCCTGCTGGATCTTTATAATTTTGTTCCATTTACTTTTAATTTTGTGGTGGCTAGTTCTTTCCATTTATGCTGTATTTACTATAGATGTTTTCTTGACTCTGCTTTCTTGACTGCATCACTTCATATAAGTTTTTCCTGTTTCTCTGTATTCATCATATATCATTTTAATTTTTTTATTTTTTTTATTAAAGCTTTTTATTTGTATAACATATGTATGGGTAATTCCCCAGCATTGATCTTTACAAAGTTTTCCATTACAAATTTTACCTCTAGTGTCCCCTCCCCTCCCCTAGATGGCAG
>JAJPUD010000034.1:523342-584354 GCA_023553655.1 Myrmecobius fasciatus
GGTCCATATTTCATATCCCTCTCTCAGGGTGTATATGGTTTTCTTCAGTGAACAATTGGAACTGGTTTGAGACAATTCTTTGTTGCAGAGAGCCATGTCCATCAGAATTGATCATCATGTAATACTGTTGTTGCTGTCATACATCATTTTTATAGCATAGCTTAATATTCCATTATATTTAGGTTCTCAGTTTATTTTGCCATTTCCCAATTTATGGGCATCTGCTCCCTCTTCCCCCTCCAATTCTTAGCTGTTATAACAAGTGAAATTATAAATGTTTTGGAGCACTATGGGGTCTTCTTACCAATGGTTTCTTTGGGGTATAAAGCTAGTAATGGAGTCTCTACTTCACTAGACTAGTTGATTATTAAGAATGTGGTTGAATCCTAATTTTCAAATTTTTATTAACATTTTTACTGACTTTATAATTATTGAATTTAATCTTTGTTCTTGAATTATATTTTATTATTAATTTTTGTGAACCTCAGTTTACCCAGCCCCTGCAAAAGACTAATTAAATAAATTTTAAAAAACATCTTAATTATAAGTATCTAAACAAAAGTCCCAAGGTCTATAAATCTGAATTTATTGAACTTTATGAGAACATTTTTGTGTTTCCTCACTATAATAGTATATACTTGGTTAAAATCAAAGAAAAAAATAGCTTTCCTAATCTTTCTTGTTCTCTCTCATATTTTTCCTAGGTTATCCTGTATACCACATGTCTGTAACTGTTTTGCCTGAGGGCAGCTTTAGGATTTGTTCCTTGCTGCCTGAACACTGTCAGAATTGCTCTAGAAATTTTGGACTTAATTGATTCAAGGAAAAAAACAGTAACAAATGGACAATATGTCTATTACTAACACACCCACAAGTAATGATGCCTGTCTGAGCATTGTTCATAGTTTGATGTGCCATAGACAAGGTGGAGAAAGTGAAACATTTGCAAAAAGAGCTATTGAAAGTTTGGTAAAGAAGCTGAAGGAAAAGAAAGATGAATTGGATTCTTTAATAACAGCTATAACTACAAATGGCGCCCATCCCAGCAAATGTGTCACGATACAGAGGACATTGGATGGCAGACTTCAGGTTGGTTTAATGTAACAACCTTACTCTTGTTTTTTAGGATGATTGATTTTCTTTTCTTTCTTTTTTTTTTTTCTTTTTGCTGAGGCAATTGGGGTTAAGTGACTTGCCCAGGGTCACACAGCTAGGAAGTGTCTGAGACCAGATTTGAACTCAGGTCCTCCTGACTTCAGGGCTGGTGCTCTAACCATTGCGCCACCTAGCTGCCCCTGATGATTGATTTTCTATTCTTGTTATTTCTTTCTGAGATGTATTTGTGAGTGTAGAATAAATTGTTTGGTTCTCCCACTTCAGATACTATTCTACTGAATTGTTAAGTTACTGTCAAGAATACATTCAAAGAAGATATTTTAATTCTATTAATTAAACTGAATTTTGACTTTAAAAAAACCCTTGTTTTTCTTTACTGTGTATCTTAGTATCTTAGAATGTTATTAAAAGTATGATATGCATCTAACACGCGTTATATTGAAAACTAGAAAAGTTTTCTCTTTAACTTATAGACTAAGGAATTTAATATTGAGTTTATTCCATGATCTTAAATATTTTTTGTAAATTATTTAATGAGATAATAAAATTAGATGTTCTTATTGTATGATCTCGTATAACCATTCAGTGAGTTGTTTACCATTCAGATTTTAGAGGAAGATTATCACAGTCAGTCTTTTAAACCTAAAATTTCTCTAGACGCATTATGGGATCTATTATCTTCTTGAATTTATAGTTCAATGTTTTAGATGGTTTCAGACAATTTACATTTATAATATAAACTTATAAATTGTCTTATTTGAAAACTTTCTAGGTGGCTGGGCGGAAAGGTTTCCCTCATGTGATATATGCTCGTCTCTGGAGGTGGCCTGATCTTCACAAAAATGAACTTAAACATGTGAAATACTGTCAGTACGCTTTTGATCTAAAATGTGATAGTGTCTGTGTGAATCCGTATCATTATGAAAGAGTTGTATCACCTGGCATTGGTAGGTAGACTGATCCTTTACTAATGGAATTATTTATCAAAAGATTTAAGAGCATGGGATTATAAGGTTAAAGTTATACCAATTGTGAATCAAAAAAAAATTGTTCTTATATAATATTTAATTACTTCAAATAAATCTGTATATTTAATATTTTTAAAACTTTTCAAAATAAGATTGTCTTACAGTATTTATAATTGAATATATGTTTGGTATTCAATTTTGTAATACATGATTGTGGGGTTTTTAATTTATTGTCTTGTTCCATGGTGATAATATCTTTTATCCTTTTTTTCCCCTCTGTACTGTCTTCTCCTCTTTTCAAATTAAGATCTCTCAGGATTGACACTGCAAAGTTCTGGTAGGTAATCTGTTTTTAATAATTGTCTCTACTTTCTGTATTCCTCCTCCTAATTTGACTGTAGTTTGTTTGGTTAACAATGTTAACAGGAACCTACTCTTGAAATTTATTTTGATGCCTCGGTTATGGGGGAGAATCATTTAAACTAGCTATTTGTCAACTGAGTTTGAATTATCCTTAATCATTGACCAGTGTTAAGAACTCATACAAAGATGCTCTAAAGCATCATGGCAAAAGAATGCACATAGATGTACTTAGGCCAAGGAAAGGTGGATTTTAGGACTGAAGTTAATTAAAAGAAATGTTATTTTTGGAAGAGCTCTCTAGTAGTGATTTTAAGGGAGAATAAATAACCAGTTTTCTAGTAAAAGCCAACTAGAATATTGCATTCTTAGAAATCACTCAGAAATACCTACAGTGTAGATGTGTTGGCTTTTGTTTTCCAAAATAAAAGTAATATTTTCATCATATCTATTTTAAGATTTTAATTAAAATCAAATATTTTACTTAGTATTTATCCCATTTTAGAAAAAGCTAGTGTTAATCAAGAAAGTTAATTACAAAATTACTTGGGATGTCTTAAGGACTCTGGTTTTTTTTTTTTTTTAAGTTTCTTTTTTATAGCTATTACAAGCAGGAGTATCCCTAGAGCCATGTGGAACACATTCCAGAGAGATGATTATTAAATTTTCAGTGTGAGCATTTACATTTGTGAAATCCACAAATTCTTTAAAGCAGGATGTGATTTACTGTTTTGTTGGGTGTCTAGACTTAGGAAAACAACAATAATGATGATTAAACTTAAAATATATTCTAGGCACATTTTTCTTTTTTAGAGATAGGATTGTTAAATCTTTATCAGCACACCCACCTCTACCTGTAGGTAGGAAGATTGAAACACAGACGGGTCATTTTTTCCCCTAGGGTTATAGAATGAATCATTGAGTCGTATGATTGGCAAGTGGGTTTTGCTTTAAGAACTGAAGTTCAGTTGCTTTTAAGCCTGTTGTTAATGATGTTATGGTTACATGGACTAGGTAAATTTGCACAAATAAACTTCTTTATTATTGAGGATTAAACTTCTTCCTTGAGAAGCATTCATATCATTTAATACAATTCTCAACATATTGTAAATAAATTCTTTTTTGATTCATTTCATGTTACAATGTGTTTTGTTATTTGAGGGACGATTGGGGCAGGTATGGGTAATTAAGAACTTGTATTCAGTCCTGATAGTGGCTCATTTTGTTATCTCTTTTGAAATGGGAGGGATCTAGAGTTGGAATCGAAAGTGGTTTAAAGTCCTGTCTGTCATTTAATAGCTGTGTATTACTTTTCTTCTCTGAGCCTCCAGTTCCTCATTATCAAAAGATATAATAATGATTATTAACTTAGCTCCTAGGATTGTTATGGGAGGGGAAAATGTACTTTAAAATACTTGATATGTTATATAAATGATTGCTTGTCTTTTGGGAGGAAGGATCTGTATCTTTGATTTTTCTGGTATAGGGAACTCCCAGTGTGGAAACTTCCTCTACCTGTACAGGGAAGCAACTCATCTGTAATTTATGAGTTCCCTGGAGGTATAGAATTTAAGTAATTTGCCATAGTTGCATAGCTAGTATGTGTCAAAGGTAAAACTTGAAGCCAGCTCTTGCTAATTCCAACCTTCACTTATGCTTGTCTGCCTCTCTAAGCATTTTAAATTTGTATTTTTTTTAAGTCCTTTCATCTCTTCTAAGGATTATCTAACCTTTTTACTCACCAGGTGCCAACTATTTTCCATGTCACGCATTGCAGAAGCAGTGTAGGATTCCAATATCTTTTGAAGTTGTATGCTTTAGATTTTTCAGATCTACTCCCCTACCCACCATCATGGTGTAGGATGATAGGTGGAAGGACATAAACATCCCTCTTCAAATTTTATTTTTTGTTTGTGGAACAAGAAGCTTTTGGGCATTTCACTAATTCTTGATAACACTGTACTTTGCCTCCCTCTAGTGTTGGTCCTCTAAATGTTGATTTCTGGGACTTTTCCGCACAGAACATACAAATCTTCCAGCCCTTAACAAAGAAGTTTAAAAACAATTCCATTTAGCTTCTCCACTGAGATTTCACTGGATGACTTGCTCAGCAGTACTATCTAGCTAAATCATTAGTGCTTGTATGTTCTAATATACCTAAGTGATATTTATAATTATCAAAGGGGAAATCTGGTGAAAACATTACCAATCTGAGATACTATTCTATCTGTGCTCCTCTTAGAAAATTATGACAGTGCAACTATGAGTGTACTTGTTTTCTATAGTAGTAATACATCCAGATCTGCCACCCCTTAAAGTATCCTTTAATTTCCCATGTAATCTTCTTCCAATAGAGACTCCCATTCCTTTCTTTCTTGGGTTTCAGTGTGGAGAAAATTCTTGATAGGGAAACAGTGACTCTGAGAGAAAAAAAATAGGACAAATTTATATTTTAAAAGAAAAATTTTTAAATCTGAATGTGTATGGGAAATGTAATCTAAAGAATCAAAAATTAGGTAGTCCTTTTAGCTCCATTTTTTTTTTTTAAAGAACATTCATCCAGGGAAGTGTTTTTCATTGTATTGTTCATAATACCATATATAAGTTTATCATGTCTATCTAGCTTCTAAGAAGAAGTAATAGCTTGACCTCTCTATTCTATAGGGGCTATATGATTCCTCAAAGGGTATGCTGGCAAATGTTTAATAACTGCTTTTGCCAAGTACCACATTTAAGTTTAATCTGTATTGTTGACATATTCTCTATCACTTTTTAAGTTTAGACAATCAATAGAACAATAAACCAAGCCTTGATTTATAACATTTCCCAAATATAAATGCTCACATTTGAAAATTTAACATTTGGCTCAATGGTTGACCTGGCACCAGCACATCCCTGCAGTAGTGATAATCTGAAGTTCTTTAGGTTAAACATTTTTTAAAGTTATTCATCTGGAATTTTATTTGACATAAAAGATATTAGGTGTTAACATTACCTGTCTTCTCTAGCAAATAATAAAGTCTTAAAAACTATGTATTTCTCTTCCAGAATGTGGTTTGAAAAATTGGGTTTCCAGCTAGAAGAAAAAATGTTTTCTCAAACTTTGATTTGTGCCATTATAGCAATTAAACATATTATTCTTATGTTGGGAGTTACAAGTCAATTAGTTCAATTCTAGCTTTCTTTTGTTTCTCTGGAATCTAAAAGTTGTTTTAATATTATTTATAATTTTAGTGCTAAATCACAGCCTACAATGCCTTATCTTTGAGACAGGAAGAAGCTTCAGGATATCCCACAGATCAGACAAATAGTTTATACATTGATAATAACTAATGCTTTTCCATATCCAAAGTAAATAAGTAATTTTTACTGAGTTTAAGATGGTTCCCAATTGGGATTAGGTTTTACCAAAGGAACTTTTAATAACTTTTTTTTTAAATGCTTATTATGCTGTTTTGATAGATTTTGAATTTGTTTAACTTTTAATACAGCTCCATCAAGTATGTTGGTGAAGGACGAATATGTTCATGACTTTGAGGGACAGCCATCATTGTCCACTGAAGGACATTCAATTCAGACCATACAGCATCCACCAAGTAACCGTGCATCTTCAGAGACATACACCAACCCAGCCATGTTAGCTCCATCCGAGTCTAATACTACCAGCACCACTAACTTTCCCAACATTCCTGTGGCTTCCACAAGTGAGTGATGTACAAAATGTGGAATCGGCAAGTAAAAAATCACCTAAACTAGACTTTTTTTATGTAATCAGATTTTCCATGTGAAATCTAAGAAATTAAAATGAAAGAACAGCCATGGTATCCTTAATAAGTACTTGCCCATCTAACATGTTCATTAGTCTATGGGTTGATCCTAGAAAATAAATTAAAATGTATTATATAACCAGTATAGTAAGATTCTATTTGAATTATAGCTTTGTGTTAATGACACTATTAATGCAATATATAATGTTGTAGACAAGATATTAAGAAGTCTCAAGATTTTAAACATTCTTTTAAAGAACATTTTTATTCAAAGCTGTTAACTGTTTTGATGTTTTATTATAGAAATATTAACATTGAACTAATTCAATGATATAATTTGCTGTTTATTATTATTTGGGAAAAGTAATGAATATTCATTAATATATATTAGCTGGAATCTCAGCTCTCCTCAAAAACAAACTTGAGAAAAAACTAGATGATTTTGACAGATTATTGAAATATAATTACCTCCTCTTTTTCTAATGAAATTGAATGTAAAGCACAATTCCCTCTACATATAATTCTGTACTTATACTAATTCTGTTTTAAGACTAGGAAATGATAAGTGATGGTGAAATGGCTACAGCAATTTAAATTATGTTTATTGCTGCTCTGAATTTAGTTAGTATCATTATTGTTTGTATATCCACAGTGTTTTGCTGCTAAGCAGTAGAGAACCAAGAAAAGAGTATCTCATCCAAATATAATATCTATCCCTTCGTTAAAAACCATCAATTGGTCAGGAGAAGTGATTCTTTCATTGCTCATAAAAATTTTTTTAAAAATTTGATCTTTGTAATTAAAAATGCTGCGCTTGTGAGTTTTCACATAACATTGAATTTGCTCTCTTCTTTAGCAAGCCTATCAATTTACTGATGTAGTGGGATTGCTATGTATTGAAAGAATAGTAGCACTGAAGTTTTTTAAAAACAGTGTACATCATGTAATATCATTTATTCTGCCTCCACCTGTACACCTGACCTACCTAATTCAGAAAATATCTAAATTGAATTTACTCATCCTTAAGTATTGTCAGTCAACTAGCATATATTAAGTCCCTACTATGTACTAGGCAAAAACTGCATAGTAAATAGTATGCTAAGAACTTGGAATACAAGAAAAGCAAAGAACAGTTTCTGCTTTCTAGGAGGTCTTTGAAGTTTGCCTCACTGTAGTTATTGGAACATAAAAAAACTCAGATGTGGAGTAGCTTGGTTCTGCTTGAAGACTAAAACAATTCATTTTGTGAGAAATAGTTACTTTTGCTCACATTTTTTAAAAATAGGTTTTTTTCCCCTCAAACCACCTGCTTCATACTTAAATTGGTGAATTTATAGGAAAAATTATAGGAAACCTATCAAATAAGGGATGAGGAAGATGCCCATGTGAATCTTAAAACAAAAGTCATTTTTATGGAACTTGCAGATAAATTAAAAAAAAAAAAAAAAGGACCATGAGGCTATTTATCTCTTTCATATGCTTAAAAATAGTATTAAAATAAAGCATCGCAGACTACGAGCAAGCAGTATAGAAATTTTTACTAATAATTTGAAAATAAATTTTTGGATATTTCAGTTCTTTCTAAATATCAAGTCAATTTCAGTTAATGTCATTATTGTTAATGTACTTTCTTTCCAGTGGGAATAGTTGAAGAATTGAGCTTTGGGAGGGAAACAAAGTAGTTTTTTTTTTTGCTCAGTTGGATATAAAAATTTCTCACGGATTATTATTTTTTGTTCAGACTGTTAAAATGTTTCTTTACTTAAAGGGAAGGTACTGATATAATTTCATTTTATAGAGAGAATATGTTCCTCTTTTTATCTTGTGAATTTAATCACTTGGGAATGAGGGACTGTGATTTGTGGCTTTAAAAGGAGTCTGTATTTTTGACACTTTGAACAAGGGGACCTTTCATTTTCTCCACTTCACAGAATTCTGATTTAGTTGAATAGAAAAATTATAGGATAAAGAAATTATAAGAATTAAAGTGCTACTCACATATGAAGAATAGATTTTTTTTCTTGATTGAAATTTTAAGCCATTTTTATGTCTTTTTTAAAATGTCCCCCAAAAGTTGCAATAATATGTGTGTATGTTTGAAAGATAGTCTTTTTTAAATACGTTTTAATAAACTAGGTAGTAAATTTCAGTGTAATAAGATCCTTAAGTTAATAAGTTGTATTCTGCTGGGGAGGATGTTTCTTTTGGGGAGAGTACTCGCCCCCTCTTTTGAGAAAAACCAGTTACTACTGGCGTTCTTTTGATGGCAGGGAAAGGGAAATCCTTGGTAGTTCTTCAGCATTACAATTACCATTATCTAAGATGAGGCTGTTTAGGATAGAAAAAAATCTGTACTGAAAATTACTGATTTTCAGGAAATGGATTTGGAAGGATACAATTATCTTTTTAGTATTGGACTGTTTTAAACCCAGAAACAGTAAAATTCCTGAAAAAGAAGGAAATGAAAAAAAGGTGGTTCTTTTTCTCAATTTTAAATGCACATATCAGTACTTAAAATAGTCTGGTATAGGCAAATTTAGTAGTGTAGTTAAACAGCAGCTGCTATTAGTAAGCCCTTGTTAGGAGAGTAAGCTATGATTCATAATCTTGATCTTTTTTCTCTCTACCTTTTCTTATCTCCTATTAGAAATAGTTCTCTTTATCTCTCACCAAAACCTTGCTACAGCTCCTAGTAGCTCTAAGTCCACTGACTCCAACAGCTTAGCTTCTTTCCTATAGCTCAACTTCTACTTACCTATAGTTTTTATTCTACAACTTTAGTGCTAACACCAAACTATGCCATTACCATTAATCCAGTACCAGCAGTTTATTTAATCCTCCTAATATTTTTTCATAGTTTACCCAACTACTCTGAAACAAAGCAAAATCAGAATTTTAGAAGAGTTAATTTGTCAGTTTTTCAAAGTGGAAAATTGGCAACTCAGTACATAGTTTCCTTGGTCCTGGGACTTTGGAGTTCTATTCAGAAGAGTCCTGAGGAAACTGGAACAGATGGCCAGGTGTGGATCAAGGAGCAAGCTGGCGAGCTTCTAGAGGGGTTATCAGAATGGATCAGGTATGGTGGATAAAAGAGGGACTGGGAGGATCTTTATGGCATTTGGACTGTATAGTAATAGTTTTTTTTTTTTTTTTTTTTTTTGGTGGTTGTTTTTTTTTTTAAGCATTCTGAATAAATAGGCCACCATAAGGTGTTCCAAATGTTATATAATGTAAGACTCTCTTTTATCCTACATCAGACACAAGGAATATTTTACTTATGGATTATTTCAGATTTTTGTTCTTTTATTAAATAGTCAACACAGCAGTTGATTTCTAGGGGTTTTCTTTCCCTGTTTTTATAGTGGTGATTATCAGTAGAACTTTTTATTCTGAAAGAATAAATAAATTATAGTGTTAAAAATAGAACTTTTATACAATCTTTTATACAATTATACAGTGACACAAGTCATTTTTGTCTTGTAAAAATAAAAATTGTTTTTTCTGCAGGTCAGCCTACCAGTATATTGACAGGCAGCCATAGTGAAGGACTTTTGCAGATAGCTTCAGGACCTCAACCAGGACAGCAGCAGAATGGATTTACTGCTCAGCCAGCTACTTACCATCATAGTATGTACATTGTTACTAATTTTTTAAAAAATTTTTATATTCTTCAGAAAATAGGTAGTTATCTAAATTAATCCTTTTGGATCTTAATTTTTAGACAGTACTACCACCTGGACTGGAAGTAGAACTGCAGCATATACGCCTAATATACCTCACCACCAAAATGGTCATCTTCAGCATCATCCGCCTATGCCACCCCATCCTGGACATTACTGTAAGCTGCTTTGGAGATTTTGTTTTGTTTGTTTGTTTTGATACAGGATATCTTCTTAACTTTTATTGCTTGATCGTGGAATTTTTTTTTAAATGACTAAAACACTTATAATTTTGTTATAACTACCTTTTAACATTTCTTTATAAGCATTGTTTATTTTTGATAGTTCTAAATTCATGTCCTGTATCAACACATAATATTATTTACACTATATTAATTTCCATTCATTTTATTGTTTTGTTATTGTTTTTATCTTTTTCATATGTTATATATGTTACATATTAACAATTAGATTGTAAGATCCTGGAGTACAAGGGACTAAGCTGCTGTGCCTCACTAGTCATCAACATAGAATGAGCACTTCAGATGAGGACTACTAAGATATATTCTTGAAACCAGATATGATGAAGAAGCACATTTCTAGCAAAGCCGTCAACCAAATATCAGTGAGACCTAGAGGAGGGGTAGTTAGGATTACTGTAACAAGAATGTGAATATTTAAAAGCTTTGGCAGTTTATCTTTTATCAATGAATTTATATTTAGAACTGATTTATATTATTTGAATCATTCTTTGTGATAGTCATTAGCGAAAACATAAAGGAACAAAATTTAAGTCTTTTAAAATATTTACTCAATAATGAAACAAATTCATTTCTTGGAAATTAGCTTGTATGATGTACTGGGTCTATGAGTTACACACAAGGAAGGATTATTCAGAATTTTAGATCATAAGGGAAATTAATGGTGTGGGAATTTTATTATTGTTTCTCTAGGGCCAGTTCACAATGAGATTGCATTCCAACCTCCCATTTCTAATCATCCTGGTAAGTGTATTTCTAAATATGTTTAGTTATCTTTATAACTTTTAAAAGGCCTCAAATATATTACACAATAAATAGATTCACAGATAAATAAGAAATTTCACTTCCCTTTTTTATTAGATTTTTTTTTTTTTATTTTTTTTTTTACTTTCTGGTAAAGGAATAGTTTCTTAGTGGACATAAATTGTTACTATATACAAGGTGGCTTTGGTGCATTTTAGACTGTCTTATTTTAATTCAAAAAAATAGAGAGGAGTGGTTTCTGCAAAATAACTTCAATGAGTAAATGTGTGTGACAATTTAGGTATGGATGAAGTTCATAGTAGTAGAAAGTGTCTTTCAGAGTAGAATGGAGAAACTGATCATAGTTTAAGAATAAAAAAAAGGTTTTGAAGTGGTTTCTTTAAAGCAAAAGAATCAGACACATTTTATTTAAACATTTTACTTTCTTAGGATAAAAGTTGGTTGTGTAAATAAAGATTATGGTTTTGGCTCAAATATTCAAGAAATTTACCTGACTAGAATTTATCTTGTTTAAATTTATCATCAAGTTTTATTTAAAGTTTATTTGCACCATTATCATTTCTCAGTATTATCTTCCAGTCCTAGAGGAATTCCCTTATAACAATGGGAGTTAAGCAAAATCAACTCATTCAGCAACTGACTCTTAACAACCTATGTAAAGTTGGGCAACTATAGTTTCCTAGTATTACTTAGGAGATATTTCATCTGTCATCTGAATCAATATGGCTAACTAGACATTGTTGCCAAATAAATGAAAATGTTTCCTTTTGAAGAGCTGTAAATGTAAGTAAATAATCTGAGTAGTACAAATTCTGAATTGTAATTATTGTACTTTAACATCCCTAACTAAGTCTCTGTGTCAAGATCTTCACTTTAGCTAGACTGCTAGCTCCCTGAGACAGCCAACTTGTGGATGTCTTAGTTATTCTTTTTTTTTGTTTTAATTAAAGTCTTTTATTTTCAAAATATATGCACGGATAATTTTTCCAAATTGACCCTTGCAAAACCTTGTGTTCCAATCTCCCCCCCCCCCCAGTTTCTCCCTTAGATGGCAAGAAATTCAAAACATGTTAAACATGGTAAATATATATTTTAAATCTAATATATACATACATATTTATACAGTTATCTTGCTGCACAAGAAAAGTAAGATCAAAAAGGGAAAAAAATGAGAAAAAATAAAATGCAATCAAAGAACAACAAAAAGAGTGAAAATGCTATGTTATGATATACTCTCAGTTCCCACAGTCCTTTTTCTGGGTATAGATGGCTCTCTTCATCACAAGATCATTGGAACTCTCCTGAATCATCTCACTGTTGAAAAGAGCCATGGCGAACTTCTTAAATTGTCCATCTAAGTGATCTAAACTAAGATAAAGCATCTGATTTCTGTGAAGATTTTCTTTTTCTCTTAAGCAGCTGGGTTGGTGGTAGTCACACAGGATCAATCTGACCTGCCATAAAGTTACTTTCATTTGCATAACTGGATTTTGATAGGTTCCCAGGTTTTTTTGTTTATTTATTGGTTTGGGCTGAACTTGTGATTTCCTTTACATTTCTTTTGAGAGGGAATTTCTATTTAGAAACTTTTTTTTAATAGCTTTTTATTATCAAAATATATGCAAAGATAGTTTTCAACGTTCACCCTTGCAAAACTGTTCTAAATTTTTCTCCTCTTCCTGCCACCTCCTTCCTGAGACAGCGAGAAATCCAATGTATGTTAAACATGTACAATTCTTCTATATTTATTTCTACATTTATTGTGCTATACAAGAAAAATCAAATCAAAAGGGGGAAAAATTGAGAAAGAAAAAAAAAACAAGCAACAAAAGTGAAAATACTATGCTGTGATCCACATTCAGTCCCCATAGTCTTCTTTCTGGATGGATGCAGATAGCTCTCTCCATCACAAGTTTATTGGAACCGCTCTGAATCACCTCACTGTTGAAAAGAGCCAAGTCCCTAAGATGACAGGAAAAGATAATAACGAATATTGGAGGAGATATGGGAAAATTGGGACACTGATACATTGTTGGTGGAACTGTGATTGGATCTAACCATTCTGGAGAGCAATTTGGAGCTATGCTTAAAAAGTTATCAAACTGTGCGTACTCTTTTACCCAGCAGTGTTTCTACTGGGCTTATATTCCAAAGAGATCTTAAAGGAGGGAAAGGGACCCACATGTGCAAAAATGTTTGTGGCAGTCCTTTTTGTAGTGGCTAGAAACTGGAAACTGAATGGTTGCCCATCAGTTGGAAAATGGCTGAATAAATTATGGTATATGAATGTTATGGAATATTATTGTTCTGTAAGAAATGACCAAAAGGAAGATTTCAAAGAGGACTGGAGAGACTTACATGAACTGATACTAAGTGAAATGAGCAGAACCAGGAGATCATTTTACACGGCAGCAACAAGACTGTATGATGATCAATTCTGATGGACATAGCTTTCTTCAACAATGAGATGATTCAAACCAATTCCACTTGTTCAGTGATGAGGAGAGCCATCTACACCCAGAGAGAGACCTGTGGGAACTGAGTGTGGACCACAACATAGCATTCTCATTCTCTCTGTTGCTGTTTGCATTTTGTTTTCTTTCTCAGTTTTTTTTTTTTTCCCTTCTTGATCCGATTTTTTTTTTTTTTTGTGCAGCAAGGTAACTGTATAAATATGTATACATATATTGGATTTATCATATATTTTAACATATTTAACATGGGTCTGCCATGTAGAGGAGGAGGTGGGGGGAAGGAGGGGATAATTTGGAACAGAAGATTTTGCAAGGGTCAATGTTGAAAAATTACCCATGCATATGTTTTGTAAATAAAACACTTTAATAAAAAGGAAAAAAAAAGAAAGAAAGAAAGAAAAGAGCCAAGTCCATCAGAATTGATCATCGCACAATCTTCTTGTTGCTGTGTACAATGTTTTCCTGGTTCTGCTCATTTCACTTAGCATCAGTTCATGTAAGTCTCTCCAGGTCTCTCTGAAATCATCCTGCTGATCATTTCTTATAGAATAGAAATATTCCATAACATTCGTATATCATAACTTATTTAGCCATTCCCCAACTGATGGGCATCCACTCAGTTTTCAGTTCCTTGCCACTACAAAAAGGGCTGCTATAAAAATTTTTGTACATATAGGTCCTTTTTCCTTTTTTATGATCTCTTTGGGATACAGACCCAGTAGAGACACTGCTGGATCAAAGGGTATGAACAGTTTGATAGCCCTTTGGGCATAGTTCCAAATTGCATTCCAGAATGTTTGGATCAATTCACAGTTCCACCAACAATGTATTAGTGTCCCAGTTTTTCCCACATCCCCTCCCAACATTCATCATTATCTTTTCCTGTCATCTTAGCCAATCTTAGAGGTATGTAATGGTATCTCAGTGTTGTTTTAATTTGAATTTTTCTGATCAATAGTGATTTAGAGCATTTTTTTCCTATGACTAGAAATGCCACCTACATTGATTGCCTTTCATTTCTCTCATTTTTCAATTGTTCATACTTTGGTTTGAGCCCACTCAAGAATGTTGCAGGCTGCATTTTATTTTAAATTAGATTAAATTTTTTTTGCTTGAGGCAATTTTTTTTTTTTTTTTGAGTCAATTGAGTTGACTTGCCCAGGGTCACACAGCTAGGGTATGTTAAGTGTCTGAGACCAGATTTGAACTCAGGTCCTCCTGACTTCAGGGCTGGTGCTCTATCCACTGTGCCAATTAGCTGTCCCTTTTATTATTATTATTATTATTATTATTATTATTATTATTATTATTACTACTACTACTTACATTTTAATTTCTGAACTTACTCCCTCTTTTCCTACTGATGGCCCCATTAGAGAAGGTCATCATTCTTCCTCCCTCCTCTCCTTAGGCACAAATGCACGCATGCACATGTATGCACACACATGTGTTTGTGTAAAACCATTATTCCTTCTCTGGAGATGATTATCATCTTCCTTCATAAGTCTTTTGTACTTGATTTTAAATATTTTTAATACTCAGAATAACTTAGCTGTTCACTTTTATTCTTTGAACGGTATTGTTACTTTATATAGTATTCTCTTGGTTCTGATCATTTCAGTTTTCATTATCTCATGCAAGTGTTCTCTCTCTCCCTCTTTTTTTTTTTTTTTTTTCCAAAATCAACCTCATTGATTCTTAATAGCATAGTAGTATTCCATTCAGCCACATACCACAACTTGTTTAGCCATTCCCCAATAGATGGGAATTTCTGTGCTTGTTTGTTTCCTGCATATCATGTTAAGTATTCTGTTTCTTACCCAAATTGTGTTGATGGTTATGATTTTGTAGAATAAATTAAAATTCAGTACTGCTAGGCTACCTTCCTTCCTTTAATTTACTTGACTATTTTTATTATGTCATCTCATTAAGAGAGATAATGGAGGTAGTTAGGTGGCACAATGGATAGAATGCTGAGCTTGGAGTTAATAAGACCTCAGATCCTTGCCAGCTGTGTGACTGGAAAAGTCATTACACTTCTGTTTGTCTCAGTTTCCTCAATTGTAAAAATGGAAATAATAGTAGTTATGCCCCAGTATTAGGGAAATCAAATGAAGATAATAGAAAATGCTTAGCATAGTTTCTGGTTATATAAATAACTTTGCCTCTCTCTTCATTTTTGCCTAGTTGTTTCTCTAGATGAATGTTGTAAAAAATTTTTTTCTATTTTTATAAAGTATCATTTAATAGTTTGATATGGCTCTGAATAAGTAAGTTAATTAAGGTAATATTGTTATTTTTTTAATTGTCTTGGCCTGCCCATGAGTAACTTATATTTCTCCAGTTATAATTCTATTATTTGTTTAAACTTTAACTATGTCCATATTATTTTTGTGTGTATTTTGACTGACTTTCAAATAGTTAATACTATTTGTGTGTATGTAATTTAAATATGATCTCTCTTGTATTTGTGGGTATTTGTTTCATAATCTACAACTTATCTGAAGTTGTTAATTATTTAATTTAGTTTTGTAGTTGACTATTTAGGCTTCTCTAAGTAAACCATTTTATCAACTATAAGAAGGGATAATTTTGTTTCCTCATTGTACTTACTCCTCCTATTTCTTTTTATATTATCATTGCTAAAGCTAGCATTTCTAACACATTTTGAATAGTTTTGGTGATACTAGAAACCTTTGCTTTACTTCTTATCTTATTGGAAAGGTCTCTATAATATCCTCATTACAGATAATTCTGGCTCTTGGTTTTAGCTAGACATTGCTTGTCATTTTAAGGAAAGATTCTATCCTTTTCTAGTATTTTTAACAGAAAAGGGAAGCATGTTGCAGTCTTTTTTTGCATCTGTTAATAAAATCATATGTTGGGGTTTTTTGGGTTAATTATATTTAATTTTCCCAGTATATAAGCAACTCTTCATTCCTAGTATAAATCTAGCTTTGTCACAACATAAGTATTATATTTCCTGCTCTGTTAATCTACTATATTTTTGTGATTATTAATCCATTTTATTAGATTATCAGTTTTAAACAATTCTTGGTTTTATTTATTCATTTAGTGTGTTTAGCTTTGTTTTGTTAATGTTTCTTAATTTTCAGGATTCCTGTTTTAGTATTTAATTGGGAAGTTTTAATTTGTGGGCCTTCTATTATTTTTTAGTTGCATACTCAATTTGTTGATTTACTCTTTTTCTTTTATTGATGATCATGTTTAAAGTACTATTTTGGCTGCATCCCCAAAATTTTGGCATATGGTCTCATTTATTATCATTAATAACATTTTTGTTTCTATTAATTGTTCTTTGTTTTATCCTCATTCACTAGGATTATTTTATTTTCTATTAATTTTTAATCTTTGTTTCAAAGACCCTTTATTGAATATAATTTTATTACATTATGGTAGTATTTTTAATTTTTTGCATTTGTTTGTGTGAGGCTTTTATGTGTTATTACATGGTCAGTTTTTATAAAGGTGTCTTGCACATCTGAGAAATCGGTATTCTGTTTAGGTTCTTTAGTTTATCTGTTTTTGGTTTGTTTCTTTATTTTGGGATTCGATTTGATCGTATCTAAGAAAAGAATAAATCTCATTAGAGATTTTACTGTTCTTTCCTGTAAATCATTTAAGTTTTCCTTTAAGAATTTAGATGGTATGCCATTCTGTACATATATTTTATATTGATATTATTTCATTGCTTATGGCATTCTCCAGAAAAATGTAGTTTTTCTATATCTATTTTAGTTAATTTTTTTTGTTGCTTTGATGGGAATCATGATTCTTCCCCTGCCCTTTTTATTTTAACTGAAGTATAATAGGTTCGCTTTAAGTCTATATAGCTTTCTGCTTCAAGTATGGCTCCTAAAGATATCATATTGTTGCATTCTAGTTTCTGATACATTTTGTTATCTTCTTCCATTTTGAGTGTGAGTTCATCCCATTCCCATTCACAATTATAATTGTTAATTGTGTTTTTGTGTTAATAGTTTGTGTTGTGTGCTAGACCTAGAGTCAAAAAGACCTGAGTTCAAATTCATCTTAAAGCATTTACTAGCTCTCTACCTCAGTTTCTTCAACTGTAAAATAGGAATAATAATAACACCTAAGTCAGAGAGGAACAAATACGGTATATTTGTAAGGTACTTAATACAGTACTTGGCATATTAATAGGTGCTTAATGAAGTCATATTTCCATACTTTTATACTTTATTTCTCTTTGTTTCCTATCCTCTCTTTAAATGTTTATTTTGCACTGACTAATCCTTCCATTAATCTATCCTCCCTTTTATTCCTTCTGCACACTCCTTTCTCTTAACTCCTTTTCATCCTGTTTCCCTGATGGTTGAAATTTATTTCTGAACCTGTGTATGTATGTATGTAAATTCTTAACTCCTTTGACTGACTCAGATTCAGATCCACTCCTCACTCCACTTCCTTGTTGTATAGACTTCTACTTGTAAGCCTGATTTATATAATTTTTCTCATTCTTCCTCTTTTCTAACACTTTTTAGTGCCTTCTTCCCATCTTTTTCATTCTTCTTTTAAGATCAACTAAGCATAACAAATCACTTTCAGATCTTATGTCCAGTTAGACTGTCTAGTCCCTCTTCTTTCTCTTCCCCCAAATATTTTCCTGCCATGATGTTAGAATTATAGGGGGGGGGGAGATATATAAAGGCTATATAAATGGGATGGGATATGTATATATATCTTCCCACATAAGAATAAACAACTTAGCTTTATTTTCTCTTTTATTATTGCTTGGTCACAATTGATTACCTTTTTATGCTTTTCTTGTGTTTATATATCATTTTTATACAGCTCTAGTTTTTTCATCAGGAATACTTAGAAGTCATTTTTCTACGATAGGATTATATTAATTTTTGTTTAGCCTACAGTTCTTAGCTATAAGCTCATATCCTTTGCCTTTCAGAATATAGTACACCAAGCTTTTTGCTTTTATATAGTGGTGCTAGCTAAATCTTATGTGATCCTGATAGTGGTTCCTTGGTACTTGAATTCTTTTTTTCAATTTGGAAATTCTGGATTTTTGCTGTAATATTCCTGGAAGTATTTGTTTTGGAGTTCATTTCATGAGATGACTGGTAAATTTTTTCCATTTTTCCTTTGCCCTTTGCTTTAAAGAAATCTGGGCTCTTTTTTTTTTTTTTTTAAATGATATTTGCACTCTTAATTTGGTCATGGGATTCATGTAGTCGGATGAATTTTAACAGGATTTTTTTCCAGGCCCCCCCCCCTTTTTTCTTGACTATGATGTACCTGGCATTTTTTTCTTTCCCCTCCCCAAGTTTTTTGAGTTTTTAAAAATGTTTCTTACTGTTTCATGGATTCATTAGCTTCTGTATGAACATTCTAATATGCAGGGAGTTATTTTCTTGGTAAAGTTTTGCATCTTTTGTTTCAAGTTGTTAATTGACATTTCATATCTTTCTTCCATTAATGCTGCTGCTTTTCTTTTTTAAAAAATTTTTATTAAAGCTTTTAATTTGCATAACATATGTATGGGTAGTTCCTCAACATTGATCCTTACAAAGCTTTCCATTACAAATTTTCCCCAGTCCCCTTCCCTCCCCTAGATGGCAGGAAGTCCACTACATGTTAGTTATTAAAATACTTGACAAGTCAAATATATGTATACATATTTCCATACTTACCTTGCTGTGCAAGAACAATCATATCTACATGAACAAAAAATATCTGAGAAGGGAAACCCAATGCAAGCAAACATCGATAGAGATCATGGAAATATGTTGTGGTCCAAATTTCATATCCCTCTCTCTGAATGTATATGGCTTTCAATGCTGCTGTTTTTCTCATTTTTTCCTTTATCATGCTCATTTGAATTTTAAAATGATTTTTTAAAAACTTTAATTTTTTTTTATTAAAGCTTTTTATTTGTATAACATTTGTATGGGTAGTTCCCCAGTGTTGATCTTTACATAGCTTTCCATTACAAATTTTAACCCCCAGTCCCCTCCCCTCCCCTAGATGGCAGGAAGTCCAAAAACTTTAATTTTTTTTAGAATTCTGATTAAATTGGTGTCATTACTGGATTTTTCTTTTGAGTCTTTGCTTGTAATTATTTTCAAGTCATTTTCTTCTTCTGGGTTTATATGTCTTTTGTTTCCCTGTTGCTATAATTGTTTTGTGGTGGTTTTTTGTTTTTGTTTTTGCTTGTGTTTCCAACTTCTTGACATTAAAATTTGTGTTAGTCTGAGCCTGTGCACTGATCCATTCTGTGGGTAATGTCTTGGCTGAGCTTTTGTTTTACTGTTACCTGCAAGCTTTCAGTGTTCTAAAAGTGTTATGATACAGGGCAAGTTCTTCTCCCTTCCTTTCTGGTCTGAGTTCTGCTAGTTCCTTACCCAGGTTTAGGGTCATCACTTTGTTCCTGCTTGAAAGTTTTAGGAGACTGCTGCAGGACTTGACTACTGTTAGGAGGCTCTGTAGCTTCACATCTGAACTGTGGATTCTTCTTTGATCTGGGATTCCTGTTCTAGTTATTCTCTTGCAAGCTAAATCCTGAGATAGAGACTAGAGTTAAGAACTATATTCATGGCATCAGATTCACACAATTATCGTTTGCTTCTAAACTAGTTCTTTGTTCAAATACACAGTTTTAAGGCCCACTACTAACTCAGATGTAGGTCTTCAGTCTACCTTGATCTGTGACTTTTTTGTAGTGGAAATAAAAACTAGCTGCCAGATGGTACCTGTTCTGTTCTGTTAGTTTAGTGATCTCTGAGATCTATCTCTTCCTGCCCTAGATTCTTAGTCTCATTCCTCTTTCAATCCCTGAGCACATGGTACGTTCCTGAACAGACTCCATCCCCAGTGCATATACCTCTGTTAGTCTCCCTAAGCTCACCTGTGCTGGGAGGAAAAAAACCTGATTTTTTTTTTTTCCCTTGAATTTCCCTATCAGAATTGTCTAATGTATTTTCTAAATCTTTGAGAGTGTTGGAATACAAGAGTTAGACTGTACTGTTCAAATTGTTTTCTAGAATGATTGGACCATTCCATTAACAGTATTTTTGTGATAATATCTTCCCCTCTCTCTCAGAATGGTTTCCATTTATGGATATAGGTGACACCTCAAAGTTTTTATTTTTTTTCTATAATTTTAGTAATTTGGAGCATTCTTTCATATGACTGTTAATAGTTTACTTTTTTGCAGTTGAAATTCACTTGGTCTTATCTGTTGACTCTTAATCCTTAGGGAAATAATGTATAATTTTCCTTATATCAAATCATCCCTGAATTCCTGGTGTAAATCCAAGCTTAGTCATAGTGATTAAACTTTTAAATATGTTGCTATAGCGTCTATGCTAATAATTTATAAAGTATTTTTACATTAGTATTCATTTTTGATGTTGGCTGATAGTTTGAGGGTGATATATTTTTCCTTTCCATAGTTTGAATAGCAAGACCATATCTGTCTGAGAAGGTGTGTTTAGTAAGAAACCTATCTCTGGTTTTGCAAACAATATGTAATAAAGGAACTATTTGTTCTTTTAATGATTAAATTTATTTGCAAGTAAGTTATTTTGCTATGGGAATTCATTTGTGACTTATTCACCTATTTTTCTGATATTGGATTGTTTTTATTTTCTATTTTTGTCAGTTTTGGAATTTTACATTTTTGTCAATATCCATTTTGTTTAAGTTTCGAGGCTTGATAGCATAGAATTGAGTATAATGAATTTATACTTTGTTTTTTCTTCATCTGTTATGATTGTGGCATATGGTCAGATTTTGGAAAGGTACTATGAAAGGCTTAGAAATGTGGATATTCTTTAAATTTCCATTCAGTAATCATGAAAGGTTTGTGATTTTTGATTTCTCTGAAAATTTCTTTTAGGTCTTAAGCATTCTTCTTGTTATCTTTCTTTTAGATTTCTCCAGGTCTGAAAGTAGTACTTTGCACTCACCAGTGGTGGGGGTAGTATTTCCTTTAATTGTATATGACATTCAGTGGTTATATATTTACTATTGATTTCATATTAGTTATATATTTACTATTGATATTGTTTCATTGTTTTTGTTCTCTTTAAACATCATATGATTTCCCTGTTTAATTTTTTAAACATTTTTTCATATAAGCTTTTTTGAAATCATGGTTCCTATTCCTCCTTTTTTATATTAACAAAGATGTTATAGCAACTATTATCTATTTTTATTTTTATTTAAAGATTTTTATTTTCAAAATATATGCATGGATAATTTTTCAACACTGACCCTTACATAACCTTGTTGTGTTCCAGATTTTCTCCCTTCTCCCCACTCCCTCCCCTAGGTGGCAAGTAATATAATATATGTTAAACATATTAAAAATATATGATAAATCCAATATATGGATGCACATTTATACAATTATCTTGCTGCACAAGAAAAATCAGATCAAAAATGGGGGAAAAAAGTAAGAAAGAAAACAAAATGCAAGCAAACAACAACAAAAAGAGTGAAAATGCTATGTTGTGATCCACATTCAGTTCCCACAGTCCTCTCTTTGGATGTGTAGATTGGTCTCTTCATCACAAGGTCTTTGGAACTGGCCTCAATCATCTCACTGTTGAAAAGAGCCGTGTCCATCAAAATTGATCACTGTGTAATCTTGTTGTTGCCATGTACAATGATCTCCTGGTTCTACTCATTTCACTTAGCATCAGTTCATGTAAGTCTCTCCCATATCTCTCTGAAGTCATCCTGCTGATCGTTTTTTTAGCACAATAATATCCTATAACATTCATATGCTATAACTTATTCAGCCATTCTCCAACTGATGGGCATCCACTCAGTTTCCAGTTTCTTGCCATTACAAAAAGGGCTGCCACAAACATTTTTGCACATGTGGGTCTATAGGGATTATTATAACATCTTATTTTAATTTTGTGAATATTTATTTTAAGTTTTTTTTATAAACAATATTATATTATATTTTTTCTGAATAGTGTTTTGTTTTTCCAGTTATATATAAAGATAATTTTCAGCATTCATTTTTGTAAGATTTTGAGTTTCTAATTTTTTTTTCTATCTCTCCTTTACCTCTCTCCTCCCCAAGACAGCAAGCAATCTGCTATAGGCTATACATGTACAATCATTTTTAAACATTTTTTTATTTTCTTTTTGATCCATTCTGACACTCTCCTGTTTCATGAGCAAATTCCATCAATTTTACATTTATAATTTTTATTGTTTGGATCTATTTTTTTTTTCCCTCCAGATTAGCTTCATAATACAATGAAAAAGCTACCAACAATTGCTAATAGCTTTTTCTCAATTCTTATCTTATAGACTTATGGTCTTGTAGACATGTCAGACTCAACATTTCAAAGTAAAACCCATTATATTTCTTTCTGAAACTTCACAACTTCCTTTTACTTTTGAGCCCACCACCATTCTCACAATGACCTTATGAATTAATCTATGATTCTTAACTCCCATCTCTTTTCAATCTCCATGTCTTTTGTCTTTCCCGCTTTTGCAGCATCTCTTTTATGTGCCCCCTTCTCTCCTTTGACACTTCCATCATCTTGGTGCAGGGCCTTATTACTCATAGTTTCTCTCAGCTCTAGTCCATCATCCGTGCAACTATCATGAAGTTCAGATGCCTGTATAACTTAGTTCCTAACTTAATTAATTTTCTAATCTTTTTATATTGTACTTCTTCCACATGCTCCATGATTCAGTGTATGTGACATCCATTTAATTTCTCAAAGAAGATACTCCATCTCTCAACTCTGCATTTTCCTCTGTGCCTGGAATTTTCTCCTTTTCTTGTATCTCCTAGCTTTCTTTAAGTCTCATCTAAAACTTTCTTTGCTATATCCTGAATCCCCTTTATTTTTATTATCTTCCTTCTAAGATTACCTCCAATTTATCCTGTTTATGTTTTGCTTGTACATAATTATTTACATATTATCTCCCACTTATATTGTTTTTGCTGGAGGCTGTATTTGCCTTTCTTTATATTCCTGGAATTTAATGTTATGCCTGGAACATAGTAGGTACTTAATAGATGATTTTTATTGACTTAACACTGCAGTCAAGAAGATCTGAGTTAAAATACTGCTTCTTACACTACCCGTATGACCTTGTCGAAGACATTTAACCTTTCTGGGCTTCAGTTTTCTTGTCTATAGAATGAGAGATTACGTTAGTTGGCTTTTGAAGTACCTTACTACTCTAGATCTATGTTGTAAGAAAAGTGTATCTTACGACTTCTCTCTACTAAAACAAATATGAAGAAAGAAAGAAAATTAACTCAGTACTAATAATCTGTAGTTTGAATCATGTAATTTCAATCCTTTTTTCCCTCTTTTTATCATTGATTTTTTAAAAGAATTTTTTAATCTCATTATTTATTTCTTGCTAAGGCAATTGGGGTTAAGTGACTTGCCCAGGGTCACACAGTTTATCATTGATTCTTGACTTTGCTTTTTCTTTTTGTAACATCTTTTTCTTTCTTTTCTGCCTACAAACATGCGTATGTCTCCTCCATCATTTAAAAAAAAAAAAACAAAACCTTCATTTGGTTCTTCTAGCTTTGCTGTTGTCTCATATCTTTTTTATCTTTTGTAACGAAACATTTCTTTTTTTTTCTTTTTTTTTTTAATTATAGCTTTTTATTTGCATAACATATGTATGGGTAGTTCTTTAACATTGACCATTACAAAGCTTTCCATTACTAATTTTCCCCCCTATTCTCCTTCCCTCCCCTAGATGGCAGGAAGTCCATTAATTGTTAATTATATTAAAATATTTGACAAGTCGAATATATGTATACATGTTTCCATACTTATTTTGCTGTGCAAGAACAATCGTATCTACATGAACAAAAAAATCTGGAAAAGGAAACCCAATGCAAACAAATATCGATAGAGAGCATGAAAATGATATGTTGTAGTCCATATCTTATGTTCCTCTCTCTGGGTGTATATGGCTTTCTTCACTGAACAATTGGAACTGGTTTGAAACATTTCATTGTTGAAGAGAGCCATGTCCATCAAAATTGATCATCTTATAGTATTGTTGTTGCCGTGTATAATGATCTCCTGGTTCTGCTCATTTCACTCAGCATCAGTTCATGCAAGTCTCTCCAGGCCTCTCTGAAATCATCCTGCTGGTCGTTTCTTACAGAACAATAATATTCCATAACATTCATATACCATAATTTATTCAGCCACTCTCCAATTGATGGACATCCATTCAGTTTCCAGTTTCTAGCCACTACAAAAAGGGCTGCCACAAACATTTTTGCACATGTGGGTCTCTTCACTTCCTTTAAGAACTCTTTGGGATATAGGCCCAATAGAAACACTGCTGGGTCAAAGGGTATGCACAGTTTGACAACTTTTTGAGCATAGTTCCAAATTGCTCTCCAGAATGGTTGGATCCGTTCACAGTTCCACCAACAATGTATCAATGTCTCCGTTTTCCCACATCCCCTCCAACACTCATCATCTTTTCCTGTCATTTTAGCCAATCTTACAGTTATATACTGGTACCTCAAAGTTGTCTTAATTTGCATTTCTCTGATCAATAGTGATTTGGAACACCTTTTCATGACTAGAAATGATTTTAATTTCATCATCTAAAAATTGTCTTCATATCCTTTGACCATTTATCTATTGGAGCACTCACTCTGTTCTCAAACACAAATAGTCTGACTTATAACTTATCATTTCACTGAAACTTCTTTCTCCAAAGTTATCTATAATCTTTTAGTTGCCAAATCCACTGGCCTTTTCTCAGTTCTTATTCTCCATGACCTCACTGCAGCCTTTGATACTGCGGATCACTCTCTCTGCTTTTGATGCTCCCTATTCTCTGGGTTTTTGGAACATCATTCTTACTGGTTTAGCCTCCTTCCTCTCTAGCTGCTCTTCTTGTCTCCTTTGCTGGATTCTCCTTCAGATAATATCTTTTAACCATAGGTTTCCCTGAGGGTGCTGTACCACACTCTTTTCTTCTCTGTCTATATTGCTTCACTTGGTAATCTCATCAGCTTCCGTGGATTTAATTACTATCCTTATGTTGATGATCTTAAATCTATCTTTCTTGTGCCCAAAGTCTCTGCTGACTTCTAATCTTGCATCTCTAATTAATTTTAGAATATCTCAAAATGGATATCTAGTAGATGTCTTAAACTAAAGCATGTCCAAAGAGAACTTGTTATATTTTACTACCTGCTTTCCCTATTACTGTAAAAGGCAACATTGTTATCCCAGTGTCTCAGGCTTACAACTTGGAAGTCATCCTTGACTCATTGCTGTCTCTCATCCTCTTCCTTTTCTTCCTCCACCTCCATATCCAATCTGTTTCCAAGTCTTTCAGGTTCACCTTTGTAACATCTTTCAGATCTGCTCCCCTTTTTACCTCTGACACTGTCACTGCTCTAGTGCATGCCCTCATTACCTTATGAGTGATTATTGCAATAGCTTGTTGATAAATCTGCATGCCTCTGCTCCCTCTTAATCTCAGTCCTAATGGATAATTCCATTTAGCCACTAAAATGATTTTCTTAAACTGCAGATCTGATCATGTCATCCTCCCTACTTCATAAGCTCCAGTAGCTTCTATAGCTTCTAGGATCAAACACAGAATATTCTGTTTAACATTCAAATCCCTTCATAATCCTTTATCTTCCCAGTTTTTTTTTTCCCACCTTATTTCCCTCTACATACTTTTTGATCCAGTAACATTGGCCGTCAGGCTGTTCCACTAACAAGACATTCCATCCTTGGGCTTTAAGTATTTTTTTTTTGGCTGTTCTTGGATACCTGAAATGATACTTTCCCTCCTTAACTCTACTTACTGACTTTCTGGCTTCCTTTAAGTCTCAGCTGAAATCCCATCTTTTACAGGAAGCCTTTCCCAACCGCTCTTATTTCTAGGGCCTTCCTCCTATCAATTATTTTCTATTAATTCTGAATAATTTATTTGTATATATTCGTTTGCATGTTGTTTCCTCTATCAGATTATGAGTTCCTTGAAAGCAAGAACTGTGTTTTGCCTTTTTTTGGGGGGGGAGGTAATTCCCTAATGCTTAGCTCAAGTGGGTGCTTGGCATGTAGTAGGTACTTAATAAATGTTTATTAATTCATTTTACTTTTATTGATGCCTTTCCCAATTCTTATACTCTATTAAACTCATTTGATCTGTCTTGCTACTTAATTCCAGATTCCAACCCGTGTACTCTCTTCATTTACAATTATTCCCAACTTTGATCAGAAAATCATACTCCTTCCCCACCATCTCCTCCATGCTTAATTCTTCACTCTTCTTCCTCACTCTTTTCCTACTATATATCTTTTCCTTCTCTTTTTTTTTCTTCTCTTAACATTAAATTAAGTTAAAAACATAAAAATCCAACTAGATCTTTTTGGTTTTATTCCCTCTGACCTTTGAAGATAGTGAGATTATGAAGTGATAATTTCTTTTCCTTTTAATAGAATGTAGGAATTTTATCACTTTTTAGTTCTCCGAATTGCTTTCTTTTTTAGATTTCTCTTATTTTCTGAATTTGCATTTTCTATGTAGCTTTTTTCCCCATAGGAGTGCTTCGAAATTCTCATTTAAAAATATATATATATATATATTTTTTCCAATTATAATGGGATGAGTTAGTCTTAGTTTTAGGTTTTTTCTTTTCCATTTAGCTGTATCTAATTCCAAACTTTATATTTGCTATATAGTCTTGTGTTATCCTTTTTGTAATTAGTGCTTATATTTTTATATATTTGCTGTGTCTTATATTTGCTATATAGTCTTGTGTTATCTTTACTATAGTTCCTGGCTACTTGGTCTTTGTGGCTACTTGTATTTTTTTTTTCCACAGACTTGGAAGTTCTGGAGTTTGACTATAACATTTTTGATTTTGTTAAACTTAGTGTTGACTTCAAGTGGATTTGCTTTGTAATTCCAACTTTTTTCTTTTGTTACCAGGAAGTTGGTGGTTTTAAAATTCTTTCCTAATTTTCTTTCTCGGGAAAGTTTTGGTAGCCAACTCTTTTTTTTTTAATTTGTTATGGTTTTTAACATATACTTCCTGGGTGAAATTTTCCATCTTCTGTTATAAGCTATTTGTTTTCTCAGGTTTTTGTTAGTTGAGCTCTACATTTCTTTATCAGTTGCATCATTCTTCTGGAATTTTAGCTTATAGACTCTTAATGCAGAGTTTTGCTTTTGTTTGCATATATCTTCACCTTCTCTGTTAGAGAGTCTAGGAAAAATTTCCCACCTTGACTAGTCTTCCCTTTTCCCTGTTATCTACATTTGCTGGAGTTATCACTCAGTGAAGTACTGGGAATGTGGCTGCTTAACAGTAAGCTCTTTTTTAGGACTAGGACTAGGACTAGGAGTGAGACAACCAACAATTCTGGACAATAATAACTTTTTAGCCCTTTATTTCCCAGAATTCTTACTCTTTGGAACAACAAAGTGGTAAATTGTGGTTATGAGATTTCGTCTCCCATTCCTTAGTTCTGGGGTGAACAGTTGCATATTCACACACACATAAAGGGGTATGTTTTCTCTCCTTCATTATGTTGTAGCACAAAGCTTCTTAAACAAGAATATTTGATTTGTATACCTATTTTATGTGCCTATCTTCCTGGGGTCACATAAAAATTTCTCTGGCAAAAAGGAGTCTCGAATGGAAAAAAAAAAGTTTAAGAAGCCCTAAACTAGCAAACCCTAGTCAGCTTTTTCTTTGCACATGATATTCCCATCTCTTTTTATCACGGACTGACTCCCATCTCTGGAATACTCTGCTTCTTTTCTTTCTTATTGCTTTCTCTTACCATTTTCAAGACTCAACACAAATAGCATCTGAACAGACTGTTCTAGAATGTATTCCCTTCCTTTCTCTCTTTTAAAGTTCTTGGCTTCTAAAATCCAACACAAATGTCAAAAACAAAAAACAAAAAAAAGTTCTTAGCTTCCTTCAACATTTACTTCAGGTACCACTTCTTACTTTTCCTTACTTCTGATTGTCCTTCAGTTATAAAAACTCTGTTGAAATTATTTTGTATTATTTTATATACTTTATATTTATTAAATTTTTTTCAGGTTGTATTTTCCCTTGTGAATGTAGTATAAACTCTTTGAGGACAAATACTGTTTTGTTTTTGTCCTTGTATTTTCAGTACTTTCTACATGGTAGACATTTGAATTGAATTGTGTTATCACTTTAACTACAAATCTTGGCAAACTCTGTAAAGTTCTATGAAATTAATAGATTACTAAATTCTGCTTATTTCAAACAGTGTTGATATTTATAGGGTTAATAAAACCCTCGCAAAATACTAAATCCCTGACTGTAGCCCAGTATCTAAGTGGATCCTAGGGAGGAATGTTATCTCTTCCTAAGTGGATCCTAAGGAGGAATGTTATCTCTTCCTATCTCCTCTTCATATGGAAACAAACTGACCCTGCAGAATTTCTTGTTTTGACAAAACTATCTTGTATAGACAAAGGTACCTTATATTGACACCAAAGTTATTATATATATTTAGTAGGTTAAGCCATATATATCAAAAATCAAGAGCTATCTCACATAAACCTGATCTATACAATGATGATCTGTAACCTTGCTGATGCACACAATTAGCATAGTTAGCAAACTTTGATTAGGATCTTTTTCTATAAAAATAACCATCCTCTTATTAATTGTGAGTTCTTTAGGAGCTTTGCCAACTTGCTAAATGACACAATAAAACTATAGTCCTTGACTTGAAGACAAATTGTGAATTCATTCCAGATGAATCCAAACTTTTATGACTTGTACTTGATCAATACTAAAACATTCTTAGTCAGTTCCTTTGAAATTTGTTCTGATGAGATTTTATCGTTTAGTATCATTTTTCTGAGAAATGGCTATTCCATTTTGACAATAGAATGAAATTAACTCCTTCCTGAAAAAAAACCTCACATTAGGAAAAAAAATCAACTGCAAAAATGTGAGGTGAGAAGAACCTAACTTAAAAATTCATCTGAGGCTTTGGGCGTTTAATTTTAAGCTCAGTATAAATAATAGCATGATATTGCTATCAAAAAAAGCTAACTATTACAGGGCTGTAGAAGATGATATTCAACAATAAGGAGAATGGTAGTACTTCTGTTTTCTTCTGTAGTTAGATTATGTCTCGCATATCATCAGTTATAGGCTTCATATTTAAGGAGAATATTTTCAAATCTCCAAAGGAGGGTGATTAAGATGCAAAAGGGATAAAAAACCATGTTATGTGAAGATCAGTTGAACACCTTAAACAGGAGTGGTGTTAGAATGAGAATCTTTATCTTGGATAAGAAAAAACAGTACTTAGGTAGAAGGAGGGACTTACTAGTTCCTTGTGGTTCAGTGGAAACTCCTAATAAAGGAAATATGTCATAGAGAAACTAGGTCACTTCCTTAACATCACATAGCCAACAAGTAACATTGTTAGGATCCAAATTCAGGTTCTCTGATTACAAATCCCATTACTCCATTAGTTATAGGAGGTATAGTATCTAAAATAGAAGAATTAGTTTTGTTTTCTTTGAATCCAGAGAGCATAACTAAGCAAGTGGATTCCATGTTAACAGAAGGATAAATTTCAGCTCAATATAATGAAGGATTTTCTAATAATTATGATGAAGTGGACTGCTCAGTGATATTGTTCCAAAATTGTTGAAGTAGTTTTACACACTGCTGATCTTAGATATTGACTATCAATTGATGAGGAATTTGACTAGATCTCCTAGGAAAGCTTTTTCTTCTATCATTCAATCATCCTTGTGTCTTTCAGCAGTTAACAGATTTCTCAGTTAACTGAGATTAACTAGCAAACCTCAATAAAGACATGATCACACCAATTGTTTTGTATTTAACACCAAAGTAACCGTCAAGATCTCCCATCTCTATTGCCTGTTGACAAATTATTTTTTTAAATGCCACTTTTTCAACCCTGGATACTTGGAATTTATATATTATGACTCCATTGATGTATGCCTACAACAAAGTCCTGTTCTGATTCCTCATTGTTGTAGGAAGGCGATCTTGATTTCTTGAAGAATGGGCCAATAGAATATACTCTAGGATGATTACCCATATGGAAAAACTTTGAGCCCAAGCAGTCTTTATTGAAACAGCAAATGTGATGCTCTGTACACAATGGATGCTCAATAATTTTACAAAACCATGCTTGCTTGAAAATTTAAAAAAAAAATTTGTTAATAATCTCAAGAGGTAAAAATGCCCACATTTTTGTGTGCTATTAATATTCATTCCTTTGAATGAATTTTATAGTAGTTCAGAAGCTCTAAGGAAGAGTTTTAGGTATAATTACTTCATGGACGTGGAAATCATTCCAGTATCTCTCGTATTCAAACTCCATTTGCTTTTCCCTACAGCTCCTGAATATTGGTGTTCAATTGCTTATTTTGAAATGGATGTTCAGGTAGGAGAGACATTTAAAGTTCCTTCAAGCTGCCCAATTGTTACTGTTGATGGATATGTGGACCCATCTGGAGGAGACCGCTTTTGCTTGGGTCAGCTCTCCAACGTGCACAGAACTGAAGCTATTGAGAGAGCAAGGTAACATGACAAAAACAAATGTGAATATATGGGCAAAGTAAGAATTGGTTTTGTTTTTTCTAATGCATACATTCTTATATAGATTATATGGGCTTTTATGTAGTGAAGGAAGTAACATAAATTTTTTTTTTTTTGGTTTTTGCAATTTTAGTTCTGTCACTAAGTGGCTAAATAAATTTGTAATTCTGTAGTTTAATTTATTAGGTTAAGTGATAGGGTGTGATGTATAAAAAATTCAAAAGACATAATTTCTGAGTAATTAATCATTTTGTTAATTAAAGCTAGTAAATAATAAAAGGATGGTTATTTGGCCTTCTCTCTAAAGGGAATACCTCTCTAGAGGCCTCTTGAAAGACAGGGGCAAGGGGGAATTGACTCTTACTGATTAACAGTGAGAGAATAGATATTATAATGAGAAGCAAACCTACTTTGATTATGTTGCTCTTTTTTCTTAGACTACCCTCAGTCTTGGTGGTGGTGGTGGTGGTTTTTGTCTTTCATTCCGAAAAAGGACCAAATGACATCACTTTGTTAGAGTCAAGTTATGGTGTGTTTGATCACTGATTGATCAGACCAAAAGTAGCTCAGAATGCTCTGCCACTGATTGGGCCAAAGAGTCCCTATGAATATTTAGAATGTATTCTCTAACTTCATAAAATCTGCCCCCCAGCCTACCTGTGCCCCCTCAAGCCTGGAATTCATCTAGATTAGATTATTTTTGTAAGATTTTTCTAGTTGGGTGGGGTTAACAGTTCCATGTAAGTAAGATGGCCTAGATAGGGAAAATTTCGGAGCAAAATCAGTAGTGGCCTTCAAAGGCGGAATGAGAAAATAAAAAGGAAAAAAAAATTTAATCTTAATAATAGGTTATTAATATGAGAAATAATTTCTCGGGAATAAGATAAAAGAATCAATAATTTAAATGTGTTAATAAATTTTGGTAAAATGTGCAAGAACATTAAATTTTTATTTTTTTCCCCTCTTTTAAGGTTGCACATAGGCAAAGGTGTGCAATTGGAATGTAAAGGTGAAGGTGATGTTTGGGTTAGGTGCCTCAGTGATCATGCAGTGTTTGTGCAGAGTTACTACTTAGACCGAGAGGCTGGGCGAGCACCAGGAGATGCAGTTCATAAAATTTATCCAAGTGCATATATAAAGGTTCGTGTTTTACAATTTGTGGGACTTATTGCTTTTTAAAACTGTTACCATTTACAAGAATTTGGGGTACATAGAAAATGAATTGGTTTTTGTTCGTATTTATAATAAATGTGGATTTATTAAAAAAGTTATGCTTAATATTCTGAGAACTTAGTGATTTTTGTAGAAGCAATTGTGAGCTAATTGTTTAGTGATTTTTTTTGTTAAGTTAGCAAGCTCTTGGTAGTTGGCACTTTTATCATCATCGTTATTATTATTTTGCTGAGGCAATTGGGTTAAGTGACTTGCCCAGGGCCACACAGTTAGGAAGTATTAAGTGTCTGAGGTCGGATTTGAACTCAAGTCCTCCTGACTTCAGGGCCTGTGCTCTATCCATTGTGCCATCTACCTGCCCCTACTTGATGCTTTTATAAAATTTATGCTTAGAGTAACATGAAACTTATTAGTTATAAAAATATTTAAATGCAGTGGATCCTTACAAATTCAAGTTATGTTCATTTGGAATTTGCAAAAATATAGTTCTATGTTATTGGTTCTCACTGAATAAAAAAGTTATTTTTTTTCCTCCACAAATTTTTAATATTTTATGGGAATCCAGTCTAAAATTATATTTAAAACTAAGGAGTGAAAAAAATTTTAAAAACTTCAACATGTCTTCAGCATCTTGTCTAGCTATTCTTGAATGTTAAAGGAATTTATATTTGATCCATTATTGTGTACTTTAGGCCTATTGTGAATTTTCTTGTTTTCACTAACTTTTGTATGTATGAACCTCAATCACATTTATAATATGCATTTCCCATGAAAGAATGGTAATTTAATAATTGTGATTTTTTAGCAAATTCTCTTGGACTTCTCCTTGTGAACATTTTTTTTTTTTAATTTAGTGAGGTTTTACTGTACGCTGATTAGTAGTGACTGAGGAGGCCTCTTTAGTTTCTGAGAAGTTAGTTAAGATACTATATTTATGAGTCAAAGATGTCTAGTGCAGAAATGGTGGTCCTTACAAGCCACATTCTTAGGGGTCTGCTTATGGACTGTGTCATTAGAATTTGTGGGCTTATTTAATGATAGATCATTTCTGCAGTAATTAAATTTTCTATATTAAGGTTTAATTGGTATAAAGTACACTTTTGAATTGCCATAAAAGTAAAAACTTTATTTAATGTTTGAGCAAAAGTATCATACTTGAATACCCAGAGTGGGACACTTTGTTTAAAGACAAAGATATCTATCAGCACTGTGATTGATCACTTTTACAGCGATCCTAAGCTTTTCTTGTTAGCAGTGAACAAATTTTAGGAGCCATTTCATTTTAAATGCACGATGCAAAAATAGCACTATTCCATTGGTTTATTAGACATTATTATTATTATTATTATTATTATTTTGAAATTGACAAAAAAAATTCCTATACTTTTACCAAGTATTTACCCAGTCCATTCTTCAACTTATTAGCCAAGAATAAAAAAGTATCTTGGATATACATAAAATCTAAGCAATTGTATTTTGTTAACAATCTTCGGACAGTAGAACCTAAGGTATATATAGAGAGAACAGCATCCATATTTCCAAATAATTTAAATAAACAAATCTTCATTTGTTTCACAAAGAGGAAGTTCAGTGTAATGTATAGTGAAGTGACTTTGAGGCCAGGAAAACCTGGGTTCAAATGCTGCTTCTGATACATATTGACTGTGACCATGAGCAGATCACCTAATCTAGAACTTGGTGCTCTAGAAATTCTAAGACTGTAGATTGCAAAGTACATGATAATGTGCATTGATTGGTAGGCTTAGCTAGAAGTTTCCCATTACCAGTGAAATCACAGGTCTTTTCTTGATCCCTCTCCTTTGATTCATTTTAAATTATTAGCACCAATGTTGTCATTTAACCTTTTAGACCAAATAAATCAGCAAGTATTATGTATAATCCCTTCAATAGTGAATTAAGACTTCATATCACACTAACTGGGGTCTACCAGCAGGAAGTCATAATTTTATTTCTACCCTCAGATTCCTTTCATTTCATAACTAATTTTCTGGATATTTGGTAGCTTGTTTGGGAAGTAGTATAGTGTGGTAAAAAGAATACTAGACTTGAAATTAGCATTGCAAAATAGGCACCAGCACATCACTTAGTAGTGATTTGGCTTTGACTCTAACACACTTTTTCTCCAACCTCTCTTTCTCAAATGAAACTTTTCTTTTTTTCCTATCCTAAAATACTTTGAATTCTTTTTTTTTTTTTTTGGCATCACAACCTTTCCTTGTATTGTACTTATTTGTGTATATTCCTTGTCTATATCAGCAGAATGTAGCTTCCTTAAGGACAGGGGTTGTCATCTTAGGCATTTGGATCATATGTTTATATTTCCAGTATAGTGCCTCTGTACTTTACAATATCATTTTTTTTTAATTTTAAATTCATTTTTTAAATTGAGAGTTTAATTTAAATTAAATTAAAGAGAAATTGAGAGTTAATATCTTAATATTTACATTGTGATTTAGGAAAGCATTGTCATAAAAATTTATCACTAGATTGTTTTTGTAAGGAAATACTCATTCAAAAACTGGGGAGAAATCAACCAATATTAGTCTTTGGTGATATTTATGAAGCACTCCATTGTGACAGATATGGTTACTTTTATCTAAATGTCAGAGCTGGCTAGAAACTTTCCAAACAAAGGAAGTTCAAATGAAGTTTCCCTATTAACTCAAAACTACTCAGAAGTATTTTTGGCCTCAAGGCAAAATCTGTTTAACATTAGTTATCCTAAATTATGACTAAAAATTGTCAGTAAGGGGATATATTCTAATATTTGCAGATGGAATCCATTATGATATAATAGATGAATTAACATTTGACAGAAGAGAGTAACTTTTCCCCTATCATTGTAGTTGGGAAGAATTGTCAGGTTTTGGATTTGATGTTTTTAACTTCAGAAGTAACTCTTGTAGGAGAAAAACCACGGCTGATATTCTTGCATTTGATCAGTCACTAATTTTTATCATTGTAGTTACTTTGTACATTATTGATATCATGGTAGATTTAGGCTAAAACACTAAAATTGTTTACAACTTCTGAAACCAAGTGTGATTAGCAACATGATAAAGCCACCTATGTTATTTTTATTGTTTCTACAGAAGTTTTAGATCAGGTTCTTTTAGTTTTTGGAATTTTGTAAGTTTTGCTGCCTCTCATTTTGGGGAAAAACAAGAAATAATATTTTTAAGGCAGTTGACAGGTATATTAGCAGGTGTCACAATGTCTTAGATGCTTCATTCTATCATTGTAGAGGTTCTGTTAATTATACTGTAAATTTTTGTATTTGAAATGAAATGAAATTATAACGTACATGAATTCAACCTCATTATGAAGCAGACAAAAAAGGAATTAGAGTGAACATTATACAGTAAAATAATATATGTATACATAATAAAAGTTTGTTTCTTTTATTTCACTGGTTTATCAATGAATGTTTTTCTAGAAAAAGGCATGTCTTAAATAGAGATGTTACGCAGTGGGAAGATTTCTCATTTTGCACATTTAGGAAGATGAAGACTATTTTATGTATATATGAATGACCTGAGTTGGAAACTCAGGTAGGAAAGGGAGGTTTTAGTTTACTTTGGTTTATTCCTTATAATGTAGCAGCTATGAAGTGGATGGGTTTTGCATATGTGATACTGTAACTGAAATGAGTCAACTAGGTACATACCCATTATGGATATGGAGTGTAGTTTCTATTTACATTTTACCATGTTTAACATTTTAACAACTTAACATTAGTTGGTGGTTTATTAGTAAGTAGGTAAGTAATGGGAATAAGTGCTTAATGGACCCATGACTTTTGCTTTGTTCTATAATTTCTACTCTAACTATAGCCTTATATCTAGTAAATGTATGTTATTTATTATAAGGGAGACTAGGCAGGACAATTTTGATGGCTCACTCATTATTGTAGAGGAGGAGGGAAAACACCAAAATTATTTCCTCCTCCTCCTCCCCCTCCCCCTCCCCTTCTTCCCCCTTCCCCCCCCCCCCCCCCTCCTTTTTTTTTTTTGTGGCTGAGGCAATTGGGGTTAAGTGACTTGCCTAAGGTCACACAGCTAGGAAGTGTTAAATGTCTGAGGCCAGATTTGAATTCAGGTCCTCCTGCCTTCAGGGCTACTCTATCCACTGCACCATCTAGCTGCCCTCTTCATTTTTGTTTTTTTAAACTTAAAAATCAAATGTCATTTTTGCCTCAGTTAACTGTAAATCACTTTTCTCTTCCTCTCTTTACCCACTCTCCCTGACTGTTAGAATGTTTGCCAGATATATATATATATATATATGTATATATATATATGCATAGTTGAGCAAAATAAATTACCACTTTGACCATCTCCAAAGTATGTCTTATTCTGCAAGTGAGTCCATTATCTTGTTCAGGAGGTAGGTGGCTTGCTTCATCATCATTCTTCTGATATCATAGTTGATGAGTATTTGATCAGAATTCTTAGCCTTTCAGTAGTATTAGGTTTGTTTGTTTTGTTAGTTTTTATTTTCCCTGATTATATATAAAAAAATTTTAAATTATACATGTACATTCATTTTTTATATATTTCCTTATGAATCATGTTGAAATAGAAAAACCAGAACAAAAAGGGAAAACCAAGAGGAAAAAGGGAAAAAAAAAAAAAAAGTGGACATAGCATTTGTTGATTTATATTTAGGCTCCGTAGTTCTTTCTATAGATGTAGATGGTGTTTTCCACCCAAAGTTTATTGGGATTGCCTTGGATCACTCAACCACTGAGGAAAACCTAGTCTCATCATAATTCATTTTTGCACAGTCTTGCTGTTCCTTTGTTTAATGTATTCCTGGTTCTGCTCTTTTTGTTCAGCATCAATTCATGTAAATCTTTTCAGGCCTTTCTAAAATATAAAATCATCATTTTTTACAGAACAATAATATTCCATTACTTTTACGTACCATAACTTATTCAGTTGTTCTTTGTTGATGGGTATCCACTCATTTTCTAATTCTTTGTCATCACAAAAAGAACTTTTTTGTGTGGATCCCTTTCCCTCCTTTAAGATCCTTTTGGAATACAAGCCCAGTAGAAACATTGCTGATCAAAGGGTCACAGTTTGATAGTCCTTTGGGCATAGTTCCAAGTTGCTCTCCAGAATAGTTGCATCAGTTCACAATTCTACCAACAATGCATTAATGTCCCCATTTTCCCACATTTCCTCCCAACATTTGTCATTATTTTTCCTATCATCAAAAGCCAATCTCTGAGATATGTGAGGTGGTACCTCAGAATTGTTTTAATTTGCATTTTTCTAATCAGGGATTTAGAACATTTTTTTCATATGACTGTAGATGGCTTTAATTTTTAATTTTAATTATTTGTTCATATCCTTTGGCCAATTATCAGTTGGGAGATATTAGTTTTTATATATTATTGTTATTGTGTAAATTATTCTCCAAGTTTTGTTCATTTCAATTCTGCATAATTTCAGACAAGTAGTCTTAGGTTTCATTGACATCACTCCTTTCATGATTTCTCATGATATAATATTCCATTACAGTCATGTCATAATTTGTTCTTTCTGTCCTCACTCCCTTAACTTCTTGGTCTTTGGTACTGTAAAATAGCTGCTATATTTTCATATTATATCTTTTTCCTTTTTTTAAAAATGTCTTTGGGGTAAATGTCTAGTATGGCATCATTAGGTCAATTAAGCACAGCTTAGCAAACTTTCTTCAGATAGTTCCAAATGCCATTTCCAGAATGGTTATATCAAATTCACAGCTCTAGCAGTATATCAGTGTGCCTATTTTCCATAACACCTGGAAAATTTTTCCTTTTTTTAGAGTTTGTTGACTTTGCTGATCTGATGAACATGAGGTGGGGTCTGAGAATTTTTTCAATTTTCATTTCTGGAATTTTAATGATTTGGGATATTTTTTTCATATAATTATTGATAAGTTGGATTTCTTCCCTTGAAAATTGCCTGTGTGCCTATCCTTTGACCTTATCATTTGGGGAATGGCTCTTAAAGATTTGAATCAGTTCCTTATATCTTAGAAATGAAACACTTAGATAAATTTGCTACAAAAATTTTTTATCTTTAACTATTTGCCTTCTACTCTTAGCTGAATTGACTTTGTGTAAAAATTTTTAAATTTTATATGATCGAAAACATCCATTTTAACTTCTTTTGATTCTTTTTGTCCCTTATTTGGGTATAAATTATTCCTCTACTTATAGATCTCAGATAATTTCTTCCTTGGTTATGATATTTATGACCTTTTGAACCCAGGTCATGTTCATTTGGTGCTTATGTTGGTGTGTGGTGATAGAAGTTAATCTGAACCTGATTTCTACAAGATTTCTGTCTAGCCATTCTAGCAATTTTGGTGGAATAGTGATTTTGGTGGAATACTAGTTGGGGTCTGAATTTATCTGGCTTGTTTATTTTGATATGTTCTATACTTAATCTATTTCATTGGTGATCCTCTTTATATTTAAGCATTTCCAAATCATTTAGTGATTACTGCTTTGTAATATAGTTTGAAATCTGCTACAGCCAGAGTCACTTCCATCCTATTTTTTTCCCATTATTTCTTTAGAGATTCTTGACCTTTTGTTCTTTCAGATGAATTTCATCATTATTTTTTTCTAGTAATGTAAAATAATCCTGTTTTTTGGCATGGTGCTGGATAAGTAAATTGATTTAGGTAATAATTTTGATTTTTTTTAAAAATTATATTTGTGTGCTCTATTAACTGATTAAATGAAATAAAATCTGGAAAGCGCTTAGAATAGTTCTTAGAAATAGCAGGCACAGTGTAAATATTTGTTCTTTTCACCCTTCTTTGGTTAATAAATAAGCAGTTAATAGTTTTCTAATTATTCTGGTCTTTATTTTTGTAAATAGTGCTTGGTAGTTGTACTCATATAGTTCCTATGTGTATCTTGGTGCCTAGGTTCTCAAGTATTTTATATACTTTTCTAATTGTATATACATTTCATGTTTCTCATTGGGTTTTGATCCTGACTTCTTTCTCCCCAAATTACCTGTCTGAAAGATCTCTCACCCCTGTTATGCTTTCTTCTAATTGATCCTAACCAGATATATTTATTTCTTAATTCCTTTTTAGGCTTTATTCCCCACTCTTTGAACCTTTTGTCTTCTTCCTCTTTAACTTCCTTTTATGTTTTGTCTTTTTTGCATTCTAAAGCAAAAGCTCCTTGGTGTCTGGGACTGGCTTTTTGCTTGTATTTGTATTTCCAGTGCTTTGTTAGTGCCAAGTTCATAGGAAGTGTTTAATAAATGCTTGTTAATTTGACTAATTGATCTCTTCCTTTTTAAATGCTCCTAGTATATTTTCTTTGATCTAGAAGCTCTGGATTTTAGCTCTAATATTCCTAGGAGTTTTCATTTGGGGTTTGGTGGGTTTTTTTTTGTTTTTTGTTTTTTTTTTTTTAGAAAGTTATCTGTGGATTTAAATTTTTTTTCCCCCAATTTTATCAAACATTTATTTTTTCTTCCCTATGGCAAGGAAAAAAAAAGAAAAAAAAATCCTTGTAACAAATATACAGAATCAGGTAAAAAATTCCATTATTGCCTATGTCTAGAAGTGTGTCTTATTCTGTATATTTTCTCTACCTCCTTTCTGTCAACATGTAGTTAGCATTCTTTATCATCAGATGAGAGTAGTGTTTGATTTTTGTTTTGATTGTTGAATTTTTTCTAGTTTCACTCTGTCCTCTTGTTTCTAATAAGTCTGGATAGTTTTGATGAGGTCTGGGTAGCCATACCTAATTCGAAATAAACATGTGAAAAATTCACAAAGGCCATTCATTTTCTTTGCCAAAAAGAAAGGTTAATTTAGGAGAATAATTTACAGACAAAATAAAAGATGAAATTGACACCAGGAGTGGCAAATAGAAAATAGAGTTAGGAGAGCAATAGCTATAAAGGAAAGGAATTTGGAAGAATCCATTAAAGGAATATTGCCATGAGGCCTGTGTAGGCCATTGACTGGCAAGTTAGATCCATAGAAGAGTTTAGCAGACTAACCAGGGTTAGTTAGAGTAAGGAGAAAGGTGTCATTAAAGGAAGGTACTATGAGGAGGGAGAGAGAGAGTAACCTCTTAGTGGGCTTAGTCCTGAAAAGAATTTAGCAGAGGTCTTCATATGCAGACACTTTATGGGGGAAATACAGCCTTGGGAGTTGCTCAAGAAGACCAGAGAAGTAAAGACAGGAACTCAGAGGGAGGGTCAAAGAGAGAAGTGCCAGGGAGCTCAAAGGTAGGGAAATCCAAGAGCCAAATTGAGTGCATCTAGCAAACCAGGTGCTAAACCTGTCTAAAGTTATGCTAATCATTATCTCAAAGATTGTTTAAAGATGCACAGAGGTTTGAGGTATAGACAGAAGAGTTCCATTTCAACAATAACTATACAAAATAGGATGGTCTGGGAATTTGATTATAGTTGACAATAACAGGTTGGGGTTCTTACTGACAAGAGAATATAGTCAGTTCACATCAGTTTTGTCCATAATTTCTTGAAATAATTGTATCCAGGTTATTCTCTCCCCTTGCCCTCCCCCTCCCCCAAGACAATTGGGGTTAAGTGACTTGCTGAGGGTCACACAGCTAGAAAGTATTAAGTGTTGGAGGCCAGATTTGAACTCAGGTCCTCCTGACTTCAGGACTGGTGCTCTATCCACTGTACCACCCAGCTGCTCCAGGTTTTCTTTTTTTGTTTTGCTTTTTTTGGTCATGGCTTTAACTCAGGTGTAACTTGAATAACTCAAGTGTTTTTTTTTTTTTGCTGAGGCAATTGGGGTTAAGTGACTTGCCCAGGGTCACACAGCTAGGAAGTGTCTGAACCAGATTTGAACTCAGGTCCTCCTGACTTCAGGGCTGGTGCTCTAACCACTGCGCCACCTAGCTGCCCCTAACTCAAGTGGTTTTTAACAATCTCTTTTTGATCTGTTTTCTAGGCCAATTATTTTTGGTGAGGTGTCTTGTAATTCCTTCTTTTTTCAAACTTTTGGTTTTAATATTTCCTATTGAGCCTTTGTGTTTTATTTGGCCTGTTCTAAATTTCAAGGCATCTGTTTACTTGGGTAAGATCTTATACCTCTTGATTAAAATGAATGAACAAAATGTAAATCAAGAACTTAGTATGTACAAAACACTGTACTAAGCAATGCTAAGCAGTGGAGGTACAAGTAAAAAAAAAAATTAAGATAATTCCCTGGTTTTAAGGGGAGAGACAGCATATGAGTGGTTTCAGTTGCAAGTGGATGGAAAGGTCCCATGGTCTTCAGCATGTGGCAGCAAAATAGATAACAGCTCATTATATTTAATATCATTTCCACTGATAAAATCATATTAGTTACTGATGTTCAATTATTTGATAGTGCCAGGAAGTTTGATGGCAAGAATTTACTTTTTGACTTTAGTAGCTGTTGCTATAGCCTCTGTAAGAGCACTTGCCAAGCAGCTCCATAGAGATTGCTTCTTAGGTAGATAGCAGAGGCCAATGAGCTGGAAGCATTGCTGTTCTCAGAGCTCTTGGGTTCAGGGTTCTAGGTTATCTTTATCTGAGGGCAGATGGTTGGTCAGGATACTGGTGCTGGTTTGGTTTGCCTGGCATCTGCTGCTTCTTGTACTGTTAAGTCTCCTGGATCTTTACTCCATTGTTTTCATTTCTTTTCTACTATTTCTTCTAGCACACTTAATTGTACTTAAGTCTTTTAAAAAAAACCAAAAACCAAAAACATGATTCACTTCTTCTAGGATTTTGTGTTTGCCTTTTGGCCAAGCTGGTTTTTTTTGTTGTTGTTTTGTTTTGTTTTTTTGCTTTGCACATGGGTGTTTTGGAATTACTTTCCTCTTTTTAGTCTGTCTTGGATGTTCCTGGAACTATATAATAATTCATTATTTGGGGAATTTTTAAACTATGCTCCAGTCTTACATCCTAGGTTTGAGTGACAGTTACAGGCCTACTCTACAATTTCTCCTCTGGCCACCTGCCTTTATGATCTTAGACTGGAAAAATAGCCCATTGTGGTTTCTCCTTCAGTTTCCTTGTTATGACTTACTTGAGCCAGTTTTATCTTTGTAAGAATAATTGTGGAGAAAGTGGGGCTAGATTGCTTCTTCTTACTCTTCCCATTTTTATTGGTAGTCTTGAGTATGTTTTCTAATGCTGCCAAGAGAAATGAAGAGCAAAAGGGGAGAGAATACCTTTCCCTTCTCCCTCTATTCCTCTTAGTATAAGAATATATACCCAAGAGGAAATACAGTGATTAGAGCTAACTCAAAGGTGGGAACATACCTACAAGAATTATGGGCCACTACCTCTCCTAAGTAAATTTATACCAGTTTTTTAAGATAAAAGACCAAATATATTCTCTACATATTATGTTCCAAACAATTAGGGCTACAAATTTAAGGTGGTGTAAATATGTATTAGCTTTGATTTACAATACCTTTTCTTGCTATTTTCAATAATACAAAATTTGTACTTTTTTCAAAAGGTATTTGATTTACGTCAGTGCCATCGTCAGATGCAACAACAAGCTGCCACTGCACAAGCTGCAGCAGCTGCTCAGGCTGCAGCAGTAGCGGGAAATATCCCTGGACCAGGATCAGTAGGTGGAATAGCCCCTGCCATCAGTAAGTAGCCTTTTGATTTGCCTTTTAAAAAAAAAAAAGGCTAATGCTTAGCATTTTGCCCTCATAAACTCAGCCCATAAACTACTTAAGTGATGAATACTTTTCTCATTGGGATTATAATACTTAAGGAAAATAACATGAATTTGTTTACAAATTTCTTATATGGTAACTGATTTTTTTCTTAATTTCAAGAGGAGAGTGGGGTCAAAATGATAAAAATTACTGTGCCATCATGTTGACCCTTTTGTACTCCCTCCTTCCTGTCAAATCAGGCCAGAGGCTATATCAGGGTGGGCTGCGATTTTTTTTTTTTTTTTTTTTTTTTAAAGCAGGAAAGTGAAACCTGATTTCAGAATCAGGCACCTTTCAGGGTTTTTTCATTGTTAAATTATTCTAAGCATGGAGATAAAACTGAGTGAGGGTGGTATTTGATAACGTGTAGAACTTTTTTTTAATTTTAGGGTAAAATTGAACTGTGTGCCAGGTTTCACACTGATGGGGAATTTTTTACTGCAGAGTTAAACTGCTGACTATAGACTTTTATGATGGAAACACGTGGCACCATCTTCCACGTCTGAAGGCATAACTAGTGATTCATTCAACCCCTGTTCTTAACCTCTTCAGTGTGGTAAGCAAATCACACTGGCTAAGAAAACTGCAGTGGCCCTGCAGGTTTCTCTACAGTACATGCAAATTCTTCCCATTAGTTTCATTGTTATATTGATGGGTTCAGATTGACTATATATGTTCTGGCTTGAAAATGAGATGTAGAATAATCTCCATTGTAGTTTCAGTTTAGAATTCAGTGCTAGCTAGCATTTAATTCTGAATTATGACAGCTTGGTTTTTTTAATTCCTCAGGCATCAAAACCATCAATGTAATTGTTGATGACATAAAATATTTTCACCAGAGATCTCAGAAGTGTTACCAACATCCTCATTCTCATTCCAACACCCCCATTAAATAACATAGTAACACTTTGTCTACTTTATTTACTGGGAAATTGAGGCACAGAGGTTATCTTAGGTCAAAGAAATCCTGGTGGAATCAGAAATAGAAACAATCTCTTTACTCCCTATATTTTATTTCCAACTAGGCTATGTTAATGGTAGACTCTGAGGTTCTTGTAATCAGCCCATTATCTGTATGCGATTGTAGCTTAAATTTGAATTTTCTCTTGTACTTTTACCTCCACTTCTAAAGACAAAAGTTAGGGGGAGAGTTTCTAGATTGTGGTCATTTGATATTTGATATAGGTAGATACTAGAAGCACTTGTGAGCAGCAAGCCACCTCAGCCCAAAGTGTTTTCAGACCCTTTTTGTCAAGTGAAGGTCTCCAGTTGTTTTTTGGCACTTTGGCAAAGAGATTGTATGCTGAGCAGATACTGAAGAAAAACTGGTCATTTTACTTAACTTGGAATGTGGGGAGGAGGGGCGAGGTCAACCTGTCTATCTGATATACTGCATTCTCTCCTGTCAGGTCTGTCTGCAGCTGCTGGGATTGGCGTGGATGACCTGCGTCGCTTATGCATACTCAGGATGAGCTTTGTAAAAGGCTGGGGCCCTGACTATCCAAGGCAGAGCATCAAAGAAACACCTTGCTGGATTGAGATTCACTTACACCGTGCCCTCCAACTCCTAGATGAAGTACTTCATACCATGCCTATTGCAGACCCACAGCCATTAGATTGAGGTCTCTGTGCTGTGGCCAAGTGTCAGCATGGTGGACTGTAAAATACTCCTGTTTATAACCTGAAGATATATTTTACTTTTGTTCTGCTTAATCTTTTCATAAAAGGTTGGAAAATATGTTTGCTGCCTTGCTCCTAGCAGACAGAAACTGGATTTTAAAAATTTCCCCTATTTAGAAACTTGTTCAGGTATGAGGCATGACTCAGAGCTTGAAGTTAGGGGAAAACATCCAGATGAAGTCCTCACTAGCTATATATGAAGGAATCATTCCAGTGCTGGAAAATGTAACCTTTAGCACATACTAGAGCCTTTTGTGTGCAAAACCTATATACATAATCTATAGATGTTATTCTACAGAATAAATTCATCATTGCTAATGTTTAAATGCAGAGAAAATTTTTAAAGGTAGTTCACCTCTATCTCATTCTGTATGTGAGTGGTTACTGTTAAGCATATATCGTAATCAAAAATACTGTGCCATGTGGGTGAGTTATTATTAAGAGCAACTTGACTCTGCATTTAAGGAAGTTTGGTCACAAAAATTTCACGGTAACCTCTTCCCAAAATAATTTCTTGGAAACTTGAACAAGTGGAGACAAAATTTTAATTCACATTATAGATTGCAGCTTCAATTTTACATTTGCCAAGGCAAATATGTATGTACATATTTGAAAATTCCTTATTGCTAGACAAAAATTTGTTTTAAATTACATTTTGCTCTCTGTCTGATAACTGTGATTATCAAGAGGTATTTCTCTGCCCTTTTGAAGATAGTATCTATATTCTTTCTAAATTTCTAGGCATTGGGTCTGGTTACTAAAAAGCCTGGGACAAGAATTGCTTTCCTTCATTAATTCATAGGGAAAACTTTTGTATTTTTAAAACACTAAAAGGAGTATTATCACTCCACTTAAATGTCACACTGTTCTGCAAAGCTGATGATGCTTAAACTAAATAATGAATAACTAGTATTTTGGAAACTGCTAAAATCCATGTTAAATACTGTGCAGAATAATGGAAACATTACAATTGTTCATAATGGGTAGTTTAACTATTTTTGTACTTGATTTGATGTGTGATTTTTTCGTATACAGTTTAAATCATGTATGTTATGACATTGTTTGAAATTCAGTTTTTGTATCTTGGGGCAAGACTGCAAACTTGTTTTTTATACCTTTTGGTTATTCTAAGCCCTATGTCATCAATGACCATATCAATTGGCAATGACTTTGTATAGAGAATTTAAGTAGAAAAAGTTGCAATTGTATTGACTGTACAACAGACACAATATGTATGCTTTTTATCTAGCTAGTAGTATAAATAAAACTCTGAAAATCTCAGTATACAAAATTGGAATCTAGGTTTGCTTTAAAAAAATTTTTTTGCACTCAAGTTCATTAATTCAATGGTAAATCATTTTTCTACTAAATGACAGGCAAAAATATAGTAGTGAACAAGCAACCGTGGTTGTTAATACTTTATACAAGACTTCTTCACTGTTCATTATGTCTATTGTGTAGAAGTTCAAGACCTTCTGTGAACTTTTTGCAGTAGCAGAAATAGGCCTGGTTGTCTACAAAATAAATAATGTGAAATAAAATATAGTATCACTCACAGATTTCATTAGGTCCTTTTGTTTTACTTTTTTGTTTAAGCAGCCCCTATCAACTTAACAAACAAGCAGGTTATAAACAGATTGATATTGTCTTACAAGTTAAGAGTGGTATAAAGTGCCACAGTCTGTAGAAACCTCTTTAAATGTCAACATTTCTTACTTTAGCCTTATCTTTCTTCTTTGAACTTCTTGTTCATTTAATCTCTTTATTAAACAACATATTGGTAATATTGTGAATTTTAACATAAGCCTGTGAGCTATGTATCTTAAAAAGTATAATAGACATACAGTACTGTATATTAAGCACCTTCTGTGTGCAAAGTATTTAAAAGAAAAAAACAAAACTCACGAAGCATGGACATTGTCTGAGTGCTTTCAAATCCTTTTATAAAAGAGAGGGCTACTTTTAAGTTCTACTTTATGCCTAAGAAGAATTTAGTGCCTATTATTAATCTATCAAATTAAAGACCGTAGGTCCCATCTTACTGTAGTTTTAGAATAGAAAAATGATTTTTCAAATAGTTTTGGGAAATAGAGAGTCGTCTTGCCTAAGGCCTTTCTCTGTGGCCGTTATATCCATTGCCTTAATTTGTACTTCTTGGGCTTTCATAATTATTTTGAGGAATGGGGTAGATAGTGGAAGTAGAACAAGTCTTCCAGACTTGTAATGTCCTTGTTGTGGGGAACTTATCATTGATAATTATTAGAACAGGGGCATCTAGGTGGTGCAGTGGACAGAGCACCAGTTCTGAAGTCAGGAGGACCTGATCAAATCTAGCCTTAGACACTTAGCACTTCCTAGCTGTGTGACCCTGGGCAAGTCACTTAACCCCAGTTGTCTCAGGGGGAAAAAAAAAGAAAAGAATAAAAGAATTATTAGAACTTCTCATTTGTTCATTTATAGTCAATAGACTTCTTTAAAAACTGGGACTTTTTCCCTTTATCATTATCCCCAGTGCTTAGCATATCCCTAGCACATGGGTAGCTACTTAATAAATACTTGCTGAGTTTAGCTTATCTTTTCCCCGGAGGCCAAAATTAACTTGGTATACCTGCTAAATGTTTGTCAACTTCAGGTGGTAGATTTATTTCCAACTTTTTTTTTTCTTTAAATACCACAGGGAGTTTGGAGAATAATGAATTAACTGAATTGCAGCAAATTATAACTGAAGTAATAAAAAGAAACATCAATTACAGCTCCTTTTGTGGTTAAGGAACTTTTTTGGGTGGTCTAAAATATACCGGATAATAACACTGGGCTGAGAAAACCAGTATTTTTCTTTTTTTTTCTCCTTTTGTTAAAAATTTTGAACTTGCTACATATAGCCTATAACATCTTAAATTGTAGTTTGAAAAATTATAGTGAGTAGGCTATGAGACTTTTCTTTTGGCTTTATTCATTGTTCTCTGACAAGTTATATCATTTTTCCAAGATGATATTAATAAAATATATGTGTGTATGTAGTATATATATATACATATATACATATATTTTATTTATATATGCATATATATGTATACATGTGTGTGTGTATATCCACAGATTATGTCATTTAGAATAGTGATCCACTGATCTACACATTTGTTGCTGGTATATTCATAATTCAGTATTTAAAGATCTGTTTTCATCACTTCAGTACTTTAGTGCTGAATTTTTGTTGCTGAAAAAATTCATGACTTGGTAGAAAAACAAATGGTGCTAAGACCCCTCAGTTTCAGTTCTGTGCTTTTCAATTGAGACATTGGGTCCAGAGGTATAGCCATCCTGCCAGAGCTTGTGCTCCATTGATATAGCCCCAAAGAATTCAAGGTTAACTTCATACTATGATGAGGTATCAGAGGAGGATTTAACAAAAAGATTCTGTGACTTTTTTATAAGCACTACATTTAAAAATATTTTTTAGCCATTTAGAAAGGAAGACTGAAATATGTTAAGTATTTCTTGGCTTACTGAATATAAAGTGTAAAAGATAATTTAATCTTTTCTTAATGCCTTTGGGTCAATATTATAAATATGAATTATTACATAGGGCTGCAATAGAATGGTGTTGTCATGGGTAAGTGAGGCTATTTGCTCTTGTACCAAAATATGGAAAGATTTTGAGTTTTTAGCCTGTTTTATAATTTTCCTCTCTGGCTTTCAGTATGTTCTAGCTCCACATTTGCTGTGGACCCAGAAATCACAATAAACTGGCCTGCATGCAACGTACAGAGTAATAAATAGGCTTGAATGCCTTGAAAGATTTTTTTTTAAACAAAGTACATAGAATTTGTGATCTTGGGTCCATTTTGTTATTCTTTGGGTTCTCACTTGTGTTCTAAGTAGGAAGGAAACAGGCATTTATAATTGTGTGCTAGCTATTATTCAAAGCATTTTATATAAATATTACCTTATTTGATTCTCAGAAGAACTGTGGGAGGTAGCTGCTATTATTATCCCCACTTTATAGTAGTGGAAACTGAGGCAGACAAGTTGAGAGCTGCAGGAGCTCAGTGTCATACAACTAGTGCCTGGGGCCCTCTAAGCCTAGCTCTCTATTCTCTGCATCACCTAGCTTACCATGCAGGGATTTACGAAGAAATGCAATGGTATTGTAGGTTCAGTTTTTTTCCCCTCAATGTGATAATTTTGCAGGAGGAAGGTAGGCTTATTTTGGGATGAGAGAGCATGTCATGTCTTTGTATCCTTTGTACCTACCACTGAGACTTGAACAACATAGATACTAATTGGATTTGAGAAATTGTGCCTTTGTTTTAATGATCTTCCTGAAACAAGACTTTTTTTGGGGGGGGCATCAGTATTCTTCCAGTAGTGTTTTGTGACTTGGAATTATGGAATGCCAGTTTCTAAAAATCAAAATTGAGGGGGTCATGATAGGCACAAGCAAGATGCAGTTATGTTGACAGTGAAGAAAATACAGGAGAAAGCAATGTAGACAGTGTTATTGGGGACATGTATGACTGGAAAAGGAAGGCTGTTTATCTGATGGATCACCTGAATGCTCCATTAATGTCAGAATCTAGAGGAAGGATTTCAGCATATTGGGTAGATCCCCTTACAGGACTTCTCTGAAAACATGGATAAGAATTACATAAGATAAAAGATTTTATAATCAGAACTATAGGCAGGGAGTGACCACATCAGTGAAATTACTAATCCATTGAAATACAGAAGAGTGTTTTGAAGAACCCGACTACTTTTACATCAAGGTGATGCTGCTAAACCTGCTAGAGACATGAAAAATTGGACATTAACCAGCCAGAGAAACCATTATAGGTTTTAAATGGAAGGGGGTAGGATATGTGGGTATGTGTGTCTGAGCCATCAAGCCTTGTCTTCTCCCTCTCACCGTATAAGAAGCAGAGGTTTGTCTCTGTTCCCAGTGTGTACCAGTGTACCCTAAAATCCTTCTTTCCTCTCCCTTTCTTCCTCCCCCAAACAGTAACATTGGTCCTTCCAGGAAAAGAAGACCAATTAACAGTGTGTTGTTGGGAGGAGATGTTAGGGTGTGCCAAGGCAGACTGAGTTCCTATGTTGAGATGTAAGACTAGCTGATGAAATTCTGGCACTTTAAACTGTTCACTTAAGGACGTCTCTCCTTCATTCAGATCTATTTTTGGTATTTAGTGTAAATTGGAAATGGGGGTGAAGAGGAGTCAGTAAACTAGAAGTTCGGGGATGGGATAAGGGCAAATCATTTTCTCTCTTTGGCCCTCAGTTTCCTCATCTGTCGAGAGGGCTTAGGCTCATTAGCTAAAGTCCCCATTTTTCCTCCACTGCTTGGTTCTTGCAGTAACATTCAGATGTTATTAGCCTTATTTCTTTAACCATCGTTCAATAAGCATTAAGTGCCTTTATATGTGAGGCATCATGCTAGGTGCTGAGAATACAAAGATAGGCAAAAAGACAGTCCTTACCCTAGAACTCATGTCTAATGGAAACAAAAGGCTTTGCAATATCTATCTTTAGTACTTCAATTACATGCCTAGCAGTTCAGTGTATGGGCAAGTGTCCATATAAGAGAAATCAGCCAAGAAAAGGCTTCCACTGGATCTTTACATTTTTGTACTGTGATTTTTCCATCATCTTGAGGAAATAATCCTAAATCTTTTTTTTTGAAGGTACTACATACTGTCTTTTATTGATTTTATGATTCTTTCACCTAATAGTGGTCAGTAACAAGTATTTTTAATAAATTAAAGGAAATTAAAATTCATTATGCTTTTGACACTTTTAATGTTAGTGACATCCATTCAGATGTTCTGAAGGCAGTTTCTGACTAAGATGACTAGAGTAACCCAGATCCTTTTCTCTTTTTCCCCCACATAGACCAGCAAAACTCTAAAAATGCACCAGAAGGAACAAAGAAAGGAAGGCAAGGAAACAATTGTAACCTCCTTTTGAGTCCACAACTGAGCAAGAAAACTTGGAGAGGATCTGAGCAGAGATAAGGCAAGGTGGACAACAAGCAGAGAACACAAAGCAACCCAGTCCTCCTACCATTAGACTCAGGACTAGACCGGTTCCAAAGCATCCCTGCCCAAGAGGTAGTAGGAAACAGGGCTATTTCAGAATCCAAGAAGCTCATGCCCCAGCCACAACTGGAAAAGGGGACTTGTCAGTACCTGGGAAGTAAAGCACTTGAGTGTTTTTGGTTGATTGTTTTCAGGAACCCTGCTGTCAATGTAATTGGTAACATCTGTTTGGAACTTGTCAAGATCATAGAAAGGGCTGGGGCCAATACTGGATGACAGGTTTGTACAAGGGAGTTATAGAGAAAAAGGCTGAAACTATAACTTACACTAAACCATCAGGAAACTGTCAAAACCCAAGAATTCCTTCAAAGTTCAGGGCCATTTAGGTGAGCCAACCCAAATGATTCAAAGATTTAGGAAAGACCAGACTCTAACTCAAGAAACAGTCTGAAGATAGAAGAAAACAGAAAATGCTCAATGCAATATAGATTGAGAAAAGTACAAGGGATAAAGCCAGAACAACTCCACAAATCCAATTAGAATATCAAAGATAGAATGAGAAGGAGGAGAATAGATTAAGATAGTTTTAAACCAAGAAATGGACTTCCTGAAAACTAGAATGGGCCAAACTAAAGCAATGATTTCATGAGTTAAGAAATATTAAAGCAAGATCAATATAAAAAGGCATAAGAATGTAATCTGAAAAAAAAAAAGCAACTGACTTAGAAAACAATCTAAGAATAATGTTTACCTGAAAGTCATAACCAAAGAAATTCTATATACCATATTTCAGGAAATCATAAGTGAGAACTGCCCAGATCATCAGAACTAGATGGCAAACTAAGCAGATGAATCCCCTCATCCTGAAAGAAATCCTAAAATTAAAATTCCTAGTCAGGAACTTTCAGGTTAAAGAAAAAAATGTTCCAAGGTTGGAGGAAAAAAGTTAAAACACTAAGAAACCAGTTAATATGATGGAAACCTTAGCAGCTACCAGTTTGAAGGACAAGATACTGGAATATTCCAAAAGACAAAATGTAAAGTCTTACAAATTAAGAATAATTTACCTAGAAAAAGTGGGTATAATTCTACAGGGAGAAAATGGAAAACTTTAAAACATTTCCCAAGAAAAGATTGGAACTGAGTAGAATCTTTGAAATGAAATTACAGGATTCAGAAGAAAACAAAAGTAAATATATTTGGATATTTAGAATAAATGCATTTGAGCATTTTAGAAGGGAAGGGGCTGCATAGTGTTGAAGGACTTACATTTTAAAATGGAAGAATAGATATCCTCTCAGAACTCATATTCAGGGGTCAAAGAGGGAGTTCAAAGAGACAGGATGTAGTGCTGCTTGTGGTAATGCTTTTGCTGTATTTTGAGATGCAGCTTGATGTAGTGGATTTTGACTCTAAAATAGAGTTGGAAACTCAGTTCAGGACCTGCCTCCAACAATGGGTATGTGATCCTCTGCCTCAGTTTCCTCATATATGAAAGTCTTGGCCTCTAGAACCTATTTAAATCTATCATTCTCAGAAAGAAAAGAGAAATAAGGAAAGAAAGAAAAATGAGGGAAGAGAAAGGAGAGGGAATTTGTTCTCACAAAATGAGTTGGAGAATATGCAAACCTGGAAGAAGGGATGGGGGGAACACATCACACAAATCTTGTTTTTATCTGAATTGAAGGGTAGAAACCAGGTCTACTGCTGAAATACATTCAGTTCAACTAGGAAATAGGCTGAGAATGAGTTGGAGGAAACAGGTTTAAAAGTGAGGGATTAATTATAAGCAAACAAAGGCTAATATTAGGGAATTGAACCGGAAGGGGGAATTAAAAACAAAGAAAAACAAAATCTGTGATTGGCAGCCAGGCAAGGGGAAAAGAGGAGCAGTAGAGCAGAAACACAGTTGGTTTATGGATCAATAATGTCTTTTACTACCTTTTTTGTAAAGAGAGGGAAGGCAGCAAACAGGGAAAAGTTCTAGATGATAGCAGGGAGGGGGATACACAATCATAACTGTGGACATGAATTGGATGAACCCACTCTAAGTGAAAGAGGATATGGATGAGTTCACCTGTAAAACAGAAGAGAACAGCAGAATCCAACAACATATTTATATGAAATGTATTTGAAAAATAACACAATTAAAATGAGTTGAACATATTATGTCTCAGATGAACTAAAAAAAAAGCAAAAATAACACTCATGATCTATGAGGCAATAGAGGCAGCTGGGTTGTATAGTGGATATAGGATATATAAGTAATTGATATATAGGCCCTCTAGGCCTGGGGTCAAGAATACCTGACATTAGCTGTGTGACCCTGGGCAACGAATTTAGCCTCTCTTTACCTTTGTTTCCCCAGTTGTAATAACATTTACCCACAGAGTTATTTTGAGGAACAAATGAGATATTTTCAAGTGCTTGACACAGCTTACTCTGGACAAGAGGAACTTGAGAATTTGGGTTGACCAAGTATTTAGATGTTACCTAAACTTGATTTCTAGGTTCTGGGTTCTTATATTTGTTCTATACTATAGAACCTGGAGGGATAAAAGAAACCTGATAAGGGTAAGAATTTGGTCCAGAAGGCTAAATTGGTGGTTGGGCCCTGGGTCATTAGAAGAAAACGTTGAAGGCCTGTACCTAAAATGTTGAGAACCACCCCCAATATTCTGGCTTTTTTAGCAATGAGTCTAAAAAGTCTTTCCGTAGTATGTACTACCTTTCTTCCCGTATTTTTATGTAGTTGGATTTTTTCTTTTTTTTTTTTTTTTGCTGAGATATGCAGTAGAATCTTTCCTGAGTATCTTGTAATGGAGTCTATTTTACTCATGCTCTCATTTCCCTAAGTAGATAGATGTTGAAGGTCTAGACAGCATGCTTGACCAAAGGGAGAAGCCTTTAAATCTCAGAGGCAGCCTTTTGCTTTATTAAGTCGAACATTTTTTTTTTTTTTTAAAGAACCCTGGCTATCAAATCCGGAGACTAGAGATAAAAATCTCCTAATCCTGTTTTAAGTCTATAACATTAGGGAAAGAAGATCAGGATTAAGCTTTTGTTTGAGGTTAGTTATGTGGCTGGAGGCAGTATACCCAATTGTCCAGAGCTGGAGTCTGAGGACTTGGATTCAAATTTTAATTCTGCTATTTACTCCGTATGTTCATTTGCTCTCTATGGACCTCAGTTGCCTCTGTAAAATGAAGGAATTGGACTAGATCTCTCATGGCCTCTTTCGATATATAATCACATCCTGTGATTATAGGAAAGGGAGGTAGATGTGTTAAAAGAAATTCTTAATAAGGGAGCAGGAAAACTTAGTCCCCTTCCCTTCCTTGCAGAGGTAGAGGACTATGGGGATGAATCATTAAATAATTGCTGGCCTCAGTTAATGTGTTAGGTCTGTTTTGCCAAACTGCTTTTTTTCTTCTTGCTTTTGATCTTATTCTTAAATCTTTTTTTTTCTTTCTAGGAAGAGGAAGGTGATATTAAAAAGACGTTAATAAAAATATAATAAATAGGGAGTCAAAAAATCTGTTCAGTTGCTCTTTCCCCACCCTGAAGACCTAATATCAAAGTTAGCCCTAGACCTAAAACTCCTCTGATTAAACTCTGTGACCAAAACTATCTTCTGTCTCTTCTTCCTTGCATTAAACAGGTCCTCGCAGGGCCTTCTGTGGTGTGAAGAGTGTTTGTTCAGTGTTCTGGCCAGCTAAGTGGCGCAGTAAATTGAATGCTGCTGCACTTGGAGTCAGAATGAGCTGAGTTCAAATTTAGCCTCAGATACTTCCTAGCTGTGGGACCATGTGCAAGTCATTTAACCCTGTTTGCCTCAGTTTCCTTATCTATAAAATGGATATAATAAAGCAGTTATGAAGGTCTAATGAGATAGTGTCTGTTACAAACTTTGTGTAAATCTTAGCTATGTTGTCTGCTGCATTAGAACTATAGTTAGGTTACTTCTAACCATGGCTAATTAAGCCATGTCCCTCCACTTTTCTAAAAGGGTCTGTTTCCTCAGTTGCAAAATGAGGTTAGACTAGCTAGTCTCTAAGAACTCTTCTGCTTCAAGCTTGTGAACCCTTCTCACCAGAGCCAGAATTAAGGTATGTCAAGTTGGGCATTTGCCAGGGGTACAACATAGAGAAGGGTGCAATGAGAGACATTTAGTAACTGCACGGTTTAATTCCAGAGCAGGCTGCATTCCAGGCACATGAACATATAATTTGTCATAAGCCAATTCCGTTCTCCTGTCTGACTAGTTATGCCTCCTGTCTAACACTGGATAGCAACAATAATGGCAGCTATTATTTCTAAAGCACTATAAGGTTTTACAAAGTACGTACTTTATCTCATTTAAGGCTCACAGCAGCCTCATGAGGCAGTTCTCCTGCAAGTATCACCCCCATTTTACGGTTGGGAATATGGAGGCAGAAACTGTTCAAGTGCCTTGCCCTTGGATGCCTAACTTATGCTGATGGTGGGATTGTGAGATCATAGATTTAGAACAGGAAAGGCCACTGGAGATGCTAGAGCAGGCCAACCTCTGCATTTTACAAATTAGGAACCCTGAAGTCCAGAGGGATTTAGTCAATCAATAAGCATTAATTAAAGTAGCTACTGTCTAAGTGCTGGAGATACAGAGATGATAAAAACAGTTGCTATCCTTGAGGAGCTCACAGACTAAAGGAGGAGACAGCATGCAAATAACCATCAACAAATGAGCCACATGTAGGACAAATGGGAACATGATCAACAGAGGGAAGGCATTATGGGGAAAGCCTATAGAAAGTGGGATTTCATTTAAGTGACTTACATAAGGTCATACAGACAGTAAGTAACAGAAGCAGGATTAATATCTGGGCCATCTGAATACCCTGACCCAGTTTTATCCTCAGAGAATCCTGAGTCTCTCTTTCCCACTACATCCTATGCTTTGGACACACAAATATATTGTCTTTGTCTCCCAATGGAGGCTTCTTTGGTTTACCTGCCTACCTCCCCTCTCTTGCTATTGTCACCAAACTGTCTTTTGGATGGGATGGGAGTTGAGAGGAGGGAAGATAAAGAAGAAGACCAGAGGAACTAAAGGATGTAAAGCTAGTCCCTCTCCTTCCCCCTCCCCCATCTCCTGACCCACAGCCTTGCCCCTGGGAACTCCAGCTTCTCTGGGATGGCAAGGTGGGGGTGCTGGAAGCTAAGAAGAGGAGTATCACTCCCCATCCTGGACAGGACTGGACACTTCCTAACTGATGAAGTTCACTAATAAGTCCAGACTTAAGCTCCTTGGAAAAGCTATTTCACTTTCATACCCTCAGTGCCCAGGATGGGCCTAGCACACAACAGGTGCTTAATAAATGTTGCTTGATTGTTTTTGGAACAGTCTATTCCATCTTCATCCAATTTCACTATTTCATTCCCTTGCTCAAGAACTGAATTGACTCCTTATTGCCCAGCAAATCGAATGCAAATGGCTCTTTGAGATTCTCAGAGATCCAGAGGATCTGGTCCTCAGCTAGCCCTGTGATCTTGGATCAGTCACAACCTTTCTGAGCCTTGGATTCTGTAAAGTGAGGCTATCGAATTATAGGATTTAGAGGGGGAAAGGGACTAGGCTTTACCTAGTACAACTATCTCATTTTACAGATGAAGAAACTGAGACAAAATCTCCTGCCTTCAAGAAGCTTATATTCTCCTGGGGAATACAATCAGAGGTATTAAAAATTAATTTTCTTTTTATTGTTATTAAGTTGATAATAATCACAAACATTTCCTTATTCAAAAATGCAGAAAAAAATTTAAATACAGCTTGTAGATCTATATTAACTTCATCACTGTAGTTCCAACTCTGTTCTTTGTGTCCATTTATGAACTTCCTTTTTTTTTTCTTTGTGTATATTATAATGTTCCACTGACATGGAAATATTAATGCTATGCTTCTCTAAGCCTAATGTGGTCCTTTGTCTTAAATGTAGTCTCTTTTGCTAATTCAGTCCACAGAGACCTCTCAGATCTCTCTGTCTCTTCCTTCCTCCCTCTGTCTCTCCATCTTTGTCCGTCTGTCTGTCTCTCTCTAAATTCATAGAGCATCCACATTCTGTATTCCCTAGTTTAGCTTTAAACCTAGGTTAATATTTCACTTTCAGGATTTAAATAGTACATTTTCATGGGTGTTAGACTTACCTCCCCAATTAGAGTATAAAATCCTAGGAAGCAGAGACCATTTCTCTCCCCTAACACTTAGTCCAGTGCTAAGCACATGTCAAAGATTCAATAAATACTTCTTAAATGAGAAAACTTTAGATCCTCAAGTTGTAAATTTGTGTTCCCTCTGAGGAGATATGTTGTTTCTCTCTGTCTCTCTGTCTCTCTGTCTCTCTCTCTTTCTCTCTCTGTCTCTCAGAGTCCAGCTCCTACACCTGCCCCTCAGGGTTCCATGCATGATTTGTGGGATTATCTTATCTATAATGCTTATTGTGAGCCTCCATTAGCTGTGTTCTCCCCATTGTAAGCCATCAATAACTAGCCTCCAGTTTTTATTTAACTATCTAACATCAAATCAAATGGCTTTTACTTCAGAAACATAGCAAGAACATACCTTTTCCCCAAAACTTTGAGGAGGGAGGGAAGGACCTTATGAAGAAATTATGATTCAGTTCAGAACCCACAAAACTGATTCCTTCAAGTTTGTGTCCAAAGGTAGCATCTCTGCTGAGTGAGTTTTTGTCTCCACCACTGTTGGGCAGAAGATCCTTGCTCCCTGGGGCATTGGTGCTAGGCTGATTGGAAAACCCCACCCGGAATGCCAGGACATGAAAGGGCCTCCTTACTCTGGAGTGCTGCAATGCTGAGGTGCTCTCTGGATCTTTTGAAACTAAAAAGGTTCCTCAGTCTTCCCCCTCCACCTGGACAGGAGAAGCACAAACACAGGGATCAAGGCCTGAGGCCCATAGCCTCCGAGGGGAGCAAGCCCTCTAGCTTCTCTCACTGTTTTCTCGTTTGCTTTTTACTGGATGCCATGAGGGAAGAACATTAATAAATGCCTGCTGGTTGGTGGTTTGGGGAACAAATGAGGACAAGAGAAAGCAGATGAGATTGATAAGCCTTTTTAAATGCCTCTGCAACCAACCAAAGAGGCCCCTCTTCACCTGGAGTTAGCCAGCAGAGCCAGTTACAGGCTGTACAAGAATGACCTAGCATCATTGTTGGTGGAACTGTGAACAGATCCAACCATTCTGGAGAGCAATTTGGAGCTATGCTCAAAAAGTTATCAAACTGTGCATACCCTTTGACCCAGCAGTGTTTCTATTGAGCCTATATCCCAAAGAGATCTTAGAGGAGGGAAAGGGACCCACATGTGCAAGAATGTTTGTGGCAGCCCTTTTTGTAGCGGCTAGAAACTGGAAACTGAAGGGATGCCCATCAATTGGAGAATGACTGAATAAACTATGGTACATGAATGTTATAGAATATTATTGCTCTGTAAGAAACGACCGGCAGGAGGATTTCAGAGAGGCCTGGAGAGACTTGCATGAACTGATGCTGGGTGAAGTGGGCAGAGCCAGGAGATCACTATTCAAGGCAACAAGGCTATATGATGATCAATTCTGATGGACATGGCTCTCTGCAACAATGAAATGTTTCAAACCAGTTCCAGTTGTTCAGTGAAGAAAGGCATACACACCCAGAGAGAGGGATGTGAAATGCGGACCATAACGTAACATTTTCATGCTCTCGATTGATGTTTGCTTGAATTGTGTTTCCTTTCTCAGATTTTTCTTTCTTGAAGATATGATTTTTCTTGCACAACAATGATAAGTGTGGAAATATGTATACATATATTCGATTTGTCAAGTATTTTAACATGATTAATATGTAGTGGATTTCCTGCCATCTAGGGGAGGGATGGGGGAGTAGGGGGGAAAATTTGTAACAGAAAGCTTTGTAAGGGTTAATGTTGAAGAATTACCCATACATATGTTTTGCAAATAAAAAAATAAAAGAATGACCTAGCATCTCTCCAAAGTGCTTTTATTCCACCTCATCTTGACTCTGATGAACACAAGTTCCCAAGCCTCTTCTGCAGGAAAAGGCACCTCCTGGGTATTCCTGGGCTATGCTGGGTCTCCATTACAACTCATTTCATGTACATGACTTCCTTCCTTGACTCTCAGTGAGCTACTTAGGATCCTCCCCACCCCGTGCTGGTTCCATGCCAGGCTAATTGCCATGATTGGACACACCCGGAGAGTGATTTTTCCACCCAGTGACCGTCCTGGAATAATGGAAATGCATACCCTCACTGTATTCCCCAAGTCACAGCCTTGCCTGTTCTGTGGTTGTCAAGCTTTCCCCCAGAAGCTGACTACAATTTACTACAATTTCACATCAGTTTTGATTCTGAAACAAAGGGCAGATGTGTCAGTGAGGCTATGAAGCATTCACCCAGCTTGTCAACTATTGGGCAGAGAGTCATTAAGCCAGGGAAGGGATGTTCAATAGTACCTCTGAGACTTGCTAACTTGAGAGGATTTGGAAGGGTGACTTGTTTTCCTTCCTCCTTACAGATGGCTTCCTTAACCTAAATTGTCTTTAAAAAGTTTTTTTTTTCAATTAGCAAGCATTTTTCTCTCGCTCTTCCACTACCCAACCCCCACTCTGCTCTAATTGAGGAAAAAAAAAATACACTCTTGGAGTGAGTATGCTTAGACAAAACAAATTCCCATACTGACCTTGTCCAAAAATGTGTCTTGTTTGCATATTTAGCCTTAACTCTCTTTGTAGCAAAAGGCTCAGGGTCTCAGCTTTTTTTTTTTTTTTTTAAAATTAAGGCTTTTTATTTGCAAAACATATACATGGGTAATTTTTCAACATTAACCCTTGCAAAACTTTCTGTTACAACTTTTTCCCTTCTTTCCCCCACCCTCTCCCCAGATGGCAGGAAGTCTAATACATATTATGTTAAAATACATGACAAATCTAATATATGTATATATATTTATACAGTTATCTTGCTGTACAAGAAAAATCGGATCTATGAGAAAAATAAAACCTGAGAAAGAAAACAAAATGCAAGCAAACATCAATAGAGAGCATGAAAATGCTATGTTGTGGTCCACATTTCACATTCCTCTCTCTGGGTGTATATGGCTTTCTTCATCACTGAACAACTGGAACTGGTTTGAAACATCTCATTGTTGAAGAGAGCCATGTCCATCAGGATTGATCATGGTATTGTCTTGTTGTTGCTGTGTATAATGATCTCCTGGTTCTGCTCATTTCACTTAGCCTCAGTTCATGCAAGTCTCTCCAGGCCTCTCTGAAATTATCCTGCTGGTCATTTCTTATAGAACAATAATATTCCATGACATTCATATACCATAATTTATTCAGCCACTCTCCAATTGATGGGAATCCATTCAGTTTCCAGTTTCTAGCCACTACAAAAAGGGCTGCCACAAACATTCTTGCACATGTGGGTCCCTTTCCCTCCTCTAAGATCTCTTTGGGATATAGGCCCAATAGAAACACTGCTGGGTCAAAGGGTATGCACAGTTTGATAACTTTTTGAGCATAGTTCCAAATTGCTCTCCAGAATGGTTGGATCCATTCACAGTTTCACCAACAATGTATCAGTGTCCCAGTTTTCCCACATCCCCTCCAGCATTCATCATTATCTTGTCCTGTCATCTTAGCCAAACTGACAAGTGTGTAATGGCATCTCAGAGTTCTCTTAATTTGCATTTCTCTGATCAATAGTGATTTGGAGCACCTTTTCATATGACTAGAAATGGTTTTAATTTCATCATCTGAAAATTGTCTGTTCATATCCTTTGACCATTTATCAATTGGAGAGTGGCTTGAATTCTTATAAATATGAGACAATTCTCTATATGTTTTAGAAATGAGACCTTTATCAGAACCCTTAAATATAAAGATGATTTCCCAATTTATTGCTTCCCTCCTAATCTTGTCTGCATTAGTTTTGTTTGTACAAAAACTTTTTAACTTAATATAATCAAAATTATCTATCTGGCGTTCAGTTAAGAGTTCCAGTTCTTACTCTTAATTGAAAACCAGATAGATAACTTTGACTATATTAAGTTAAAAAGTTTTTGTACAAACAAAATCAATGCAGACAAGATTAGGAGGGAAGTAATAAATTGGGAAATCATCTTTACATTCAAGGGTTCTGATAAAGGTCTCATCTCAAAAATATATAGAGAATTGTCTCATATTTATAAAAATTCAAGCCATTCTCCAATCAATAAATGGTCAAAGGATATGAACAGACAATTTTCAGAGGATGAAATTAAAACTATTTATAGTCATATGAAAAGGTGCTCCAAATCACTATTGATCAGAGAAATGCAAATCAAGACAACCCTGAG
>JAJPUD010000034.1:584754-595323 GCA_023553655.1 Myrmecobius fasciatus
GAAATGTGGACCACAACATAACATTCTCATACTCCTTGATTGATGTTTGCTTACATTGTGTTTCCTTTATCTGATATATCGTTTGTGTAGATAAGATTTTTCTTGCACAACAATGATAAGTTTGGAAATATGTATACATATATTCGATTTGCCAATATTTTAACATAATTAACATGTAGTGGATATCCTGCCATCTAGGGAAGGGGTGGGGAAGTTGGGGGGAAAAATTTGTAATGGAAAGCTATGTAAGGGTTATTGTTGAAGAATTACCCACACATATGTTATGCAAATAAAAAAAATTTAAAAAAAAAAGAGTTCCAGTTCTTCTTTGGATACAAATTCCTTCCTTCTTCACAGATCTGAGAGGTAAACTAGCCTATGTTTCTCTAATTTGCTTATAATATCACTCTTTATGTCTAAATCATGAACCCATTTAGATCTTTTCTTGGTACGTGGTGTTAGGTGTGGGTCAAGCCCTAATTTTTTCCATACTAGTTTCCAATTTTCCCAGCAGTTTTTGTCAAATAGTGAGTTCCTATCCCAGAAGCTGGGGTCTTTGGGTTTATCAAACACTAAATTGCTATAGTTATTGCCTAGTTTGTCCTGTAATCTATTCCGGTGATACTATTCCACTGATTGACTACTCTATTTCTTAGCCAGTATCAAATGGTTTTGATAACCACTGCTTTTATAATATATTTTTAGATCTGGCATAGCTAGGCCACCTTTATCAACATTTTTTTTTTCATTAATTCCCTTGAAATTCTTGACCTTTTGTTCTTCCAGATGAACTTTGTTGCTATATTTTCTAGATCTGTAAAATAATTTCTTGGGAGTTTGATTGGTATGGCACTAAATAAGTAAATTAATTTAGGTAGTATTGCCATTTTTATGATATTCGCTCGGCCTACCCATGAGCACTTGATATTTTTCCAACTGATTAGATCTGACTTTATTTGTGTGGAAAGTGTTTTGTAGTTTAGTTCATATAGTTGCTGACTTTTCCTTGGCAGATAGATTCCCAAATATTTTATACTATCACCCGTTATTTTGAATGGAATTTCTTTTTGTATCTCTTGCTGCTGAGCTTTGTTGGTAATATATAAAAATGCTGATCATTTATGTTGACTTATTTTGTAACCTGCAACTTTGCTAAAGTTGTGAATTGTTTCTAATAGTTTTTTAGTTGAGTCTGTAGGGTTCTCTAAATATACCATCATATCATCCTCAAAGAGTGATAATTTGGTTTCCTCATTATCTACTCTAATTCCTTTCATCTCTTTTTCTTCTCTTATTGCCAAAGCTAACATTTCTAATACAATATTGAATAGTAATGGTTACAGTGGGCAGCCTTTTTTCACTCCTGATCTTATTGGGAATTGTTCTAGTTTATCGCCATTACATATGATTGCTGATGGTTTTAAATAGATGCTACTGATCATTTTAAGGAAAAGCCCATTTATTCTTATATTCTCTAGTGTTTTTAATAGGAATGGGTGTTGGATTTTACCAAATGCTTTTGCTACATCTATCCAGATAATCACATGATTTTTGTTAGTTTGGTTATTAATATAGTTGATGATGCTGATGGTTTTCCTAATATTGAACTAGCTCTGCATTCTTGTTATAAATCCTACTTGGTCACAGTGTATTATCGTGGGGATGATTTTATAATCTCATTGCTAATATTTTATTTAAGATTTTCACATCAATATTCATTAGGGAAATTGTTCTATAGTTGTCTTTCTCTGTTTTCACCCTACCTAGTTTAGCTATCAGCACCATATCTGTATCATAAAAGGAATTTGGTAGAACACCTTCTTTCCCTATTTTTTCAAATAGTTTATATAGTATTGGAATTAATTGTTCCTTGAATGTTTAGTAGAATTCACATGTAAATCCATCTGGCCCTGGAGATTTTTTCTTAAGTTGATTAATAGCTTGTTCTTTTTCTTTTTCTAAAATGGAGCTATTTGAATAACTTATTTCCTCTTCTGTTAACCTGGGCAATCTATATTTTTGTAGATATTCCTCCCTTTCATTTAGATTATTAAATTTATTGGCATAAAGTTGGGCAAAGTAACTCCTAGTTATTGCTCTAATTTCCTCTTCATTGGTGGAAAGTTCTCCCTTTTCATTTTTGAGACTAACAATTTGATTTTCCTCTTTCCTTTTTCTAATTAGGTTTATCTATTTTGTTGTTTTTTCCCCCCATAAAACCAACTCTTAGTTTTATTTACTAATTCAATAGTTTTATTTTCAATTTTATTAATCTCCCCTTTTATTTTCAGAATTTCCAATTTAGTATTTAATTGAGGGTTTTTAATTTGTTCTTTTTCTAGCTTTTTAAATTGTAAGCCCAATTCATTGATCTTCTCTTTCTCTATTTTTGCAAGTAAGCATCTAGAGATATAAAATTACCCCTTATAACTGCTTTGGCGGTATTCCACAAATTTTGGTATGTTGTCTCATTATTGTCATTCTCCTGGATGAAATTATTGATTGTGTATATGATTTGCTGTTTCACCCATTCATTCTTTAGGATTAGATTATTTAATTTCCAATTAACTTTTGTTCTATTTTTTCCTGGCCTTATATTGCACGTGATTTTTATTGCATCATGATCTGAAAAAAAATGCATGTATTATTTCTGCCTTTCTGCATTTGATTTTGAGGTTTTTATGTCCTAACACATGGTTAATTTTTGTATAAGTTCCATGAACCACTGAGAAAAAAATAAACTTTTTTCTGCCTCCATTCAGTTTTCTCCAAAGATCTATCATACCTAACTTTTCTAACATTTTGTTTACCTCCTTAACATCTTTCTTATTTATTTTGTGGTTTGATTTATCTAATTCTGAGAGAGCAAGGTTGAGATCCCCCACTAGTATAGTTTTGCTGTCTTTTTCTTCTTGCGTCTCTTTTAACTTCTTCTCTTGTAGTTTGGATGCTATACCACTTGGTACACATGTGTTTAGTATTTATATTGCTTCATTATCTATGGTACCCTTTAATAATTTTTTTTCCCTTATCTCTTTTAATGAGATCTATCTTTGCTTTTACTTGATCTGAGATCAGGATTGCTACCCCTGCTTTTTTTTTTGTTGTTGTTGTTCACCTGAAGCATAATAGATTCTGCTCCAGCCCCTTATCTTCACTCTGTATGTATCTCTATGCTTTAGATGTGTAAACAACATATTATAAACAATATATTGTAGGATTCTGGCTTTTAATTCAATCTGCTATCTGTTTCCATTTTATGGGAGAGTTCATTCCATTCACATTCACAGTTAAAATAACTAATTCTGTATTTCCCGCCATCCTATTTACCCTAAGTTATGTTTTTCTCTTTCCTTTCCCCCTTCTCTCCTCCCCAGTATTTTGCTTTTGATGACCACCTCCCTCAAACAGTCCTCCCCTTTAGAGCCCCTCCCTTTTTTTACACCTTTTCCTTAATTCTTCTATTTTCCCTTCTATTAGTCTTTCCTTTTCTTTTTCTCCTTTCCTTCCCACTCCCCTTTAAGGAGGGAAAAGTTTCTCTGCGAAACCAAATGTGTCTGATATTCTTTTAGAGCCCAATCTGATGAGAGTAAGATTCACACAATGCTCATCTCCCTCCTTTCTTTCCCTCAATTATATTAGGTTTTCTTTGCCTCTTTATGAGATTTTACCTTATTTTTATCTCCTCTTTTTACTTTATTTTACCTCCTTTTCCAGTATAATCCCACTTCCACCTGTAGTTCCTTTTTCATATTATCAAAGTAAAATCAAATTATACCCCCATTCTCTTAGTATACCCCTAATAGAAATATAGTTCTCAAGAGTTCTGTCCTTTTTACCTTTTTAGGCTTCTCTTGAGTTCTGTATTTGGAGGTCAAATCTTTTGTTCAGATCTGGTCTTTTCATCAGAAATAGGTGAAATTCACCTAGCTCATTAAATGTCCATCTTCTTACCTGAAAGATAATGCTCATTCTAGTTGGAAAGTTTATTTTTGGCTGTGATCCAAGTTCCTTTGCCTTTTGGAATATCTGATTCCAGGCCCTTTGATCCTTTAAGGTGGAAGCTGACAGATACTAGGTGATTCTAATTATAGTTCCTCGGTATTAGAATTGTTTCTTTCTAGCTGTTTGCAATATCTTTTCCTTGGTATGATAGTCCTGAAATTTAGCCACGATATTCCTTGGGGATTTAATTTTGGGGTCTCTCCTGAAAGGAGGTGATTGGTGAATTCTTTCGATGCCTACTTTATCTTCTGATTCTAAAACATCAGGGCAGTTTTCTTTCACGATTTCCTATAAGATAGTGTCTAGGTTATTTTTTTCATTATGGCTTTCAGGAAGTCCAATAATCCTTAGATTGTCTCTCCTAGGTCTGTTTTCCAGGTCAGTTGTTTTTCCTAGGAGATATTTCATATTTTCTTCTATTTTTTCTTTTTTTTTTTTTTGTTTTTGTTTGACTGATTCTTGAAGTCTTATTGATTCATTCATTTCCATTTGTTCAATTCTAATTTTTAATGTAGTATTTTCTTCAGTTACCTTTTTTAGCTTCTTTTGTAATTGGCCAATTTGTTCATTGCATACTTTTTCCCTTTCACCAATTTTGTTTTTCAGTGAACTGGTGTCTTTTTCATATTTCTTTTGTAGAGTATTATGTGCTTTCCCCATTCCTTTTTCCAATGATCTTATTTCATTTCCCCATTTTTCTTCTAACTCTCTTGAGATTCTTTATGCAGTTTTCCAAGAAAGCCTTGGGAAATGGGGACCAGCTCATGTCTCCCTTTGTGGCTTCCTCTGGAGTTGCTTTACCTTTAGGAACCTCAAGATATGAGGCCTATTCTTCTTTCTCTGCATAAAAGCTGTCTATGGTGAGAGTTCTTTTTTTGTTTTTTATTCATTTTTTTTTAAAAGATTGAGGTCTGTCCAAAGCAAAGGAGTAACAGCTGCTTTAATTTGTCCTGGGGCAGTTCAGCTGATTGACTTCTGTCGATGGGTTATGGGGCCAGGTCTGGCATTTTCAGTGGTTTACAATCTACTTTTTACAAAAGGCAGTTCTGCCAAAGCACCTGCCTGCAACCAGGACAGAGTGGCCCAAGAGGCTCCCAGAAACTTCCCAAGTGCTTAGAATCTGCCACACTGAGTCCCAGCCCGGCTTCCTGCCCTCTCCCATGCTGCCATCTGAGCTCAGCAACTGACAGATCCCCTGCCCGACTAAAACAGACCTGTTCTGACGTTCTTCCAAAGTAACTTCTTCTAAGAATGTGTTGTACCCCAAATATTTGGAGGCACTTTGACTAAAGAACCTGTTTAGAGGCTTAATCTGCTGCTGGTTTGAGAGAAGGTCAGAAGAGGTCACAGACAGTCGTGTCTGCACTCCGCCATCTTGGCTCCACCTCCAGGATCTCCACTTTTTAAGACTAGTTTCAAGATTCTGGTTCTGTATCATGCAAAGCAACATTTGATTATATATGGTCTGGTCACATAATTGTTTCATGGCTGTGTGTATATCTTGTTTGCTCAATTATAGTGTAACTCCTTGAGGGTTAGGACTGGCACTATGAAATTAAATTCTGGAAAAAAAAAATCAGGCTACCAGTATGACCCTATACTATGCCCTCCAACCATAAAGAGAAAAAAGAAATTGTCCCTGCCCTCATGGAGTCAAAGTTAAGTCAAATCAACAAGCATTTATTAAACAGTTATTAAGTGTCAGGCTCTATGTTAAGCACTGAGAATAGAAACACAAACAAAAAAGAAATTTAGTTCCTGCCTACAAAGAGCCAGTTTAATGGGGGAAGACAACATACAATAGGAAGCTGAAAAAAGTATGGGGCAAAAAAAGGCTGGCTCACAATCTCCATGTGATAAATGGTCAAAGGATATGAACAGACAATTTTCAGATGATGAAATTAAAACTACATCTAGTCATATGAAAAGGTGTTCCAAATCACTATTGATCAGAGAAATGCAAATTAAGACAACCCTGAGGTACCATCATACACCTGTCAGATTGGCTAAAATGACAGGAAAAGATAATGATGAATGTTGGAGATTTGGGAAAACTGGGACACTGATGCATTGTTGGTGGAACTGTGAAAGGATCCAACCATTCTGGAGAGCAATTTGGAGCTATGCTCAAAGAGTTATCAAACTGTGCATACCCTTTGACCTAGCAGTGTTTCTACTGGGCCTATATCCCAAAGAGATTTTAAAGGAAGGAAAGGGCCCCACATGTGCAAGAATGTTTGTGGCAGCCCTTTTTGTAGTGGCAAGAAACTGGAAACTGAAGGGATGCCCATCAGTTGGAGAGTGGCTGAATAAATTATGGTATATGAATGTTATGGAATATTATTGTTCTGTAAGAAACGACCAGCAGGACGATTTCAGAGAGGCCTGGAGAGACTTATATGAACTGATGCTGAGTGAAGTGAGCAGAACCAGGAGATCATTATACAGAGCAACAAGACTATAGGATGATCAATTCTGATGGACATGGTTCTCTTCAACAATGATGTGATTCAAGCCAGTTCCTATTGTTCAGCGATGAAGATAGTCATATACATCCAGAGAGAGGCCTGAGGGAACTGAGTGTGAACCACAACACAGCATTTTAACACTTTCTGTGAATATTTACATGCATTTTGTTTTCCTTAAGTTTTTTTTTCTCTCTTTCTAGATCTGATGTTTCTTGTGCAGTAAGATAACTGTATAGAGACGTATACATATATTGGATTTGTCATATAATTTATCGTATTTAGCATGTATTAGATTACCTGTCAGCTAGGGGTGGGGGGTGGGGGGAAGGAGGGGAAAAGCTTGGAACAAAAAAACAAAACAAAAAAAGCTTTTGCAAAGGTCAATGTAGAAAAATAACTCATATGTTTTGTAAATAAAAAGCTTTTAATTAAAAAAAAATACATGGAACCCTTGTAAAGGTTTTCACTGAAAAGGTTCCCATTCAATGGTCCTCCCTTGCAGCCGGCTGGGAGCCCTCTTCATAATAAAAGTGAGACAAACTTTTGCACAGGGACATGGATATGTGTAGGTTAATGACTGAAGATGGTAACTGTGTCCACTAACCTTCTAGGTCTTAATAATTTATGGATATGCCTCTAGGAAGTCAAGCAGCAGAGCCAAGGAGAACACAGACAGGGGGCCTAAAATAAACACATTGCCCTGGAATTCCCCTTTCCTTTCCCCTCTTCTTGTTTTCCTTGGGCTCCAAAAGAATCCACCAGGGCTGAACTCAGCTTCAGGTGGCTCCTTTGCCCTGTGAGAGAGAGTAAAGCTTGGAGCGGACATTGAGCTCAGTGGTGTCTGGCTCTGTTTGTTTCTCAGGTTTTGGGTGGTCCCTTTGCTTCTGGGATAGGTATTTGAATCTGAGTCCTGAGGACAGGCTAAAATGATGGTAGCTCCCCAATCCATAAAGGCTAGAACACCATTGCAATAGTATGAAAGTGAAATTGGAGAAGGCTTTGGAAGGGGGCAGGTGATGGGGGGTGGGGTGGGAGAGTGAGCACATTTGGGGTATTTCCTTAAAGTTTGAAACTGACAAGTTTAGGACAAAAAGGGGACAAACTAAGGAGCAAACTTACAGAATCCACTTCTCCATTAGACTGAAAGTATTTACAAGGTTGTTTTTTGTTTGTTTGTTTTTTTTTTGTTTTAATGATTTTTGTTATTGTAATTAGAATGAGTTGGAAATCTACAAAGTTTGGGGAGTTAGTCTTACCTTTTTGTAGGCACCAAACCTGATGACTATAAATCTTTTAAAGGGTGGATGCAATTATAGTCTGTTATTCTTTAGGAAACCAAGATGGTCTCGCTTATATCCCTCTTCCCATTTCAGGTTTCTCTTTGATTGGCAAACAAATCTTAATGAGATGTCTCAGGTGAAAAGAGGTATGGTATCATCAGCAGTGACCAGAAGCTCCAGCCCTCTGGTGCCTCTGGAATTCTTAGATGGTTGAGGTTAGACAGGATATTCCTGGACAAGGAGAGGATGAGGAAGGTTATGTATGGATCTGGAGATGTGGAGGAAGGATAAGAAAGAAATGAGGAACGAAAGGGAAGGAGGGAAAAAAGAAAGGAGAGAAGGTTGTACTAAGGGAGGGATAAGAAAGTTGAAAAAAAATAAATGTGGGGATCAGGATGGGCATCAGTCTGGATAGAAGGGCCCTTCCTTCTCCACCCAGTAGAGACACTAAAGTGAGAAGCTTGTGACTCCTCTCTCCTGAGCAGGTCTCAACTCTATAGAGATTCAGTAATAAAATAATTCATTCTCCAGGACTTTGGGAGCTTTGAATATGCCCTCCCACCAAAGAATATATTCAGAATTAATAGGAATCACAGAATTTTATACTTTGAAGTACTTGGGAGATTATCTAGTTCAATTAACTCTCTTAGGTAATAAAAAAGAAAACAGGACTTAGAGAGAACTGAAATAATTTGTCATTATCAAATGACAGTTTTCTTATTTGCAGAGTCACAAGATCCCATTTTCCTTGGACAGCACTCTTTCCACAATATCATAATTTTAAGTATCCAGGGAACTATGAGATTTTATTTCAGTAAATTGTTTTTTATTTTTCCACTTTCATGTAAAGATAGTTTTCAAGTCATTTTAATAAGATTTTGATTTTCAAATTTTTCTCCCTTTCTTCTTCATGTCCTATTTTAGTAAGCAATCTGACATGTTATACATAAACAATCATGTTAAACATATGTCCACATTATTCATGTTGTGAAAGAAGAAATAGGACAAAAGGCAAAAGTTATGAAAAACAAATACAAAGCAAAAAGGTGAGATTAGTATGCTTTGATTTGCATTCAGACCCTATAGTTCTTTTTCTGGATGTGGTTAGCATTTTCCATCAGTAGTTTTTTGAAATTGTCTTAGATCATTGTGTTGCTGAGGAGATCTAAGTCTATCACAGTTGAACACGCAATGTTGCTGGTACTGTGTATGAGGTTCTCCTGGTTCTACTCACTTTAGTCATGAAACTTCTTATGTGAACTTCAGTCAATTCATGAAAGTCTTTCCAGGTTTTTCTGAAATCTGCCTTTTCGTCTTTATAGTTTAATAGCATTTCATTCCATTCATATACCACAACTTGTTCACCCATTCCCCAACTGATGGAAATCCCGTGGATTTCCCCAACTGATGGAAAAAAAATTCCAGTTTTTGCCATCACAAAAAGAGCTGCTATACATTTTTTTTTGTACATAACTGTCACTTTCTCCTTTTTAATGATCTCTTTGAGATACAGACCTAGAAATGGTCTAGATCAAAGGACATGCACAGCAAATAGAAGGTACATTTGAACTAATAAGGTGAATAACTTACTATTTCACTTTTAGTGAAAAATCCATAGATAGGTTTTTTTACTAAAACGTCAAACAATGAAAAATGCTTCAAGATCAGCATATTCTCAGCACCCCTGCTCCTCAACTATGTAATGAGCAGGCAGGGTCAGTGATCAAGCTTACTCCCTGGATGAGCCTAAGAAGCTTGAAGTGTGATTGAAAGAGAGAGGAAAACGATTCTGAGTAAAAGGACCTTCAACTAAAATCCTGCCTCAGGTATTCACTACATACCTTAGGCAGGTCACACACACACAAAAATAATAGGATGGGAGCACCAGAAAAATCTTCAATGTGATTCCAAATTCTCTCTCTTCTTCCCTCTTTTTCTCCCTCATTAAGAAGGCAAGCAATACAAATGCTGTTGGGTGCCATTTGTTTTTTTAGACTACAGTCCTTTCCCAACAATTTCAATCTCTCCAATTTATCTTTTATTTAAAACAATAACAGCTAACCCCAAACTAACCAATAAGTTAACTTATCAGATATCTCATGAAACATTCTGCCTCTTTATTTGCCCAGTTCTCTAACAAGAGGAGGCATGATCTCCAGGATCCAGATTAGCCATTACAATTGTTCTGCCTTCAGTTACCTTTTAGAATTTTTTTTTGCCTTTGTATTTTTGTAGAAATTCTATCTATTTTCTCCTAGTTATGCTTATTTCTCTACATGAGTTCATGCAAGTCTTCCCCATCATTTCTTATTATATAATGATATTCAATTCCATTCATGTACCACAATTTTTTAACTATTCACTAATGAATAGACACCTATCAAAGTTTGTTGTTTTGCTGCTGAAAAGTGCTATCAACAACATTTTGGTGCCTACTATGTGTCAGGTATTTCTAGGTGCTGGGAATATTATACCATGAATGCTATGTACAAGGGACACTTCTTTTGGTTTTAACTACATTGGGCATGTTCTTAGTATTAGGATTGCTGGGTCTGAGGACTAAATGACTTTTTCTTTTATATATATATATATTAATACTTTTTTATTTGCAAACCATATGTATGGGTAATTCTTCAACATTAACCCTTACAAAGCTTTCTGTTACAAATTTTTCCCCCCTACTCCCCACCCCTCCCCTAGATGGCAGGAAATCCACTACATGATAATTATGTTACAATACTTAAGAAATCGAATATATGTATAGTTATTGCCACACATCATTTTTGTGCAGGAGAAATCGTATCTACAAGAAAGAA
>JAJPUD010000034.1:605546-645239 GCA_023553655.1 Myrmecobius fasciatus
CACACACACACACACACACACACACACACACACACACACACACACACGACTGCTCTTCTCTGAAAGACCCTTAAGTGTTCCTTTTAACTTGATTATCCTGGCTAGAAATGTTGGGGGTGGAAGGACAGAGCGTGCCCCAGACCCTTCCTTGCATTGACCTGTGGGGGCTAAGGATGAAAATCTGGCCTCTTTACAGTGTGAAAGCCTTGAGCTTCCTGGCTTGATGGTACCCTTGTCCCAATACCTAGACACTACCTTGACTCGCACTGTTTGAAAGCTGATGTTGGATTCCAGTTGAATGAGCCGTTTTGACTTGGCCCCATGGCTGTTTTCCAGTCTTGAGCCTCATTCCAGGCCTTTTAGCACCTCCTGGGCACTCCTCAGCTGCTTTTTGCCAAGCCACCAAGCCAAGCCCAGCCTCATGGGGGACCTGGCATCCTCTCCTGTATCACTTCCCTGGCACTCCCTCCCTGCAAAGTGCCCAGGAGCTGGTCTTCACAGTGCCTGAGCACAAGGACAGATGGAAAGCTGCATCTCTGCTCCATTCTGCCCATGTCCTGTCCCTGCAATGACACCATGAGGTGGCTCTTTCATTATTTACAGACTCCAACTTAAGAATCCCTGCCACCACTGAAGGAGATCATAGCATCATAGCTTTGGAGCTGGAAGACCCCTCATTTAGCAGATGAGCAAGCTGAGACTGAGTGGTAAAGTGACATGTTCAGTAGTGAGTGGCAGAATCCAGGCCCCCGACTCAGAATTCAGTCTCTACTATGTTGTCTCTCAATAATAAGACATAGGGAAATCCTACTGTTTGCTTAAATTGTAGCAGGCAGAGAGTGAACTGAAGTAATCTGATGGTATGGGATTTGGGCCATGCATTTGTCCATGCTCCCTCTATAGTCAGTACATTTGGGTTCTGGAGACTGATGGGCACCCAGGAGACCCACTGCCAGCAGCCCAGGGCTGCAACTGAGGTAAAGCTAGCCCTGAGGAGCCACTGGAGATCACAGGCTTCCCTGACAATATGCTGAAAGAATGTAGGTGAACAAATGAAAATTCTCTTACGTTCTCTGCCCACATCCTTGAATTACAGTTCACCTCTGGGTAGATTGTCCCCAGGAAACTTCTTCCTCTTCTGCCATCTTGGGAGGTATGGGACCTTGCACCCATTTGTGAATGGCACAGAGAAGGATTGTGTATTGATTGTCTCATTATGCACACTGCTATAGAACCTTGATTGATTGCTTTTGTTGTTTTCTGCTCTAAAATACAGAGGATTGTACTGATGGGGACTTGAACAATCATTTGCAAAATTGACTCCTGAAGATGCTATTGGGAATTCTGGAACCAGATTTAGTTTTTAAAAGTAGTCTTTCAAAGGCTCATTCAGGATGACTGTGACTTAAGATTACTTATGAAATAGTGGGAATTTTCTTTTGGCGGGGGGAGGCAATTGCAGTCAAATGGTTTGTGCAGGATCACAACAGCTAGTGTCTGAGGTCAGATTTGAGATCAGAAAGATGAGTCTTTCTGATCCCAAGCCCAATGTACCACCACACACAGAGTATATATAGTAGTATATTTCAGTTGACTGACCAATCATTTTTAAGTGATTAAGGAAACATTAAGTAGACATTTATCATGTGTGTCAAAATTTGATTGTGTATTTTTATGTCCACTAAGCATTTTAAATTCAATGTGTCTAAAATGAAACTTATTATCTTTCCCCCTAAACCTTCCCTGCCTCTTACATTCCCTATTACCATAGAGGACAATACCATCCTCTTAGTCCCTCAGGTTCGTAGTCTAGGAGTCATCCTGGGTTCTCTCACTCTCCCACATCCGAGTGGTTGCCAAGGGCTGTGATTCTGCCTTTGCAACGTATCTCAAACGTGCTCCTCTTCTTTCCTCTGACACTGTCACCTTGGCTAGTGCAGACCCTCATCCTCTCGTGCCTTGACTATTATAATACCCTCCTGGCTGATCGTCTTGTCTCAAGTCTTTCTCCATCCCAACCCAGCCTACATTCAGCCACTAAAGTGGTTTTCCTAAGTGCAGATCTGCCTATGTCACCCCCTTCTCAAGGCACTCCTATTGCCTCTAGGAGCAAACACAAAATTCTCTGTTTTAAAGCCCCCATAACCTACTCCCTCCTATCTTTCCAGCCTTCTGACATCCCATCTTCTGACATGGACAGATCTGGGGGGACATTTCATCAGAGGGATCAGCCTAGCCCTAGTCCTGAGACTCCTTCACCTTCTAGTAAGTATAGTAAGTGGGCAAAGGCTCATGTGGCAGGCTGCAGGTAAGAAGGAAGTTCTTACCTTCTGTTCCAGGAACAAGATACTTCATCTCTGGACTCTGGGCACTGTCCCTGGCTGCCCCCCATGCCTGGAATCTATCTATCTCTCTCTCTCTCTCTCTCTCTCTCTCTCTCTCTCTCTCTCTCTCTCTCTCTCTCTATCTATCTACCTACCTACCTACCTATCTCTTTTTCTTTCTTCTTCCTTTCCTTCCTTCCATCCTTCATTTCCTTCCCTTCCTTTCTTCCTCTCTCTCCCTTCTTTCCTTCCTTCCTTCCCTTTTTCTTCCTTCCTTTCCTTTCCTTTCTTCTCTCTCTCCCTCTTTCCCCTCTCTCCCTTCCTCTCTCTCTCTCTTTCTCCTCTTTGTCCTGTCTATTTCCATAGGGCTGGACTTATTCCCACATTTTACATAATCATAACTGAACACTTCAGGAGATTCATTATATTGTATTAACTGGGAAATGGCTCTATTTAGGTATATACTGTCCTAAGTGGTCACCACATTTACTTGGTTATTGGAGAATTGGCTCACAGTCATGAACTATAAAGAGCTGCAGTTTTGGGGGATCCTACCAACTGTTAGGATGATAATGGTGTGGAAAGGAGTTTATCCCAAATTTAGGACAATTTAGTGGGGGAAAGAGGAAGGATAACAAATTTTGGTTAAGATACGAAGAAAGCAAGATGGAACATTGACAATATTACTGTGTGAGTTGTTTAAAACTGTGGAAAACATCATGATCCCTAAAGGCTCAAAAGAGCTATTAAGAAACTATTTATGAAATACTACTGATGAATAAGAATTGGTAAAGGAGCCTTCAAAAGAAGAGGAGCCTTTGAAAAGAAAGATGGAAAAGGCTTGCTGAGGGCAAGCTGGAGCAGCCTGTGATCCAGCATTGATCTGGAAACCTATTGAATACTCCTTTCTTAGTCCTTCCAAAGGACAGGCCACTGTGTCCAGTAAGAATCCAGAATCCTCTTTGGACTCCTCCCCCCATCTTTTTTCTGTCAGTTGTAAATGAAATAGCTCCAGGAAATTTCAGGTAATTATGACTCTGCCTTAAAAATAAATATTGGGTTGCATTTGGTAGGTTCAATACAGTATTAGGAGACCCTGACCCTAGTCCTGGCTTTGAATTAAATCAATAAACATCCTTTGGCAAATTATTTCATCTCTGCACCTCAGTTTCCTCATCTGTTAAAGAACAGGGTTAGATTGTATACAGTAACAACAAGATTATGTGATGATCTACTGTGATGGAGTTGGTTCTTCTTAACATTGGGGTGTTTCAAGGCAATTTCAGTAGATTTGAGATGAAAAGTACCAATTGCATACAGAGAGAGATCTATTGAGACTGACTGTGGATCAAAGCACAATTTCACCTTTTTGTTTGCTTTCTCATGTTTGTTTTTTGTTTTGTTTTGTTTTCTTATTGGTCTGATTTTTCTTGCACAAAATATGGAAACATGTTTAAAAGCATTGCACATATTTAACCTATATTACATTGCTTGCTGTCTTGGGGAGGGCAGATGTAAGAATGTGGGAAAGAAAAATTCTGTGCACAAAGATTTACAAAAATGAATGTTGTATATTGGATTACTTGCCATCTAGGGGAGGAAGTGGGGGAAAGTGGGGGAAAATTGGAACACAGGGTTTTTCAAGGGTCAATGTGGAAAAATATCCTTGTATATGTTTTGAAAATTAAAAAACTTCAATAAAAAATGAATATTGTTATATTGCTATCTAGGGGAGGGGGAAGAGAGAAGGAAGGGAGAAAAAATTTGGAATACAAGATTTTGCAATGCTGAATGTTGAAAACTATGCATATGTTTTGAAAATAAAAAGCTTTAAAAAATGAATGTTGAAAACTATCTTTACATGCTTTTGGAAAAATAAAATATTATTTTTTAAAAAGAGGGTTGGGCTAGGTGATAGCTGAGTTCCTTTTAGCCCTCAAGTTCAGGGATTCTAATCTTATCTCTCTCCCCTCCCACACACATATTTAGAGGCTGATCAAATTCCAGTCTGCTCAAGCAGGCTAAGGTGAGAGGTTATCAAATTTAGCCTCCTCATTTTACAGATAAAGAAACTGAGGATATGGGAAAGGAAATCACTAGAATGAACTCACTTGAGCAGTTCCTGGGGAATCTGAACCTAAAGCCATAAGTCCTGAGTCCCCATGTATTGCTACTTCTACCATCTCATGTGATCACCCCCAAAAAGGCTATGAGGGTACCCCTCAAATGTTCTGCAGAGCTAGCCTTATCCATAAATAGAATAGGCCTTTTGTCAAGGTTGTATGGGCAGCTAGATGATAGCATAGAGCACAGAGTGCTAGGCTGGAGTCAGCTAACCTCATCTTCCTGAGATCAAATCTGACCTTAGATACTTACTAGCTGTGTGACTCTGGGCAAGTCATTTAATCCTGTTTGCCTCAGTTTCCTCATCAGGAAAAGAAAATACCAAACAGCTCTAGTATCTCTGCTAAGAAACCAATTAGGATCACAAAGAGTTGAACACAAGTGAAGAGCAACAACAGGGATGTGTGTGTAACTTGGGTTATTTCACTTTTTTCCTTCTCCAAAAAAAAAAAAAAAAAAAAAAAAAAAAAAAAAAAAAAAAAAAAAAAAGAAAGAAAGAAAGAAAGAAAAAAGAAAAAAAAATATCTCCCTTGCTGAAGTTGCTTCTGCCAAAGTTGCTTCTTTTTGGGGAAGTATTATACCATCTAGGAATTCTCTTTTAAACTTAAAATATTCTTAGGAAGAAAATGTGACACTTATAAGTCATCTATTTTCTTTTGTGTATGTGTGAGTGCTTATATATAGGTGCATATATATAAATAGCAAATTTATATAACATTTATTATTTTTCTAGTTACATGTGAAACAAATTTTTTTATATTTGTTTTTAAAACTTTGAGTTCCAGATTTTCTCCCTTCCTCCCTCTCCAATCCCTCCCCATATTGAGAAGACACATGTGAAGTTATGCAAAACATTTTCATAAAAGCCACGTTGCAAAAGAAAATATAGATTTTTCCACTCCCCAAAATTTTTTTAAGAAAAATAATTTTTTTATTTTTTTCAATATTTTTATTTTCCCAAATATATGCAAAGATAGTTTTCAACATTTACCTTTGCAAAACCTTATATTTCATTTTTTTCTTCTCTCTCCACCCTTCACCCTCCCCAAGACAGCAAGCAATCTGATATAGGTTAAACATGCAATTCTTCATATTCATTATGCCATGCAAGAAAAATAAGATCAAAAGGGGAAAAACAAGAAAAAAGAAAAAAACAACACAAGCAAAGAAACAACAACAAAAAGGTGAAAATACTATGTTTTGATCCACATTCAGTCTCCAAAGTACTCTCTCTGGATGCAGATAGCACTTTCCATTCCAAGTCTATTGGAATTGCCTTGAATCATCTCATTGGTGAAAAGAGCCCTGTCCATCACAGTTGATCATCACATAATCTCGTTACTGGGTACAATATTCTCCTGGTCCTGCTTACTTCACTCAGCATCGGTTAGTGTAGGTCTTTCCAGGCTTTTTTAAAATCAGCTTGCTCATCATTTCTTATAAAATAATATTCCATTATATTCACATACCATAACTTATTCAGCCTTACCCCTATTGAGGGGCAACCATTCAATTTCCAGCTCCTTGCTACTACAAAAAGGCTGCTACAAACATCTTTGCACATGTGGATCCTTCTCCCTCTTTTATGATCTCTTTGAAATACAGACCCAGTAAAGACATTGTTGGATCAAAGGGTGTGCAGAGTTTGATAGCTTTTTGGGCATATTTCCAAATTGCACTCCAGAATGGTTGGATCATTTCACAACTCTACCAACTATACAGTAGTGTTTCAGTTTTCCCACATTCCCTCCAACATTTATCATTATCTTTTCCTGTCATCTTAGCCAATCTGAGAGGTGTGAAGTGCTGCCTCACAGTTGTCTTAATTTGCATTTCTCTAATCAATAGTGATTTAAAACATTTTCTCATATGATTAGAAATGGCTTTAATTTCTTTATTTGAAAATTATTTATATCCTTTGACCTTTTATCAATTGGGGAAACGGCTTGTATTTTTATAAATTTGAATCAATTCTCTATATATTTTAGAAACGAGGCCTTCATCAGAAATACTGGCTGCAAAATTTTTTTTTTCCATATTCTACTTCCCTTCTAATCTTGGCTGCCTTGGCTTAGTTTGTGCAAAACCTTTTTACTTTAATGTAATCAAAATTATATTATTTCTGTTGGATTAAATAATTTTTAATTTCATTTAATTAATTTATTTATTTACTTTTGGTGAGGCAATTGGGGTTGTCACTTGCCCAGGGTCACACAGCTAGGAAGTGTTAAGTATCTGAGGTCAGATTTGGTGCTCTACCCACTGCACCATCTAGCTGTCCCTGGATTTGTTACTGCTACAGTTGATTTTAGGAGTAGTTTTCCTGAAATTGACTCAGCCCTGCATTTCTGGATAAAGCTCACTTGGTCATAGTGTATTATTCTGTTGATAAGTTGTTGTAAACTCTTTGCTAATAATTTATTTAAGATTTTTGCATCAATATTCATTAGGGAAATTGGTCTATAATATTCTTTCTCTGTTTTGGCCCTTCCTGGTTTAGGTTTCAGCATCATATCTATGTCATAAAGGGAATTTCCCTATTTTCCCCAAATCATTTATACATATAATTTATTTATTGAAAATAATTGTTCTTTAAATGTTTGATAGAATTCACTTATAAATATATTTGGCCCTCAAGATTTTTTCCTTAGGAAGTTCATTAATAGCTTGTTCAATTTTTTTTTTCCTTTTAAATGGGACTATTTAAGTATTTTATTTCCTCATCTGTTAATCTGGGCAATCTATATTTTTGTAAATATTCATCCATTTCACTTAGATTGTCATATTATTGGCATACATTAGGCAAAATAGCTTCTAATTATTGCTTTAATTCCCTCTTCCTTGATGATAAGTTCACCCTTTTCATTTTTCATACAGGTAATTTGGTTTTCTTCTTTCCTTTTTCTAATCAAATTAACCAAAGGTTTATCTATTTTGTTGGTTTTTTCATAAAACTCAGTTTTTATTTTTAAAATTTTTTTAACCAACTCAGTTTTATTTATTAGTTCATTAGTTTTCTTTTTTCAGTTGTATTAATCTCTCCTTTGATTTTAAGAATTTTTAAGTTGGTATTTAACTGGGGGTTTTAAATTTATTCTTTTTCTTGCTTTTTTAGTTGTATGCCCAATTCATTGATCTTTTTCTCTATTTTGTTTATGTAAACATCTAGAGATATAAAATTTCCCCTAAGAATTACTTTGGCTACATCCCATATATTTTGGTATGTTGTCTCATTATTGTCATTGTCTTGACAATTTGTTTCTATGAAATTGTTTCTATGATTTGTTGTTTGACTCACTCATTCTTTAGAATTAGATTATTTAGTTCCCAATTAGTTTTTGGTCTATTTTTCCATGGCCCTTTTTTACATGTAATTTTGATTGCATCATTATCTGAAAAGGATGCATTTACTATTTCTACTTTTCTGCATTGGATTGAGGTTTTTATGGTGTAATGCTAGGTCAATTTTTGTGTTAGTGCCATATACTGCTGAAAAAAAGGTATATTCCATTCTATCCCCATTCAATTTTCTTCAAAGGTTTATCATAGTTAACTTTTCTAAAATTCTACTCACTTTCTTAACTTCTTGGTTTCTTTTTCTTTTTCTTTTTTTTTTGTTAGATGTATCTAGTTCTGATAGAGGGAGGCTAAGATTCCCCCACTACTATAGTTTTGCTGTTTATTTCTTCTTGCAATTCTCTTAATTTCTCCTCTAAGAATCTGGATGCAATATCACTTGGTACATATATGGTTAGTATTGATATTATCTCCTTATCCATGGTCCCCTTTAGCAAGATGTCGTTTCCTTCCTTATCTCTTTTAATTAGATCTACTTTTGCTTTTGCTTGATCTGAGATCAGGATCACTATCCCTGCTTTTTTTTTTTTTTTAAACTTTAATTGAAGCATAATATATTCTGTTCCAGCTGTTGACTTTTACTCTGTGTTTATCTTTCTGCTTCAGATGTGTTTCTTGTAAACAACATATTGTAGGATTTAGGCTTTTAATCCATTCTGCTATCCAATTCCATTTTATGGGAGAGTTTGTTCCATTCACATTCATGGTTACGATTACTAATTCTGTATTTCCTGCCATCCTATTTTTCCTAGGTTGTACTTCTATCTTTTCTTTCACCCTATCCCTTTTCACTAGTGTTTTGCTTCTGACCACCCTTCCCTCAATCTGCCCTCCCTTTTTAGCCCCACCCCTTCTTATCCTTTTCCTCTTCTACTTCTGCCCTCCCTTCAATTAACCTCTCCCTTTCCTTTCCCTTTTTATTCCTCTATATAGTGAGACAAATTTCTATACCAAACTAAGTATGTATAATATTCCCTCTTTGAGCCAAATCCAGTAAGGGTCAAATAATTCATCCCCCTCTCTTCTTTCCCTCTATTCTAATAGGTCTTTGGTGCCTCTTCATGTAATTTACCATATTTTACCTCCCCTTTCCTCTTCTCCTGGTACAATCCTTTTTTCCATCTCTAATTTTTTTTTTTATATTATCACATTAAAGTTAACATACCTACACCCTCTGTTTATGTATACACCTTCTAACTGTCCCAATAAAAATATAGTGCCAAGAGTTATACAAATATCTTCCCACGTAGGGATGTAAACATTTTAACCTTAAAAAAGACATGGTCCTTTTTTTCCCTTCCATGTTTACCTTTTTATGCTTCTCTTTAGTCTTGTATTTAAAGATCAGATTTTCTGTTTAGTTCTGCCTCCAAATAGATTTTGGAGTTGTGTGAGACAGGTGCAAGACCCCCTTTTCCAAATTAACTAATCAGAAACATCTTCAGATACAAAGAGAAAGCATTTATTTAGTCCCTATTTTGTTTCTTTTCCCCTGAAAGATAATGCTTGATTTTGCTAGGTTGTTGATTCTTACTTATAGTCCAAACTCTTTTGCCTTCTGGAATATCATATTCCAGGCCCTCTGATCTTTTAAAGTGGAAGCTCCTATATCCTAGGGAATCCTGATTGTGACTCCATGACATTTGAATTGTTTCTTTCTGTCTGCTTGCAGTGTTTTCTCCTTGATCTGATAATTCTGGAGTTTTAGCTTTAATATTCCTTGGAGTTTTCATTTTAGGGCCTCTTTTAGGAGGTAGTTGGTGGATTCTTTCAATAGCTATTTTACCCTCTGGTTCTAGGATATCAGGGAAGTTTTCCTTGATGATTTATTGAAAGATGTTGTGGGGGCAGCTAGAAGGCACAGTGGATAGAGCACCAGCCCTGAAGTCAGGAAGACCTTAGTTCAAAGCTGGTCTCAGACACTTAACACTTCCTAGCTGTGTGACCCTGGGCAAATCACTTAATCCCAATTGCCTCAGCCAAAAAAAAAAAAAAAGATGTTGTCTAAAGCCCCCCCCCTGCTTTTTTTTTTTCATCATGGCTTCCAGGTAGTCCAATACTTCATAGATTGTCTCTCCTGGATCTGTTTTCCAGGTCAGTTGTTTTTCTAATGAAGTATTTTACATTTTCTTCTATTTTTTTTCATTTTTTGGATTTTCTTTGACTGATTCTTGATGTCTTATTGAGACATTCACTTCCATTTGTCCAATTCTAATTTTTAGTGAATTATTTTCTTCATTTTACTTTTTTTTTTAACCTCCTTTTGCATTTGGCCCATCATACTTTTAAAGAAGTTATTTTGTTCAATGGATTTTTTCCCCATTTCATCAATCCAATTTTTTAAGAAGTTGTTTTCTTCAGTCATTTTCTGTGCTTCCTTTCTCAAACTGTTGGCTTTCCCCCCCAAAAAAATTTTCATATTTCTCCTAGATGGCTCCTGTTTTTTCCCCCATTTTCCCTCTATCTTTCTTTTAAGATTGCTTTTGGACTCTTCCAAGAAAGCCTTTTGAGCATGAGACCAGTTCAGGCTTCACCTGAAGACATTTTGCCTTCGCTGTCCTTTTCTGAGTTTGTGGTCTGATCTTCCCTGTTGCCACAGTAGCTTTCTATGGTCAAAGCTTTTTTTGCTTTTATATTCGTTTTTAAGTCTGTATTCCTAGGGCACAGGGGAGATTGTCCCAAGCATCTTTTGCAGGGGACAGGGGCCTCTCACTGACTGCTCTGAAGCCAGTGGTGCTTCAGGCTTTTCTACCATGCTAGGATGGCTTGGCCAAGTCCTGCCTATCATGCTAGGATTTGGGGGCTCACCATTTGCCTTTTCTGGATATACTGGAGCTCTTGTATCTGGCCTGCTGATCCACTGGCATCCTGAATCAGGACAAAGTAACCAATGCTGCTGTATTTTGACTAAAGAGCCTCCTGCTAGATTCCCTGCTGAACCTCACTGTGCTGGGTCTTACTGAACTGGGTCTCAGTCCTCTGAGTCTGTGCTGGGCCCTGCCCAATTAAGACAGACCTTTCCTGAAGGCTTTCCAAGATTAAGAAAGCTGGAAAATAATTATACTCTGAATATTTGTGGATTCTGTAACTCTGAATAGGACTGATTGGATGAAGTTTTCTCAAGAAGTTTGAGACTGGGCCTAAGTCACATGATCCCTATTCCCAGAACTGGAAGATCAGACCCTCAGTCAGTGAATTTGCAGGAAGTGACGTGACCCACAGGAAGCAGCCACTATTCAATGAAAAGGCTTGGGTCTTTTCCTATTTAACTGAGTGCTCTACTTCCTGCTGGTCGGGTCCAGCACATGGTGGGAGCTGGGATGGCTCCCAGGTGTGTCTGGGCCTCTCCCTGCAGGGACTAAATAAATGTTTTCTCTTTGTACCTGAAGATGTTTCTGATTAGTTAATTTGGAAAAGGGGGTCTTGCATCTGTCCCACACAACTCCAAAATCTATTTGGAGGCTTAATCTAGCATTGATTCTGAGGGAAGCTAGGGAGAACTCAGGCAATGTCCTGCCAACTCTCCCATCTTGACTCTGCCCTCCAAGAAAAATAAAATTTAAAATAAAGTATGCTTTAATCTGTATTCAAACATAATCAGTTCTTTCTTTGGGTTTGGATTTTTTCATCATAAGTCCTTCAGAGTAGTCCCATAGGAATTTTCTTTGCAAAACTATGTCTGCTTCTAAATGGGAAACGTTAAACCATTAACAGAGTGGAAAGAGTGATGCACTTGTCAGGAAGCCTAGAGTTCCAATTTTACTAGATACAAAAAGTGTGACCAGAATCAAATGATTTGTGAGAATTGGATAAAGGTTTGGTTTCCATAGAGTTATGAAAATTGAATTAGAGAAATACAGAGAAATAAAACTGAAACTAGAAAAATAAAACTGAAACCCAAGAAATGGAGGTTAGGACCGGAAACAAGGAAATAAAAGAATATAATTAGGGATGGGGTTTTAGATTTGAAAAGGAAATAAAAGGATGTAATCAAAAGTGGAGAAGTAAAATAGGAGATATTTGTAAGATGCAATTGGGAATGGAAAACCACTTACCTTTGGAGATGGGAGTGGGCAGCAGAGTAATGACATGCTCAGAGGAGGTGATAGACTCAGATGGGAGAATTAGAATTTTCAGATAGGATAATATTCAGCCAATAGGGAAGCCGGGAAAGAATTGAATTATTTCCTAATAAGGTGAATGCCAAGAGAGAAACAATGATGTGGTTGGTAGTGAAGATTCATAGCTTATTCTTTTCCCTCAGCAGGAAATGCTAAAAGGAGCCCATCAAGCTGACCCACAAAAGGGTCAGCTTTCCCAGACCATCTTATTACCATAGTTAAGGAAGCCATAAAGTGAACTCCATCAACCATAATTACATACAGAAAAGAAGCTAATTCTTCCAGACTGCCTTGTTAGTATCTCTAAGAGAACTATGATGGGAACCCAGATTTTCCCAGACTGTCTTGTTAGCATCTTTAAGATAGTCCCAATATTTCAATATACTTCCTTGTCCCTCCCAAGATCCCACCTTCATTTCCTCCTCCTCCCTCTGAGCTATAAAAGTAGTTTTCCCCCAAAAGATGTTGTGAAATCACCTTTGGATTTTGTCTGTGACCTTTTCTCAGGAATAAAGGTACCTTTTGGCAAAGAGAACCATTGTGATTTCATCACATATACCTTGCCTTTCAAACCAGAATTGTTCTCTCCACACTCATCGTATGTATTTTACAAAAAGAAAGCATTTTTTAAAGCCTAGAAATGTGCCCTGTATTTACTGTCCTCCAGTTTCTGATAAGTTGTTTCTCCAGCTCCAAGGTAAACTCCTTGAGGATAAGGATTGCCTTCTTAGTCAATTATTCAATAAGCATTAACTAAGCACAACCCTAACCTGGAGATACGAAGAATAGAAAATGCCTGGACCCTGCCCTGGAGGAGCACAGTCTAAAGGGGGAGTTATTTGTCTAGCAAATAACTAGGACCATTATTGTAGTCATTTTCCTCCCTGCAATGTCTTTCACTCTCTCTTTCTCTGTGCCTCTCTCTCTCTCTCTCTCTCTCTCTCTCTCTCTCTCTCTCTCTCTCCCACACACACACACACACACACACAAAACAAAAAACAAAAAAACAACAACAACAACAAAAAAAAAAAAACACATCCCTTAAACCCCAGTGGCTCCCTATACTCTCTAGGAGCAAATACTAAATGCTCTATTTGGAATTCAAAGCCTTTCATTAGCTAGCCTGTGGACATCTCTTCCAATCTTCTTATACTTTATACTTTACCCTCTGATATATAATCTGTGATCCAGTGGCCTCTTGGCAGTTCTACAAATGAGATTCTCCATTTCTTGATTCCAAGCATTCTCTCTGGTTGTCCCTTCAAGCCTGGAATTCTCTCTTTCCTTGGCTCCAACTGTGAGAACTGGGCAGAGGTTTAGTTTTCACAGTTATGAAAATTGAATTAGAGAAATGAAATTTAAATTAGAAAATTGAAGCCTAAGAAATGGGAAGCTAGGATGCTGAATAAGGAAATAAAACTAAAAGAAAGGGGAAAATGTAATTGGGGTGGGACATTCAGAGGAATGTGAGTACCAGATATAATGACATGATTAGAGGAGACTCACATGGAGGAATTACTCTTCAGATAAAATAGTACTCAGCCTATAGGGAATCAGGAGAAGAATTGAACTACTTCCAAATAAGATGAATGCCTGGGGAGGAATAATGATGTAATCATGGGTGGAGATTCACACTCACAGTGGGAGGGGGCAGGGTAGATTACACATTCCTGATAAATTGTGACCTCTGATACTCAGCCTATGGGGCATCAAGGGAGAGACTTGCATTTTAAGTATGAAAAAAGAGGATAAAAATTGATTCCAGGCCATCCTATTCTATAGGACCCACACCTGCAGTTTTGTAATTAAAATTAAAGACTTTTAACTTCACCCTTCCCAAGTCCAATGGAGTTATTTCTCACACAACTATTGACCTTCCTGTCTTTAAGTCCTAACTAAAATCCCACCTTTTAGAGAAAGCCTTCCCTAATCTCTCTTAATTCATCTTTTTTCCTTTTTTAATCATTTCCTATTTGCCCTGTACCTAGCTTGCACTGTATATATTTAATTGCAGGCTGTGTAGAGACTGCCTTTTGCCTCTTCTTGTATAAGAAGTTTGGATGCATATATATACATATGTGTAATATAGATAATATATACATATATGTTATATGTGTATATAATATATACACAATACATATACATGTATGTAATACATACATATACATATACATATACATATACATATACATATACATATATACATATATGTGTATATATATATAATGCACACATATATATAATATATACATATATAAGTTTGGATACAAACTGGCTCCAGTCCTTGCCCGGGCAGGAACACCCGGAAAGCCCTAAGCCACACCCCCACGGAAAGGTGGACTTCGTAGAAAGCTTTCCTAGCTGCCCTGGCCTTTGGGGAGAAATCCCAGCTGTTGCCTCTAACCTTGGCTCGGCCCCTGCCTTCCCTCGCCCCTCCAGTTAGTTCTCTTGTTTCAGTTTGGCTTCTTGGCTGTGTCTCCGCCGGTTTCTGTCTCCCAATGCCAATGTCTCTTCTAGCTCAGCAAAGAGAAGTCTTCGCTGATGTGATGCCCTTGGCCTCCAAGCCCTCAGCGGAAGCTTCTGCCCCAGCAAGAGTCAGAAGACCCGAGTTTCATTCTTGACCCTGCAATTTATTATCAGTATTGTTGAGCTTCAAAGCTGTACCCCCTTCAGAATGACTTTGGAAATTATTGAATTCACCATGTTTCAGTATCTTCATCTGCAAAATGGAGATAATTCCTTACTATCTACTTCATAGGCTGTTGTGAGACTCAAATTAAATGGTGTAGATAAGTGTTTCATATGGATGTTAGCCATTATTATTACACTCACCTGCTGCCCAGATCATAAATTCGCTTTGCCCATTTGGGCAAATCCCAGAGCTCATTCCTCTCAAGTAGTGCAGGGTCACACATGCTGTATATATTGGTTTGTACATTGCTTCCCGTTAATTTGTAAGCTCCTTGAAGGCAGAGACCCGAATTTTGCCTCTTTGTGATTCTTAGCACAGTACCAGGCCCATAGCAAGCAGGCAATTTATAAATGTTGATTGGGGAGAGGGGAGGAGCTAGATCTCATATTAATTTTAACACCAGCCCTGGAAGCAGGATGACCAGAGTTCAAAAGTAACCCCAGACAGTAGCTGTGAAACTCTGAGCAACTCTGGTTGCCTTTCAAAAAAATTAAAATGTTGATCAATTGTATTTGAAGTTAAAAGACTAGGTTTAAATCCTGGCTCTTCCATTTATTATCACCTGTGTGACCTTGAATACATTGGTCATTTCTCTCAGACCTCAGTTTCCTTTTCTGTAAAATGAAAGAACTAGACTAGAATACTTCTGGTTTTTCCTTCCAGGTATAGAGAGAAAGAAAGGGCCATCTAGTCTGAACCTTTCATTTTGAAGAAGACATGACATGGCTTCTTTGAATGCCTTCCATAACAGGAAACTCACTCAAAGTATGCCAGTCCATCTAATGCATAAATTTTGCAGGTTTGTATCTACTGCATAAAATCTAATACATTAAAAAGTATTTTCTCATATTGATCTAAAATTTCTTTATTCTAGTTCAATATATCAAGGATGCTGGTGAGAGGGTCAACTGAATGTGGCTCCTTTACAACCTTCTAAAATCAGATTTAAGTTGGTTGGGTCTCAGAGTAAGCTAGTCTAACCTCTGATTCCAGGAGGTCCTATCTATAGGACACCCATATCTGCAATTGTGTAATCAACTTAACTAATAAATTGCCAAAGATCTTACAGGTAGAAAGTAGCAGAGCCAATTTGAACCCAGCTTCTCTAACTTCTAAGCCAGGATCCCACGTTTCCTCTCATAGAATCTATAATGAATCCATCACCTTTTTGGGTTTCAGTTTCCTCATCTGTAAAACAAGGAGGTTGAACTAACTGTCCTCTGACACCCTTTTTTCAGATTTAGATGTTGGAAAGAATCTCACAGGACACTCAATTCAGCCTTTCTTGAGGGTCAGGAATCCTTTCTTTTGACAGGATCATCCAAACTGTCCATGAATACTTCCAGGGAAAGATACCATGTTTCATGTAGAGACATCTTAGACAAGTCTGTCCCAGCCCCAGCAGAATTTTCAACTGTTCTATTTTTGCCCTCTGGAGCCAGACTGTATCATTTCAAAGGACTGAACTAGGTCAGGTACTTTTTTTTTTTTTTAGCATAATATAATGTAAAGTTTTCTATCAATTTTTGTTGTTGTTCAGTCATTTTTCATTTGTGTTTGACTTTTTGGGCCCCATTTTTGGATTTTCTTGGCGAAGATGTTGGAGTGGTTTGCCATTTCCTTCTCCATTTCTACCAATTAGAACTATCCATAGATGGATTGGGATGTCTTGGGAGGCAGTATGTGAATTCCCTTTCTTGAAAAGACTGAATGATGCATGTCATTCTAGAAGGTAATCTTGTAAAGGATGAGATATCAGTCATCTTTCATTTCCTATTCCATGATACCTTAGGATCAATCAGTTGCTAAGTCTTGCTTATTTTCCCTCTGCAGTCTCCCATTCCCTCATACACAAGTTCAATCTCCCTTATCACTTTTCACCTGGGCTATTATATTAGCCGCCTAGCATATTCCTGCTTTCAGTCTCACCTCTCTCTTTCAATCCATCCTTCACATAATGGCTGAAATAATTTCCCAATGCCACTCCTTTCATAAAAAGCTTTTACTAATTCCCCCAAGCCTGCAAGATAAAAATACAAATTTGCCTCTGCCTCTTTCCATTTAAACCCACTTTTGGTCTTCATCATAACCTTCAGTCCCTCTATTCTTCCCAGTTCTTCCAGGCCACCAACCCTCTTTAGTTCCATTTTTCTCTATTTACTACCTTGATCTTATAGTTCAATTTTTTATTGTCTTTTATTTTTTTCCCCTTTGTCTTCTTGTCCTGACAACTTCTGCCCCAACAATACTGGGCTCTGGGTCTTCTTCTCCCATCTCCCAAATCTGCTTTCTTAAATTAAAATCCCCAGTTGCTGTATTCTGGCTGTTATAGGCAATTACTGATACCATCATGCCAACTATATTCACTTAAAATTCACACTTTTATCTCAATTGGTCCTTCAGTGACATGTGGTAAAAATGTTTATTCTTCTTTACTGACTCTCTACTCCCTTCATCTGAATGGTTCTTTTTCTGCTGCACAGAAACATTCTCAAGTTTACCCTATCCTCAGAAAATAATCACTCGATACTACCATCTTCTCAATCTATATATAGTTCTCTATTTCTTTTCCCTTTTACTGCCAAATTGCTAAAACCATTTGTTTGATGCTTTCACTTTTTTGCCTCCCACTCACTTCTCCACCCCTTGTAATCTGGTTTCTGACTCTACAAACTACTCAAACTTCTTTAAAAGATTATTGATGACTTTCTCCTTGGATCTCAGCTTCCTTACCTGCAAAATGTGGAGAAAGAACCAGATGGCCTTATAGGTCTCTTTTAGTTTTGGTTCTGTGTTCACATGGTCCTATAATTTCTTCACTATGATTTCTTCTTTTTTTTTTTTTGCTTTTTTTGCTGAGGCAATTGGGGTTAAGTGACTTGCCCAAGGTCACACAGCTAGGACTGTTAAATGTCTGAGGCCAGATTTGAACTCAGGTCTTCCTGACTTCAGGGCTGGTGCTCTATCCACTGCACCACCTAGCTGCCCCTTCACTATTATTTCTGATGGTCTTTTCTTAGTCCTCACCTTACTTGACTTTTCTTACACTTCTGATGTTACTGATTACCTTTTCCTTCTAGAATTTTTTCTTGACTTCTGGTCATCACCAGAAATACTGGTTCCCTTTCCTGGTTCTCTTTTATCTTCTGAGTTTTCCTTCTAGTCTCCTTTGCTAGATAAGTATTGTTTCCCCTTTTGTCTACTTATCATAGGTGTCCTTTGAGGATTTTCATCACTGTGACACTGATGACTCCAAAATCTCTACCTAGTGTCTCTCCTCATCACCAGCTCCACATTTTCCACTGCCTAGATATTCCACAGTCATCTCAACTTAAAAATATCCAAAAGAGAAACTCAGCATCAATAAATGTTATATCCCTTCTCCAGGCTTCTTTGTTTCTGTTAAAGCTGGTACAATCTTTCATATCAATCAGGTTTATAACATAGAAGTCATCTTTGACTCTTTTTGTTCCCTTACCTCTTACATCCAATTGACAAGCCATCTATTCTGTCTCCATATTTCCCAAATCTGTCATCTTCTACTCTTAATTATTCCTCACTGCCACCCCAATTTTCAATCCATTCTCAAGTCTTGCCATTTTTATCATGGATCCTTTGCAGTCATATTGGATCATTGTATTGATCAAAATAGACAACACTTTCATGTATAAAATAGGGTGTTTTGACTTGATAGCCTCTAAAGTCTTTCTCTGACTTACATGAACTGATGTTAAATGAAGTACGTAGAACTAGCAGAACATTGTACATAGCAGTAACAAGATTATATAATGATCAGTTTTAATGGATGTGGCTTTTTTCAACATCGAGGTGATTCAGGCAAGATACAATGGTCTTGTGATGGAGGGAACCATCTTCACCCAGAGAGAGCACTGTGGAGACTGAGTGTGGATCTCAACATAGTATTTTCTTTTCTTTCTTTCTTTCTTTCTTTTTTTAAATTAAAGCTTTTTATTTGCATAACATATGTATAGGTAGTTCTTCAACATTGACCATTACAAAGCTTTCTGTTACAAATTTTCTCCCCTATTCCTCTCCCCTCCCCTAGATGGCAAGAAGTCCACTACATGTTAATTATGTTAAAATATTTGACAAGTCAAATATATGTATACATGTTTCCATACTTATCTTGCTGTGCTAGGACAATCGTATCTACATGAACAAAAAAGATCTGATAAAGGAAACCCAATGCAAGCAATCATCAATATAGAGCCTGAAAATGATATGTTGTAGTCTGTATCTCATATCCCTCTCTCTGGGTGTATATGGCCTTCTTTATTGAACAACTGGAATTGGTTTGAAGCATTTCATTGTTGAAGAGAGCCATGTTCATCAGAATTGGTCATCATATAGTATTGTTGTTGCCTTGTATAATGATCTCCGGGTTCTGCTCGTTTCACTCAGCATCAGTTCATGCAAGTCTCTTCAAGCCTCTTTGAAATCATCCTGATGGTCATTTCTTGCAGAACAATAATATTCTATGACATTCATATACCATAATTTATTCTGCCACTTTCCAATTGATGGGCATCCATTCAGTTTCCAGTTTCTAGCCACTACAAAAAGGGCTGCCACAAACATTCTTGCACATGTGGGTCCCTTTCCTTCCTTTAAGATCAACATAGTATTTTCACTATTTTTGTTGTTTGCTTGTATTTTGTTTTCTTTCTCATTTTTTTTTTCCTTTTTGATCTGATTTTTCTCGTGTAGCATGATAATTGTGGAAACATGCATAGAAGAATTGCACATGTTTAACATATATTGGATTACTTCCAATTTAGAGGAGGGGTGGGAGGAAGGGAAGGAAAAATTTGGAACATAAGTTTTGCAAGGGTGAATGTTGAATATTGTCTATGCATATGTTTTGAAAATAAAAAGCTTTAATAAAAAAGTGAAAAAAAACAAAAAATAAAATAAAATGAATTTTAAGAAGTTCTTTCTCTGGTTTTAAATTGATGATCTCAATTTCTAGCTCTTCATCCAGAAACCTCATTGCAGAACCCTTGAATTCCCAATTAGGATTATCTTTCCTCCTAACCCCCAGCATTTCCTCCCAGAATCTCCTTTTAAAGAGGGCTCCTGAGCCAACCATGTGTTCTTTTTCTCTAAGCTGGCATACTCAGAATTCTTTTTCCATGTCCTCAGATCTGGTTCTTTTATTCTCTTACCCTTTTAAGATTTCTTTTGTGTATTGTCTTCCCCCAAGAATATAAACTCCTTGATGAATTCTCTCTTTATATTTGCATTTCCAGCACTTAGTATAGTATGTGACACTTGGTAAACACTTAATACTTTTAGATTTTTTCCTTTTTTTGTTACTTTTAACATTCATTTTAAAAAATAGTGAATTCCAAATTTTCTCCTTTCCTTTTCCTTCATTCATTGATAAGGCAAGCTACATGATATCAATTATGCAAGCAAAGCCACAATTTCATAATTAGCCATGTTACAAAAAAGCAATAAAAACAAAAAGTGAAAAAAAATGCTTCCATCTGTACTTAGAGTTTATCAGTTTTTTCTTTGGATGCAGATAGCATTTTTCGTTGGTGTCATCTTGTAGTGATTAGAATAGATAAGATTTCCACAGTTGATTATATAATAAACAACAATATATATCTGTTGACTGTTTGATTTATAAGCTAACACTACAAGCAGCAATAGATGTTAGGGCAACATATATCCTAATTTTATTTGTGTTAATACAAAGAGGCAATATGGCAAAGTGTCTAGAGAACTGGCTTTGATGTCAAGAAATTTGTTGTATAATTCTAGGAAATTCACTTACACATCTTATGAGAGAGCTCAGGTGGTCAGTTTCCCTTTCTTCTCCTCTAGAATCAATGACCTGGCACTTCCATAGGTGGGCCTCAGGTAACCCACTGAGACTGAGGATTTTGGGGGTTTTTTTGGATGCACATTGAGGACTATAGGCTCTAGGGCTCAGACTGAATACTCCAGAGTACATGCTGCCAAATTAAACCATGTAAATTTAAAGTGTGGCTTTTGGCTTTTAAAGGTATCAGAGCTTTTGTCCTAGTGAAACTCAGAATGCTGTCCTGTATGAAACCACTGTACACCCTCACACATAACACCTTGGGTTTAGGGCTATTTAGTTCCACACTTCTGAGAAACTTTGCTGCCTTAAAGATATGGAAATTTCAAAGAATAGCTGTTATACACATTATCCAGGAAACTGTGATTAGAAAAGGAGGTGGGCTAGTTCTTATTGGATGTAAAAGTGCCATATTAGTACTTTAAAATGTAAAAAAGATCAAAAGGAAGGCTTCTAGTTTATTGGGTAGACACTCTTGGGAGGATTTATGGGAGAGCATGGGCAAGAATCTCTTCTTGGTACATTTGGTTCTTTCCTGTTGATTACCATTCTCTTCTTATCCACTTTCATCTTATCTTTCTTCAGGAACTTTTCTTAGTACTCAGTACTATATTGAGAAGAGGTGAAACTGATTTTCCTTCCCCAGTTCAAGTATGCACTCTGTGTGACTACAGAAGCTTGACTTATTTCATCCCCTCATTACCTTTACCTGAACAATTGTCAACACCTACCTAATTAGACCCTCAGCTGCTAGTATTTCCCTTCTGTCTAATCCCACATTCATTCAACTGCTAAAGTAATCTTCCAAAAGTATAAATCTGTTCAAGAACCTTCAATGGCTTCCTCTTGCCTATAGGATAAACACCCCAGTTTGGCGTTTGAAGAGCTCCATAATCTAGCTCCAGCATAATTTTCTATTCCATTTTAGCCAAACTGGCTTATTTGCTATTCCCTAAACTTGGCATTCTATATTCTACCTACATTTGTATAGACTATCCCCTAAGATTGGAATATATTTTCTCTTAATGTCCATTTCATAGAATCCCCAGTTTCATTCAAGTCTCACTCCATATGCCAACCCTCTTGTGGAGCCTTTTCTGATTCCTCTAATCCTCCTTTCTTCCTCACAGTATTGTGTACGTAATTACCTATTTACATTTTAGATTCTTCTTTGTTCTCTATGTAAGATCCTTGAAGCTGGGATATTTTTCATTTTTTTTCTTCATATCACTACACCTACCATACAGTGTTTTAAACAATGCCTTATGGATAATAGATATATAATAATTATTTTTTTTTGCTTAGATTAGATAAACAAACAACTTCTCTGAATCTAAGTTTCCTCATCTGTGAAGTACAGTTTATAATAATACTTATATTCCTTTTGTCTCAGAGTTTTGCCAAATGCTTTAAAAATTTTTAAGCTATAGGAATATGTGTTATCATTATCATTCCACAGTAGGGATAGCTATGCCTTTCAGCTGTACCCTTGGCAGGAGAGTAAACTCAGCATTCTCCTATGCTGTCCCTTCCTTGCCCCACTCACCAGGTTCACCCAGAATCCTTGACTGGCTCATTAAAATTGGTTTTCTTACATTTGGGCCTTGCCTGACAGTCTCCCTAGGAAAGCTAATTCTCAGTAAATGTTTCACAAGTCAGCAAAGTTTCTATTTAGAGCTCAAAGCTTCCTCTTTCTATGAACTTCTTAATCTTCAGATCCCTTTTTTCCTTAGATATCCAGTGTCCTCTCCTCCTTTCCTCCAGCAAAGATGTCCCACAGGAGAAAGTCTAACTCTTCTCAGGGAGGGGTTTGTGTGAATAAACAACTGATAAGATTTAAAGTGAATCATTACAATTATTTGGTTCTGGTTAAAAAAAAAAACCAGAGAAGTAGATCTGTGGAACAGCTTAGATAAGCAAGAATCAGAGATAATAGAACTCAATAAACCTGAGAGCATAAATTCCTTAGGAGAAGAGCTATTGACAAGAATTGCTTGGAAAGCTGGAAAGCAATTTTGCAAAAAGTGGATTTAGACCACTACTTTAAAATCACATATTTAAGCTTCTAAAAGTTATGTGATTTAAATATAAAAGGTCATATCTTAGGAAACTGAATAGAAATATCTTTTCAAGCTCCATGTCTATCCATATTGTGTGCCTTTTGTCCATGTCACTCCAAAAGTTTGTCACAGGGAGTCTGTTACCTAATGTACAAGAAGATTTCCTTGCTTTTTTTCTGATATCCTCAAGATACTAGTGGAGTATTGTTATCCTTCTCTCTTACCTTGTGACCAGCTTATATTCTCTTTCTCACTGTGGTACACAGATGGCCCTTGGTTCTTAAAAGCAATGCCACTGAAGCATGAGCTTTGGAAGGGCTGGAATGGCTCTGAGAAGAGACCAAGTCTGTTTTCTAAGAACAGGATGAAGCCAATATACTTAGAGAGTACATGTACAGTAGGCTAGTCACCTGGTGATGAAAGGTTTTTTTGACCATGACAACTGATGACAGAGGAAGTTATAAAAAAGTAAAATGGATTAATATCAATTACATGAATTTGAAAAGTTTCTTCATTAAAAAAAATCAATACAGTTAGGAAAAGAAGGAAAAACTCAAATTTTGGGGAAAAAATCTTTGCATTAAATATTTTAAAGTTTTGATAATTAAGATATTTATGGAATTGATATATAATAAATGTATGCCTAAAAGACTATTTTGAACTCACATAGGCAAGCACTCACATGAAAGTGAGAAGAAGCAATGCAAAGATACTCTCAAAGTCTCTCTGAAGAACTTTGGAATTAATTGCATGACAAGAGGGACACTGAGAAAGGATTGTCCAGAATGGTGTGCTCACACCAAGGAAGGCTCTGTGCTCTGTGAGCAAAGCAGAATTGTAGTAATTCAAAAGAAATGTGATCTGTACAATTTTGGAGAAATCTCCACTCCAAACTTATGTCCCACCTGTGATAGAGCCTTCCAAGCTTGTGTAGATCTGATCAACCACAGTTGAACCATTATACTTCAACATGATGTCATTTTGGTCCATTTTGGACAACAACCAACTTAACCATTTATGGAATTAACAAAAACACATAAGATCAGTATCCAGTCTCCAGTAAGTTGGTGGTCAAAAGATATAACAAACAATTGTTACAAGAATAGCAGACTTAACAACTGCATTAAAGATTTCCCCCCAAATCTCTAATAATAAGATAATTTAGATTAAAACAATTTTGAGGCTTCATCTCACCCCATCAAAATTGACAAAAGATGAAAATAACTATTAAAAGGACAACAGGAATATTATGTATATTAATATGCATACTTATATACTATTGGTAGATCTTTGAATTGGTCTAATCATTCTAAGAAACTTGGAGTTATGCTAAAAATAAATGGCTAAAATGTCTCTACCCTGCTATCCAAAGATCCTACTGTTTGATATGAATACAAAAAATGCCAAAGATAGAAAGATCCCATGTATTAAATATTCACAGCAGCACTTTTTCTAGTAGCAAAGAACTGGGAACAAAGTAGGTAACCATTGACTGAAGAATGGCTAAACAAACCTGCATGTAATGTAATATTACTTATCCATAAGAAATGAAAAAAAAAAAAGAATTCAGAGAAACATGGGAACACATTTATAGAATAATGTGGTATAAGTGACCACAACTAGGAAAACAGTATATTTAATGACTAAAACAATATAAATGGGGGGGAAACCTAACAAAGTAAAAATGAATGGCTAAACTGTGACATATTTATATAATAGGTTATAATTGTACTGTAAGAAATGTTGAATAGGAACAATTCAAAGAGTAATGGAAAGGCATATGAACTGATACAAAATTAAATAAGCAAAAGTAGGAGAATAATACATTTCAAAGATTACACCTATACAAACACAACTGAATTCTGGGAAACCATAATGGCCAAACCTTGAAAAAAGCTGACAAAATGTACCTTCCTCATTTCATGGCAGAGCTGGCAAATTACAGGTATGGAATGTTGTATATATTTATTGTCAGACACAGATAATATGTTGATTAATTTGACTAAACTTTTTTTTCTTTTTAAAATTCTTATTACAAGAGAGATCTTTAGGTGGTGGAAAGGGATATATTCAGAAATTAATATGATGTTAAATTACAATGCATCAATAATACATATACACATATTTTAAAACACATTTTAAAAGATTGAAAGTGTTACTCCCCTGGATGGGACTTGAATTTTAAAAAGAAATCAAGATTTAAGTTAAAGGAATGAAGTCCTAATGGTGGGATTTATGGCATCAGGGACAAAAGAGAGAGGAAATGGAAAAGGAAGGTGAGAAGGCACTTTCCTAGTGTTTCTGAAATTAGACACACGTGGAACCATGGCTTGAAGGATAGATGGAAGAAAAGAGCTAAGGAACTGGGGTGACAGTTATTCTCTCAACAATCTGAGCATAGTGGTAAACCAAGTGGAGTGTGAGATAGGATAAGTACCCCAAAGAACTAATGTTTTGCATGAAATTCCTTACCACTATCAGTATAATGGTATACTTCCCTCCCTACCTCAAAAGACTTGGGGAGCCTCTTACTTTTACCAAGCAGTCAGTCAACAAATAGAAAGTGCCTATATGGGGATAGAAGAGAGGCAAAAGATGTTCCCTCAAGGTGCTTACAATCTAAGGAGGGAATACAATATTCAAAAAGAAGCTCAAAAGCAAAGCTGGCAAGGGGTGGGGGTGGGGTGGGAAAGGTATCAGGTACTGATGGAGGTCCTGATAAAGAAACCCAGAAGAGGACAAGTAGGTGAGAAATGAACAGATGTCTGGCCTGGGCACACTCCTGCAATGTATCTTCTGGGAGGAGCTCTTTGCTCTCCAACCTCCATGTATGAGGAGGACCCTCAAGGACTAGGGGTACTGGTTAGTTCTAGGGCTGAACTGATCTTGAAGGATGAAGAGGTCGCTGGAGCATGACAGAGGAGTATAACTGCATTGCAAATGAAGAAGAGACCAAACTATTTAAAAACTTTTCATTCTTGAAGGCCCCAGGGTGATGATTCTGTAAGAACCAACTCTGGAAGTTCTATAGGATAATCAGAGCAATTTGAATCTGATGACGAGAGAGTTGTATTTGTTATGACAACCAAATGTATTAGCTGTATTTGTTCATTAAAGGGGCCCAGCTATTTACCCTCATCTGGTTATCATCTGTGCTTTTCAGTCTTTTATCATTTCAGCAAAATAACTGTGCATGTAAGACTAAAGACAATTTCTGTTTTAAAACAATGTCTAAGGGTAAAACAATTGAAGTTGCCCATGCATTGCTATCATTTTAGGAAGAATCTCAAAATGTCAGAGTGGGAAGGAATCTTAGGGAATCACTTAGCCCTTTTACTTTACATATGAATAAGGCCCAGAATGGAGAAAATAGCTAAAGACATTTAGTTAGTTTATTCCCCAAACAGGTCTAAACTTTTAAAGACTATGAACTGGAACAAGAATGAGCAGTGGTTTTTCTAGTGAGAGCTACTGACCCAGAGAAAAACCAATTGAACAGCAGATGACCATACAAATAAAAACAATTTATTCTGATTGACTTTTTCTTTATTTAAAAAAAAAAAAAGTTTTTGATGCCTTTTGTTTGCATATCAATACCATTTCCAAGTATATGCCCTAGTCATTCCTCTCCCCACCTCCTACATTGAATCCTGCCATGTAACAAAGGAGAAAAAAATTAAACAAAATCAATCCATGCAGAAACTACTTTGATGGTATATGTACCAATCTATACCTATAGCTTCACAACTCTAATGAGAGGAGGAAAATATATTTCATAACTGTTCTCTCACACAAGCTAAAAATGATAATCAATAAGCTTTTGGCAACTGTCAGTATAATTTTCAGTTTACATTATTGTTAGTCATTATATAGTTCTGGTTCTGATAACTTCATTCTTCAAAAGTTCATACAATCATTAGTCAGACATCAGTTAGTAAAGAAGCATTTATTAAGTTCCAGGAACTATGATAACTGCCAGAGATTCAAAGAAAAGCAAAAATAATCTCTGTCTTTAAAAAAAAAAACTTTTTAAAATTAAATTAAATTAAAATTTTTAATTAAAGCTTTTTATTTACAAAACATATGCATGGGTAATTTTTCAACAATGCCCCTTGCAAACCCTTCTGTTCCAAATTATCCCCTCCTTCCCCCCACCTCCTCCCTAGATGGCAGGTAGTGCAATATATGTTAAATATGTTAAAATATATGTTAAATCATATATACATATACACACACATCTTTATACAGTTATCTTGCTGCACAAGAAAAATCGGATCAAGAAGGAAAAAAAAAAACTGACAAAGAAAACAAAATGCAAGCAAACAACAACAGAGAGAGTGAGAATGCTATGTTGTGGTCCACACTCAGTTCCCACAGGCCTCTCCCTTGGTGTAGATGGCTTTCTTCATCACTGAACAATTGGAAATAGTTTGAATCATCTCATTGTTGAAGAGAGCTACATCCATCAGAATTAATCATTGTATAATCTTGCTGTTGCTTGTGTATAATGATCTCCTGGTTCTTCTCATTTCATTCAGCATCAGTTCATGTAGATCTCTCCAGGCCTCTCTGAAATTATTCTGCTGGCTATTTCTTACACAACAATAATATTCCATAACATTCATATACCATAATTTATTCGGCCACTCTCCAATTGATGGGCATCCATTCAGTTTCCAGTTTCTAGCCACTACAAAAAGGGCTGCCACAAACATTTTGCACATGTGGGTCCCTTTCCTTCCTTTAAGATCTCTTTGGGATATAGGCCCAGTAGAAACACTGCTGGCTCAAAGGGTATGCACAGCTTGATAACTTTTTGAGCATAGCTCCAAATTGCTCTCCAGAATGGTTGGATCCATTCACAGTTCCACCAACAATGTATCAGAATCCGTTTTCCCACATCCCCTCCAACATTCATCATTATCTTTTCCTGTCATTTTAGCTAATCTGACAGGTGTGTAGTGGTACCTCAGAGTTGTCTTAATTTGCATTTCTCTGATCAACAGTGATTTGGAAGAAACTTTTTTTTTCTAATGAGGGAAACAGCATGTAAATTATTGGATACATAAAAGATGGGGAAGAAGGGAGGGAAGAGGAAGAGAGAGACAGAGACAGAGAAGAGAAATTTTCTGAGATAGGAAGGCAGTATCAATCAGCTGGGAGGAGTAGGAAAGACCTCTTGAAGAGAGTGGGACTTGAGCTGAGTCTTGAAGAAAGGCAGGAAAATTTAGAGCTGATGATGACGTAGAATATTCCAGGCATTGGGGAGGATCAGTGAGAAAGCATGGAGATAACAGGTGGAAGATCTTGTTCAAGGAATAGCAAGGTACCACCTTGGCTGCAAAGCATGAGAAGACTAGGACAGTGGGAAGAGACCAAATTTTGGAGAGTTTAAATGCTAGAGCTTATATTAGATCTTGGAGGTAATTGTTCAAGCATTTTTCAGTCATGTTCAACTCTTCATGACCCCATTTGGGGTTTTCTTGGCAGAAATATGGGAGTGGTTTGCCATTTCCTTCTCATGCTCCTTTTGCAGATGAGGAAACTGAGGCAATCAGGGTTAAGTGACTTGCCCAGCATCACATAGTAAGTTTCTGGAGGTAGTAGGGAACCCCTGGAGCTCACTGTGTGTGTGTGTGTGTGTGTGTGTGTGTGTGTGTGTGTGTGTGACAGTCAGACTTCAAAGCCATAATTAGAATTACAATAGATAGATTATAAAGAGAAGACTTGTTAGAAGGCTACTTAAGTAATATGGTTAAGAGGTTATAAGACCTTAAACTAGGGTAAAAGCTGCTTAAATGAGAAAAGGGAAGATTTTGTAAAGGTAAAAAATGAGAAGATTTAGGAGGAACACGTCATATATGAAGAGAGAGTGAGAATGGAGAGCAGAGGATAATGACAAACTTGTGAGCCTGGATGATGTGAAGATCGTGGCAGCCTTGGCACTAATAAGAAGCTGGGGAAAAGGAGTATTTTGGAAAGAAAGGTAATGAGTTATGCTGAGTTTGACATCAAACTACAGGACATGCTGTTTGAGATGTCAAAGAGGCAGAAGTCCCTCGGAGAAGATGAAGCTGCTATAATAAACAGAATTGAGGATCACCTACATGGAGATGGTACTTGAATCTATGGGCAATGATCACTAAGTAACACAGTACAGAGTCAAGAATGGGACCTTGGGACACACCCATGTTGGTGGATGAGACAAGGATGAGGAGCTGGCAAAGGAGCCTAGGGAGTAGTTGAACATAAGGGACAAGAGCAGGAGAGAGACTAGGGTTACAAAACCATTAGATTTTGCAATTCATTAATTTTTTTTAATGCAATAACATTCCATTACATATATAGAGGCAAACAAACTTACTTAGATTCCTGGGAAAATTCTAGAATGCATCCATAAATGGTTGGCAAATATCTAGAAAGGTGTGATTATAGAGAACTATCATGGTTTCACCAAAAACAAATTATACCAAACAAATATTAATTTTATTTCTCAACAGAATTGTTAAATAGGATTGAATGGAATTCTGTGGACATAATTTATCTAGATTTTAGCAAAGTTTTTTTTTAAATAAATAACTCATACTATTCTCATAGAAAAGATGTAAAGATATGGATTAGATGATGATAGTTACATAGATTCATAATTCTTTGGATGGCTGGATTCAAAAGGTAATTGTTACTATTAGCTCAATGTAACATTGAAGTGGAATGCCCAGAATATACATGGCTCCATGATATTTCACCTTTTTATCAATGACTTAGAAAGCATACACTCATCAGTTTTGTAGAGGACATGAAGATAGGAAGAATAGCTAATATGGTATATCACAGAGTCATATTCCAAAGATCTTGGCAATCTAAAACATTGGATTGAATCTAACAAGATGAGATTCTAAAGAGGAAAAAAAAGCAGCTAGCTACAGGGAGTTAGGGAGCGCAACAGAGAGAGCACTGGACCTGGGATTAGAAAGACATAAATTCAAATGTGGCCTCAGACACTTACTACTTCTGTGATTTTGGGAAAGTAATCTCTTTCTCATTTTCCTCATCTGTAAAATGGGGATAAAAATAGCACCCATTTCCCAGGGTTAATGTGAGGATCAAATGAAATAATAATGGTAAAGCACTTAGCACAGTGCCTGGCACATAATAGACTCTATATAAATATTAGCTGCTATCATCATTATTATCATAACTTAGCATGCTCAACAGCTTTATATCTAGTCTATACATGGAACATAATATAAATGATAACTATTATTTTTATTAAATTCTTGTAGTTGGATATGAAAAGGCAAATTCCCAAGTATGTATGCACATATATATATGATTAGGCAACAGTAGTTTTTTTTAAATTTTATTTTATTTGCAAAACATAGGTATGGGTAATTCTTCAACAATAACCCTTACATAGCTTTCTGTTACAGATTTTTCCTCCCAGCTCCCCACCCCTCCCCTAGATGGCAGGATATCCACTACATGTTAATTATGTTAAGATACTTGGCAAATTGAATATATGTATACATATTTCCAAACTTATCATTGTTGTGCAAGAAAAATCATATCTACATAAAAGACATATCAGATGAAGGAAACACAATGTAAGCAAACATCAATCAAGAGTATGAGAATGTTATGTTGTGGTCCACATTTCACATCTCTCTCTCTGGGTGTATATGGCTTTCTTCACTGAACAATTGGAACTGGTTTGAGACATTTCATTGTTGAAGGGAGCCATGTCCATCAGAATTGATCGTCATATAGTATTGTTGTTGCCGTGTATAATGTTCTCCTGGTTCTGCTCATTTCACTCAGCATCAGTTCATGCAAGTCTCTCCAGGCCTCTCTGAAATCATCCTGCTGGTCATTTCTTACAGAGCAATAATATTCCATAATATTCATATACCATAATTTATTCAGCCATTCTCCAATTGATGGACATCCATTCAGTTTCCAGTTTCTTGCCACTACAAAAAGGGCTGCCACAAACATTCTTACACATGTGGGTCCCTTTCCTTCCTTTATGATTTCTTTGGGATATAAGCCCAATAGAAATGCTGCTGGGTCAAAGGGTATGCACAGTTTGATAACTTTTTGAGCATAGCTCCAAATTGCTCTCCAGAATGGCTGTATTCGTTCACAGCTCCACCAACAATGCATCAGTGTCCCAGCCTTCCCACATCCCCTCCAACATTAATAATTATCTTTTCCTGTCATTTTAGCCAATCTGACAGGTGTGTAGTGGTACCTCAGGGTTGTCTTGATTTGCATTTCTCTGATCAATAGTGATTTGGAGCACCTTTTCATATGACTACAAATAGTTTTAATTTCATCCTCTGAAAATTGTCTGTTCATATATCCTTTGACCATTTATCCATTGGAGAATGGCTTGAATTTTTATAAATATGAGACAATTCTCTATATATTTTAGAGATGAGACCTTTATCAGAACTCTTAAATGTAAAGATGATTTCCCAATTTATTGCTTCCCTCCTAATCTTCACTGCATTGGTTTTGTTTGTACAAAAACTTTTTAACTTAATATAGTCAAAATTATCTATCTGGTTTTCAATTAGGAGATCCAGTTCTTCTTTGGACATAAATTTATTCCATCTCCATAGGTCTGAGAGGTAAATTATATTACATTCCTCTAATTTACTTATAGTATCACTCTTTATATCCAGATCATGAACCCATTTAGATCTTATCTTGGTATGTGGTGTTAGATGTGGGTCAAGCCCTAATTTCTTCCACACTAGTTTCCAATTTTCCCAGCAATTTTTGTCAAATAGTGAATACTTATCCCAGAAGCTGGGGTCTTTGGGTTTATCAAAGACTAAATTGCTATAGTTATTTAGGCAACAGTAGTTTTGAAAAAAAATGATCTTGGGGTTTTAATGGATTGTTAGGTTAATGGGATGCAAAAATGCAATGTAATGCAAAAAAAAATCTAATGTAACCATAAACTGCATTAAGAAGGTATAGCTTTCAAGAATAGTCTAAAGAACTCTGTCTTCATCAGTATTGTAATATTGTTTTAGTTTTGGGCTCTATAATTTGAAAAAGCATTGATAAACTGAAATGTCCAGTTATGCCTTATGTTAATGAGAACACTTACACACATTTTACTGAAAAAATTGAGTACATTTCATCAAGCATTCTCTCTTCTACCCACCCCCTCATTTCACATTTCTTAGATGCCCCCCCAACCATAATCTCTTTTATACCTGTCACATGAAGAGGTGGTGCTTTTCCTTGCCGAGCACAAGTGATCTCAGTCCATCCCATCTTCTGTAGGAGAATATCTCCTCTATCATCCTCATTCTCTAATTTTTAATCATTCCTTCTACTGGTTGCCTCCCTACTGCTTACAAATGCACTCATGTCTCCCCCATTCTCAAAAAACTCATTTGATCTGTCTATCCCCTCCTAGATATTATCCTATCTTCTTCTTTATTTTGTAGCTAAACTTCTTGAAAAGACTGTAATCAATTCTTCTACTTTCTTCCTCTCACTCTTTTATTTACAAAGTCTGGCCTCTGACCTCCTCATTCAACTAGAATGATTTTTTCATTCTTTCCAAATGATCTTTCCCCCCCTCTTAAGTGATGATTTCTTAATTCCCCAAATTTAATAACCTTTCCTCAATCCTCATCCTTCTTAATTTCTCTGAAGACTTTAACAATTGTAGACTGCCTATTCTGATGGATGTGGCTCTTCTCAACAGCGAGATGATTCAGGTCAGTTCCAACGGTTTTGTGATAGAGTCATCTGCACCCAGAGAGAAGAGTGTGGGGACTGAGTATGGATCACAAGATAGTATTTTCACTTTTTTGTTGTTTGCTTGTATTTGTTTTCTTTCTCATTTCCCCCCCTTTTTGATCAGATTTTTCTTGTGCAGCATGATAACTGTGGAAATTTTATAGAATTGCACATGTTTAACATATAGTGGATAATTTGCTGTCTAGGGGAGGAGTTGGGGGAAGGGAGGGAAAAAAAAATTAGAATGCAAGATTTTGCAAGGGTGAATGTTGAAAACTATCTATGCATGTGTTTTGAAAATAAAAAGCTTAAGAAAAACCCAAAATAATATTGATCAATCACTTCTCCTTGGTATTCTCTTCTCTACAGAATTTTCAAATGATGTTCCTCCTGCTTCTCCTTCAACCTACTTGACTGTTCCTCAGTCTCATTTGCCAGATCCTCATCCAAGTCAGGCCTATTAATTGTGCGTTTCATTCAAGACTATTCTACATATGATGGGCATCCATGGTTTCCAAATCTATCCTGCACAAAAAGGTGCCCTTGTGAATGTTTCGATATATATGGGGTATTTCTTTCTGTCTTTGGTCTCTTTGAGATGTATACCCAGTAGTCAGATAGCACAATTTAGTGACTTTTCTCATATCATTTCAATTATTCCTAGAATTTGCTTTATATAATGTTCAGCTCAACTACTTTTAAACTTTGAAGGAGAGTACCTAAATTTCATTTAAAAAGTCAGGGAAGTAGCATGATATAAGGACAGGAATATAGGGTTAGAAGTAAGGAATTTAAACTGAGTACCCATGGTTCTGTTTCCTTAATGCTAATGCTTCCACTGATTACTTGTCTGGCAGGAATTCCCCTCATCTCACTAAGGTTCAATTTCCTCATCTATAAAATGAGATGCTGTAACATAATTTAAGTGCAGATTATGACTTATTAATAAAGTGCTAGAAAGAGAAAAGTTGCAGAGAATAGAAAACTATAAGGAAAATAAAATATAGATCAGAAGGAATGAAGGAAAAAAGATATATAGAAAACAAAAAAATAGATGTGGATTAGAGAGCATCTTAAAGGAATCAGAAAGGATGACAGAAATAGAAATGGGGAAAGAGGTTGATTTAATTTTGTCATTGTCAGCCATTAGACTGTAAGCTCCTAGAAGACAGGGAGTGTCTTTCATCTCTTCTAGTATCCCAAGCACTTAGCACAATGGAAGGTACATAGTAGCTCTTAGTAAATATCTATTGAATTATTAACATGACTTAGGCACAGGCCTTTGGTGCCTCATCCTCTGTTATATGCAGTCATTCGAAATGCTGAGTAAGTGGTAATTCTTCTTATAGCTTTATTTTAGAAGGGAATAGTCCGTATAGTCAAAATTGGAGGATTATATGAGATCAACATCTATCTAAACATCAGCAGAAGGATCAGCTCTGACTCCTGTGCTGCAGGTTTCCCATCCAGACAAAAAGTCTCTTATCCATAGTGAACATAGAAAAGATCATGAAGAATAATGAATATATCATATGTGACATGCACTACACACCTCTCAGATTGACTAAGATGACAGGAAAATAAATGTCGGAGGGGATGTGGGAAAACTGGGACATTGATACATTATTGGTGTAGTTGTGAATGGATCCAACCATTCTGGAGAGCAATTTGGAACCATGCCCAGAGAACTATCAAATTGTGCATATACTTTGATCCAGCAGTATCTCTACTAGGTCTGTATCTCAAATAGATCATAAAAAAGGGAAAAGAATCCACATGTGCAAAAATGTTTGTGGCAGCCTTTTTTGTAGCAGCAAGGAACTAAGGAACTGGAAACTGAGTGGATGTTTGGGGAATGACTGAATAAGTTATGGTATATGAATGGATTAATATTGTTCTGTAAGGAAAGATCAGCAGAATGATTTCAGAAAAGGCTGGAGAGACTTACATGAACTGATGCTAAATAAAGTGAGTAGAACCAGGAAAACAATGTATATAGCAACAAGAAAATTGTGATGATCAACTGTGATGAATTTGGCTTTTTTTAACAAGGTGATTCAGGCCAATTCCAATCGACTTGTGAGGGAGAGAACCATCTGAATCCAGAGGGAGGATTGTGGGAACTGAATATGGATCACAACATAGTGTTTTTGTCTTTTTTTGTTGTTGTTTGCTTGTTTTTCTTTTTCTTTCTCATTTTTTTCTTTTTGATCTGATCTTTCTTGTGCAGCATAAATGTGCACATATGTTTAGAAGATTTGCACATGTTTAACCTATATTGGATTATTTGCTGTCTAGGGAAGAGAATGGGAAGGAGGAAGGGAGAAAAATTTGGAATACAAGCTTTTGCAAGGGTGAATGTTGAAAACTATTTTTGTATGTATTTTGAAGATAAAAAGCTATTATTAAATTTTTTTTAAAAGTAGCTGTAGTGTGAGGAGGCAATTTTCATTGAGTTGAAATAGCACTCAATTTGGAATCAGAAATCCTGGATTCAAAGCCCGATTCTGTTTATCTATGTGACCTTGGACAAGTCACTTTTTTTCAGTTTTCTTTACCTATAAAGTGAGGGACTTGAACTAAAAAAGAAATGTGGTCTTTTAAGATTTATAAAGTACATCATCTTATTTGATCCTCAAAATAATGCTATGAGGTAAGTGCTATCACCTTCTTTCCTTCCTCTTTTTCTTTCTCCCTTCTTCCCTTCCTCCCTCTCTTTTTCTCTTCCTTTCTTCCTTCATTTCTCCTGTCCTCCCTTCTCCTCTTTCCTTTCTTCCTCCCCATTTGAAAGATTGTCAGGAAGAACTCGATGTAATAACATTTATGTGTCTATAATGAGCAAACAAACAAACAAACAAATAAATAAAAGGCAGTAGGATAGGCTCTGGGGATAGAGACCAAAACACAATAATCCTTTCCCTCAAAGAACTTTTTGAGGGAAAAGAATTAAACTCATTTTCACTGACCTCAGAGGGAGATATAGGAACAACAGGTTGTAGAGACACAGATTTAAGTTGAAATCAAGTAAAATCTTCTTAGCATTTTAAAAAATTGACTTCTATGATTTCATCAGTGTAGTGAGCTTTGGGTGGAGCTTTCCTCACCAAATACAGATTAACAACACTTCTCTCATTTATTTTATTTATTTATTTTTTGCTGAGGCAATTGGGGTTAAGTGGCTTGCCCAGGGTCGTACACAGCTAGGGAGTGTTAAGTGTCTGAGACCAGATTTGAACTCAGGTCCTCCTGACTTCAGGGCTGATGCTCTATCCACAGAGCCACCTAGCTGCCCTCCTTCTGTCATTTATTTTAGCAAGTTTCCTGGGATATTGAGAAGTTGTGACATGTCCATGATCTAATAGTTCCTATGTATCATGGGTAGGTTATGGATTCATCCAAGACACCTTGACTTTAAAGGACTTGCCCTCTATCCATCACACCACACCCTTTCCTTCTCTACGATGTGTGTGAGCCTGGGCAAGTCACCTAATCCTGTTTACCTCAGTTTCCACATCTGTAAAATAAGCTGGAGAAGAAAATGGCAAAGCACTCCAGTATCTTTGCCAAGAAAACCCTAAATAGGTCATGAAGAGACAGGCACAACTGAAACGATTGAACAACAATGAAAATAAAATCATAGAAGGGCTTTTTAGTCAAATACAAGAATAAGAATGACTCTGTGGTCCTTTCTAACTCTTAGATTCTGTGATGTCTATGGTAATTTCTGGCTAGAAAGTGTAAGACCTCAAGAAAAGGGAGTATAAAAAATTCAGGTTGGATGGAAGGAAGAATTGCAATTGAAGGTTGAGAAAGTAGGCGACTAAATGAGGCCAGACACATCTTGATTCCCACTGAGATAGGGACTGGACTTGTGATTTCATTGGCAAAAGGAATTCTCGGGGAGGAAACTCCCTCTACCAATGAAGATTGACAACTTTTATAACATATAGAGACAACCAAGAGGTTGTCAGGGTCACACAGTTTCCTTCCTGTAAGTCACTACATGATATATATTTTCTGTGTTCTTGTTCTCCATATGATTAAGCATTTGTTTTCAAGTCTTTTTCCAGTAATGGAGATGAGCAAAGACCCTCATGCCCTATGATACTTATTTGTAAAACGGGCAATTCAGAACTATAGAGGTGTCTAGGTAAGCTAAAACCAACTACTGCAGGCTGGTAAAAGGGAATGGATTTTTTTTCTCCAGAACAATGGGGGAAAAAAGAATTTTAGTTAGATGGCCCAAGGTCCTTTTCAACACTTAGATTCTATGATTCTGACAGATAACCTGGCAAGATCCAAAGCTGGTATTCTTGACAAAACAAAGTATGACAGAAATTGCCCCATGCATATAAAGAATTGGAGACAGCCTGATCAAGTTCATACAGGTGTTTATAGAAGGCAAATGGATTCTCTCTACAGATCTCTGACCCTGAAGGGATATGATGGCTTAGGGCATGCTGAGTTCACAATTGTTTGCAGCCCATGTAAACTATTTCCTACACTTGTATATGGTCCTTGGTTAAAAACCACGGGGACCTGACTATACTAGAACTTACCTCCTAAAAGTTACATCCTCTGCCCTGGGCCAAAGCACCCAATAGATTTGGCTGGACAAATACCAGTGACTTTGAACTGGAATGTTGATGTACTAGAATGTTAATGAGCTAGAGAAGAACCCAGGTGGCTGTTTGATAGATAGCCAGAGGCAGGCTCTTCCACTGATTCACTGGATGTCTGTGGTGATTTCATCTCTCTGAGCTTCACTTTATTCATCTGTGAAATGGAGATTTTACATTCTTGCCATGGGATAGAGATAGGTAGGACTAATTAAAGAAATGGAGGGGATTATCAAGCATTTCAATGCTGCTTATCCCACTCATTTATTCAGTTAAAAAATTCGTGGAAACTACCCACTTTATTTAAAAGATCAAGATGTTTTAAGTAGTCTTTCAGCTGTAAGATTGTGAAAGCCCTCACTTAGAAGAAGGGCTGTGGGGAGTTTTCTCAAAATCATTTAAATACTTGCTCTAGGGAGACCCTTCTTTTCCTTAGTTTTTTATAGGTGAAATGGGAAATAATTTATCTATGCTCCAACTGTTGAGATAAATGAGAACCACTTCACAGGTTTGTGGTGAAGTTAATGTATGTAAAGTGCTTTGCAAAGTCTAAATTACCCCATAAATACTAATGATTAGGATTCCAGGCATATCACCTTTGGCAAATCAATTAACCTCACAAGAGCCTCATTCTGAGATACAGAGACTTAGAGGCAGCAGTACCATAACTAGGATTATACCCCATGGAAATCGAAGAAAGAGAAAAGGGATCCATATGTACAAAAATATTTATAGCAGCTCTATTTGTGGTGACAAAAAATTGGAAACTGAGGGGACGCTCTGCAGCTGGGAAATGATTGAACAAGTGATTGTGATGAAACACTTGTGTTGTAAGAAATGACAAGGGAAAGGTTGCAGAAAAACCTGTGAAGACTGCTATGAACTGATAACAAAGTGAAGTGAGCTGAACTAGAACACTGTACACAATAACAGCAACATTGTAATAATAATTTCGAAAGACCTAGCAATTCTAGTACAATGACCCACAACAGTTTCAATGGGCTGATGATAAAAAATGCTATTCACCTCTAGATAGAGAAATGATGGACTCAGAGTGCAGATTGTGCTGCAGAGCTACTGATGCCTTTAGCAATGCCATCATACCACTCTCTTCTGGGAGCATTAACTCCCTCCTTCCTTATTTCTGATGGATATGTTTGATGTTCTTGAGGTCTAGCTAAGGCAGATAGCTAAGGTTAAGTTTATTCTTTTGACTACATTTTTCCTGACAAAAACTCAGTATCCTTGGTGTCAGACAACTATGTGACCTGGGTATTAGAAAATTCCTTTGAACTGATAATCTCTGATTATGAAATTGTGATACTGTATCATAAAATTCACTTGAGGAACCAAGTTTCCTCTCCCCCTGCAAAAAAGATCTATATAGGGGCTCTTTAACATACTTTTAATTGGCATACAAATGAAGCTAGGAGCAAAGGAGAAAATAATGTTATGAGGCAGACAACACTTTGCTTCACATTCCTGCCTTTATTATACATCTCTTCTAAGGACAAAATATGCCCCATGAACAAGAGCACCCATTTTTTATGGAGACTTCTGCAGGGCCATCTTATTTTGCTCTTTCTCACTGCATCCTCCCCAACCTTCTCTGAGACCTTCCAGCTGATGAGTAAATAAGATGCTTTATCACTGCTCAACCCCAGAAAAAGAGGAAAGCATCTCTGAAATGGCCAGACAAGCTATTGAATTTGTCTTTCCATAATCAGAGAGGATGATTTAGGACTAATTCAACTCAAATTTTGGGACTAGCCATTGGATCTATTACAGGAAACTAAAGTTTATTACAACTTTCTTAGTCAATGATGTAGCAGTGTGGGTTGACAAATGCTGGAAACCTCTTTCCTCTTTTCAGTTCTTAAAACAGGGTAAGAAAGTCCTTGTTTTTGAGGATCTGTACAGTTTTTCACAGTGTCTGCAGGCATCCAGAGTTCTCCATTTGGATTCCTTGAGGGGGTAGGGGTTCCTATCTTATTCTCTACCTCCTCATTTAAGAGCCCCTACAGTCTTTAAGTCCTTTTAAATATCATTTTTGGTCCCTCTTCTCTGACCTAATTCTTTCTTTCCACCCTTTTTATTCTCGAACAAAGTTGGATATGGATTCTATCAGACTAATCTATTTACTGCCCCCTAAAGATATGAAATGCTACTCCTCCTTCTACCTTTCTGAAGCATATTTATCCTTCAAATCATTTCCTTAACAATTATGAAGAACCTGTGTATGTAAGGCATCATGGTACAGCTTAGTGAGTCCCATTTAGTGGCTCTTGAACCTTTTGAGAGAGGGCTTGTCATGGAGGAGACCATCTATAGGGATTATCCTATCATAAAGAGAAGGTATCTAGACATTAAAGAAAGAGGGGTCACTATGCCAGTGTGACAGTAAATAGGTTTTATTCTGGGGAGCTAATTTATGAGGTTATTTCTGGGTGGCAGCAAGGCAATAGTAGATATTTTAGGATGATATTCTAAGCAGTTCAAGCTAAAACTTTTTAAATGATGTTAAGTAGTAGATAATTGCCCAGTTATATTACCTATCTTTCCTCTGTGACAACAAATGTGTTTTAAAAGCATTATAAGCATTTAATGCATTATGAGGCTTTTTCTACAGTAATTAAAAAACTGCATTGAACATGTAGATGATGATTTTGGTGTTCCTGTAATAATTACATTAAACTTTGACACACTGTGTTCTTGTAGTTTTTAAACCTGTCATCACATTGTTTCCAAAACATAAAGTTTCTTTTTTTTAATTTTTTTTT